>BKCP01006549.1:45073-72530 GCA_008636005.1 Striga asiatica
GTTCTTTCATGCCGCAACTATCTAGAGAAGGAAAAGGAATGCAATCACAAATCTAATCAAAGAGGATCATTAACTTTGTCAGAGTCAAGAAGAGATCTCAGTCTGCATTTAAGACTACTATAATTCCATTTTCACCTCTGAGAGTTCAGGAAGAAGAGTAGAAGTCATCCAAGATCGTGAAGTTGTAATCTAAATAAACTTGAATAGTGATTTGGTGACTCTTGTTGAATTAGATGAGATTAAAGAAGCTTTCTTCTCAATTTATCCAAACAAAGCACAAGGTTATGATAATATGACCTCATCCTTTTTCCAATCTACATGGTATTAAAAATGATTTGCTAATTTGTGTTAAAAGCTTCCTTGAATCTGGTCAGCTTCTGAAAAGCTTAAATCATACTGTTATAACACTCATCCCTAAATTGCATAACCTAGAAAGACTCTCCCATTTAATACCTATTAGCCTTTGTAATATTGTAACGCCCTGTTTTATTTTCAAGAATTTACCAAATTTATTTATGAAAATCAGAGTAAAATTTTCGCAAAATTTCGAGTTAAAACTTATTTCTCAACGGGCGCTACTTAACTACCAAAAACAAATAAACGAATACGAACAAATAGATTAAATCTATACATGCATAAACTAATAGTCATAAAAATTAAACCAATTTATTCATTAGGTTTCAAATCCAACCAGAAAGTTAAACATTATTCCAAAGGTTCAACCTGGCATAATCAATATATCCAAACCAAAGTAGGAAATAATCAAAGGCAAGAGCAACAGTTTAACATAATCATAAAGTAGGCGAAAGCATAAGACAACGAGAATACAACAAAAAATGACCACCACTCGTTCATCTTCACACGGCCGCCGCCAGCCATACTAAACCTGAAGAAAAGAAGATGAGACAAGGAGAAAAAGAATGGGGGTGAGCAAAACCATTATGCTCACCATTACCGCACAGTATATCCCGTATAAAGATTCAAAACCATAAATAATGTATGCATAGAATCCAAGTCGAACTCCATACACGGCCCTATCGCAAACCTCCTATGTACATACAACAACCTTCCGATCAGACATCGGCAAGGAAGTAACCGGAAACCTTCCCACCTGATGCACCCACCTGAAAGCAGCGATAATTCACAAACAAAGATCGAAAGGATAGGTTTGAGGTCAACAACTCGGAACACCTACACGAAATCAAGATAACCTATTGATTACAAGAAATCCAACGGTCACATAAACTTACTCGAATTCGTCGACGAAGTGGCTCGTGGAAAATTCTCATGGAATTATGGAACATTCGACTTGACTCAGAACAAAAAGGAAAAACACACAAAAAGCCATCTCACAATCTACTTAGCCACTTAACTTGAAATTCACACCAATTATAAAAATCATATATTAAAAATCATGCTAAAATTCAACCGTTAACATATCCAACTAATATTTTGAGAAAATTGACAAGTAAATCACATTATCTAGTTGGACAGACAAATGGATAATTTTGATTTGAAAATTGGACATACAATAGACCTCACTGAATATATTAAATCCACCAAGTTTCAGCCATAGCATTTACACATGTTATTTTATAAAATTAAAACAATATTTCAGCAAAAACAAGCATGAATTTAAAACCTGACCTAACAAATGATTTATGTCCTGAAATGTTGACATGAACAACTTCAGCATGCGAGGTACAATATATAAAATTTTCAGTTCCAAACATTAAACACACGATTTATAGCAATTATTGCAAGATTCAGCAGAAATTATGTTTTCATCAAAAACCCATCATACTGGATTCAATAAAATATGGGAATTTTATATCACATAATACAATATCAAAAGAGCATGTACATAAAATTTCAGTCATTTTCAGCAAGGAACCAATTTATCATAATTTAAACAAGTTTTAGGCTAGAAAATTAAAATAGATATTTACCCTAACATATGGATTCCAAAAATTACGAAATTTATATACACATTGACAACACATATCAGAGGAACAACATATTAAAATTTCAAAATTTTTGAATAACAACTCGCTTTATCACGGATTTTACAAACAACTGCAGCAACATCAAGTTCAAAAATTCATATCTCATAATCTAAACCTCCAAATGACACAAGGTCAAAACCAGCATCACATGGACACTCCTATGTTCCAGAATTCATAAGATTTCACCAGGAGATCATGAAATCCCTGAGTTTCCAACCCAAACTCAAGAGATTTACAAACTCAAAAGATCCAAACAATAAAAGATCACACAAGGCATATAATATCATGAACAACATCTAAAACACACATATCACAATGAAAACACAAGGTTTCAGCGTCTACCGAACACCAAATTGGAGAGGGCAACACGGACGTGGCTACGGGACGCGGGCTCGGCTCCCACGGGCGAAGAACTCGTCCGCTAGGCGTGCTCGGCGTTGAAGGCGGCTCGCACGGCTAGGGGAACATCCAGGGGTCCTCGGGAACTCTTTGGGTCATGGATGGTGCTCGGAAGTGGAATAGATCGCGGAGAGGGTTTGGCGTGCTCGCGGGTGATGATTGGTTGTCGAGTGCAGTGATTTTTTATCGGACTTGGGGAGATTTCCTCTGATTTATGGGAAGGGAGGAAGGGTTTTCTTCTGGAGTTTGAACGTGGATTTAAAGAAAGGGAGAGATGGCTTTGGAAGAAATAAATAGTGAATTTAAAAAAGATTAGGGAAGAGAAAGACTTACCTTTTTAGGAGATATTCTTAAGGCAAATATCAAGGGATTATTGGGGTTTATTACACGGCATTAAGGCTGATGGACTTGGTCAAGAGTCAAGCTCAAAGACTTAGCAACAATTTAAACTCAAGAATCAAAATGATCAACACATTTGAAAATTTAACGGGCGGGTTCGGTTATGAGCAAAAAGGGACCGGTTCTATCCATTTGAAATGGGCCGAAGGCCACTCAATAAGGGGCTGGTCGAGTTGGTTCGGAGCTCGGTTCGCGAAGGTTCGGAAATAAAATAAATCGGACAACAATTCGACTTACGCAATTAAACCGAATATTCGAACGACGAACGATAAAATAAAAACGTACGACTTATATAATTATATTATCCACATAATAATATAATTTTTAAGCAATATATATAAATCAAGCAATATTCTCACTTAGGAAATTAATCCACATAATAATAATAATGCCAATATAATAATATTAAAAAAAAATCCAAATATTCAAACGGGGCATTACAATCTACCCTCCTCAAAAGAATTCCGTCCTCGGAATTACAAAAGTTAGACATCCCAAAAAGGGGGTACGATAACATAAGAAACAGACCAAACCAATGGAGTTCGGATATTTTGTTTGAATCTCGCTCTTACTCTTCCGAGTCGTATAGCCCTCGCCCTGACGACCCCGCTGGACTTTGACGAGTACCCTTCTCGGCCTCTCCTTGATGGACCCTTCGTCCCAACAGGTCACCGGTACCTCCATATAGGTAGGGTTTGTCCCATCATGCAGCTCATCAAAGTTCACCACGTGCCCCGAGATCACGCACACATCCCCCTCCAACGTGGGGTACAAAAAGTGTCATGCATCCTCGCAAGCTCTGGTGATGGAATAAGCCGTCAGGCTAAGTCATCGACCTGGTCTAGAATCATAATAGGACTGAATAAGCGTGGCCGTAGCCTTCTCTTAAAAAAAAAAAAAAAACAAGCCACATAACACCTTCATCCGTACCAAATCCTCGAACGATACTATCGGGATCATTACTTGATCATCATCGATACATGCGTAGCTACCCATGGAAAGAAAATACTCACGTTCTACTAATCTATCAATACACAATACCTAACCGCCTTCTCGTGTCTTGATAGAATATTCTGACCGTCTAACCATATGGGGTTGATTCGTAGTATCCAACTTTAGTCTCGTGCCTTGGTCACGCTGAAAACTTTCCCACTATCTCGTCATAATCCATGTGTCTCCATCAGAACGGTCGACACGGTACCCTATAACAACAGTCTAACTCCACATCACTTAATCGAGAATTATTGATTAGGGAATTCATACATCGGTTCAGTGGAACATGGAAGCCTCGGTTCAAAGCTTAGGAGAAAGGTTCAAGGAGAATCTATTGGTTCACATCAAAAACCCGTCGTACAAACCAAAAAAGGGATCAAGGGTTCGGGGTTTAGCGCACTGTCACCCGAGAGGTGGCACACTCGCTGGCGCTGTATAAGCATGGCGCTAGGACATGTGTGTGCACCTGTTTGGATACTAGCTGCAAGGTCGAGGTTTGGCCGCACACACTGTTCTGGGGAGTTCCTGCGTTCGGTGATGGTGGCTACAACTCTCGTGCGAATCAACAGTCGTCCCTGCAGTTGGCGTCACATCTCTCAGCACGGGCGTGCGTGCTCGACCACATCTTCGCGTGGCTACACCCAGCCAGGGTCGGCTTTCGGTTTGAGGTACAGAAAGAAAATTCTCTAATTCAGGGTTCATAATAGCCAAGGTAATTCGAAAGAATAGGTTTTTATATAACTCTCAAAACAAAAAAAAAAAATTGAGGTTCAACAAAACAATTACCCCTAGCAATTTAGGTATAACACAATTTCGATAGTTTTGAGGGTTTAAAATCATAACAAGTCATAACCCGAGTTCCAAGTCCACCACCTTTTCTCGATCAATACAATCTCAAGAAAACATATAATGATAGAGATAGGGAAAAATTTCCAAAGCGAACAAATATTGACCCCTCAGCCAGGAATAACCCCCAACTTAGCAATCATTGTCAAACAATGGAATGGTTAGCTCGTCTCGACTCTTCCGACTCACAGTGTCGGCCATCACGTCAGCTCTTTCACCGGCAGCTAATCGTGTCGGCATCCCTAAAAGAGCTCAATCCTTACGTTGCTAAGAATTTCATGCTTCGGAATCTCACCACAAAGCCTCCGCTGGTTCGTCAGACCTTCTTTTATCTTCCATTGGTGGTAGCTAGGTCTCGAATCGATCTTCGAAAAAAGCCTCTACCATCCTCAGTTGATTGAACACGTTCTATCTCCTTGATGGCGGCTAATCACCTTTCCTTGCCACTCGGTTGATTCGTCTCGATCGCGTCTCGAACATAGGACATCAACGGTAAAGACCATGACAAACCGATCCGGGTATGAATGGAGTATCCAGTCCAAATGGCATAACCACAATCGAAAGAACGATATAAGACAAGCGAAAAAATGAAAGTACTCGTCTTAATTAATACATAAGGTTGCAAATCTTGAAATGGAAACTCCAAACGAACCAAAACCAAGAGTTTTCAAAGGATTGAAAAAGTCCAAGAAATACAAAGGATCACTCTCGATACTTCAAAGGAAAAGAATGAGAGTTTTCAAAGATTACGATGAACACAATTAAAAAACGAAGACGGCTCTGCACCTCACGATGTGCTCGCATCCGGCTCGACTACCCTCCTTAAAAAAAAGCTTCTCTTATAACAAAACATCCCTAGAAAGGTGTCGAGGCTCCTTCTGATCAGGTATGCGATGATTCCCACGTACGCCACTCCGTGATAACGTTAAATTAGATCATAAAGGATATTTGACCGCTGTCTATCTCGAGGCTAAGGTATTCTCAAGAGCTACAACGTTACTTGCTTGCTTGAAACTTAGCATCGGCTTAGTAGTATCACGACACAAGATTCGAAAACAGTTAAGGATCAACAGAAGATAAAATTTCGATGCTTAACTCCATCCGAAATTCTACGTGAGGATAGGAAAATTAAGCGAAACTCCCAAAGTACGAAAATCGAATAATAAAGAGGGGTCTCGAAATACCACTCAAACTTGACTACCAAGCGAAAGGAAATAATCAAGAGCAAAGAAAAGACACTCGGGCGGCCAGGGCGCGAATGGGTAGGTTAAAGGGCTCGAAACAAATAAAATTTACACATTAAACCTGCTGAAATTTTCAGAAAAAACTGATTGCACGACGTTCGCATTTTGAACGTATCTTTTTGTGCAAAAATGATATTAGAATGAATCTTGCGCCATTTGAAACCTATGAAGTAAAAATACAAATCATATGAAGACATCAAGATTCCTAGTGTAGCGCCCCGTTTATTTATGGATTATTTAGAATTATTTATTTTTATTATTGATATTATTTATTGTTATTACTATTATTAACATAATTATTATTATTATTATTTAATGAATGCCTAATTGTGAATTAAATGTTTAAATGCATGTTATTAATATTATTATTAAATATTGTGTCTATTAAATATATATCCGATTTTATTTTTATTTTTAATCGTCAAACGATCAAGAACCGAGCCGTAAAATCGAGCCCGAGAACCGGCAAAGAACCGTGCACCCAAACCCTCGGCTCAAACTCTCTCTCCCTCTCTCGCGTGTGTGTGGGTGAGTGTCCTGAAGAGCAAGACGTAAAACCCTAGCCAACAATATGTCTGCTCATCTTTCTCTCGACTAAATTGGCCCGCAGCTTTTCCCAATCTCTCTGCCTCTCGTTTTTGTTCGCGTAGGCGAGGAAAGAAAGGAGAAAATCTCAGATTTTATGCTCAATCAAAACCCACAGCCCCTTCTGTTTCTCTCTCAATCGATCTCTGCCTCACCATCAAATCGCCGCAACCCTCTCTTGTCGATCCTCCCTCGCTCGCGATTTCAATAGAAAAGAAAGAAAGCAGATAAGAAAACGATCGCCGATTCCCCTCATGTCGTCATCGTCCCCTCGCCGTGAACCTGCCTGCAACTCCTCCTTCCCGGCGTCCCCGCATCGCGCCGGTGAGCTCTCCCTCCATCAACGAGCAGTCTAAACAAAACAGGCCTCAGTTCACGACTAGCGGCGACAGTGAGTTTTCCGGCGACCACCATCTCCTTCCTCCGTGCACAGGCTGTCCGCGAGCAGCAAACCGTCCCTCACCTTCTTCTAACGATGAGTGAGCAGCAGCCGATCAGCAACCCTTCGCCGGAGAAGACGAGCAGGAACTTGGTCGGCTGTCCACTTCGAGTCTTGCCGGAGAAGAGCCTCTATAGCCGCGACACCCCCGCTGCGATCAACCCCCACGCCGCTGTTCCTTCACGCGCCACTGCGAGCCAGCAGGAGGCTCGACGAGCCATCCTCGTCCATCATAGCAACACAGCAGGCCGAGTCGAGCCGCTGCCCTCTTCCACCGTCGAGCCCCGCCGTGCCGCCTCATTCGTCGCGTGTTAGCCGTCATCCCCGTTCGTGTTCTTCGTACCGTTTCTCGAGCCTATTCCCGAGAACGGTACCTAGGGTCGAACCCGTCTCGTTTATTTTTGAAATATGTGTTAATATGATGTGTTATCTATATTCGTATGTTGATATTGATATGAATATGTCGAGCCTTGTTATATTCGATTATGTATCGATCTCTTTGTTTCGTGCAAACTCGAATGAGATCATGTATACACATATTAAGTCACTGTGGGAATTGGAACAACGTGTCTTTGGTCTTATGTGTAGGCCTCGGACAAATTCGATTCTTGTTGAGTCGTGCATAAATTATTTGACCTCGTAAATTGCTGTTGGTGTTTAATTCGTTAAAATTGTATACTGGTCGGATTGCCATGACATTTTAGGTGTGATGTTCTCTGATGAGTATAAGGCTCATGTAAAAATTCCATAATTTTTCATGGCTTATAGCTAATTTAATTAATTAAATTGATTTTTGGGCAGAATCGTGTTAATTGCTTAATAAATTGAGTTATGCTTGAAAATTTAGGAAATTCGATTATGTTGTCTTTCTGATGATATGCTTGTTTTTTAAAATTTTCATAATATTTGGACTCCGTTTGCTAAGGTAAATAATTTATTTCAGAATTCTGCCAAAACTCGTATTAGTTATGATAATTTGAGTTGTTGCTGAAAATTTTTTATTTTTGGTTAAAATTCTTATTTTATGATGTGCTTCAGTATGTAAAAAGTTGGGATTTATTTGAGTTCATATTGGTTTAGTTCTGATGAAAATTTGAAAGCTACAAATTTTTCTTAGAATTTTTAAAATTCACGTGTTAAGTGTTCAGGGCTGGAATTTTTATACGTTGATATGCATATTTTGAGGTTTGTAGTGTAGAAAGTTCAGAGGTTGAGTCGTTCATTATGTCAGGTGTTTAATTTGTGCTTGTTTTTGCTTAAAACTTGTTCGAATTTTATAAAATCATGTGCTTTGAGTTAGGGGCTGAAACTTGGTAGTTTTTCTAAGTACTGTGAGTTTGATATTTGGTTACAATTTCACAGTTTACCTCATTCGAAAACCTGACCAATTAGATTTTGTGATTATTGGCTAGTATTTTAAAATATAGTTTTGTGTTTAAAAAAGGTAAACCGACTCGCATGCTCTTCTTTGTTTGTATTGACTTGGTAAATCTTTGATTAGATTATGTGAACTCCTATGCTTGTTTAGTTGAGTCTTAGAGTCGAGTCTAAGTGTTCCAATGTCCACAGGACTTCACGAACAACTTAGTCGAATCAAGTTCGACTAAGTATGATTTGTGTTTTCCTTTTTAAGTCAAGATAGATGTTAATTCTTGTATCTTGACTTAATGTAGGCATTTCGAGCTGTTTACCTCACCCTGCTTTCGAGAATCGTGGTTGTGAATTTTCGCTTCGACCAGGTGGGTTTTTTTTTTTTTTTTTCCCAACCGACAGAATAATCTCTTCATTAATCAAGAAACTGAGTACAATATAATGTCCGATAACTAAGAGCACCATCGCAGATGGGCTAGAACAACACCACAACATCTACATCAACCAAAAATACATTAGAAGTAAAGCAGTTAACCTCAACTGAGCCTTTACCTCTAAATCTAACCACCAACCAAAAACAAACCACAAAACTAACACCAGCAACACTAATACAATACATCAACCCACAAGAACACAAAATAAAACTACTGCAGCACAACTAACAAAACTATAAACCTATTATAAAATTTGCTATGCTGTAAATGTTATTAATGTATAATTTGTGGTATGATCAATGTATGCATGTGAACCATGTAGCTTTCGATGTGAGTTGTACCAGCCGTCGAACGTTTATCCCCGTAGTTATAGAACGTACTCGATGGAAAATCTCCTTTATTTATGTATGGTCGTAAGACCGGGGCATGGGTCCTCGGCTGGTGATCCCGTTTGTAAGACTAATTCGTAGGTCTTGGCCGGCGGGGTGGATTACTCCTACTGGCTGGGCATCTTTGTAAGACCAAGGCGTAGGTTTTGGCTTTCGAATCGAGTATCAGCAGTGATCTATGCGTAGGTGTGCACATGTGGGTTAACTCTGGGATAGGAGATGGGATAATTAATTGATTCGTATACATGCTGCGACCATACCTGACTTATTTATGATTACTGTTTTTTTATATTGATTAATGTTTACTGCATAGTGGTGAGCACTACGATTTCCAACTGTGCTCATCCCCACCTGAAATTAACGTTTCAGGTTAAGCATGGCGGGTACGACGTCGGAATAGAGCAAGTGGTAGACGGTCTATGAGACCGGTTATTTATTATGCTTCCGCTATATTTATGAATATTTATGATTTATGAATTTTCAAACTCTGAGATTTAATGAAGTGTTGAGACACTATTGGGGAGATGCCCCGTTGACATTGTTATGTCTTGCAAACTGGAGTTTATGTGGGGAACCCCATTTGGGTAAATTGATGATTTATGGATTTGTGAATCCCGTTTAGGGAGGTAGATGATTTATGGTATGAAATTGGTATTTTGTCATGGAAATGATTTGAAATAATTGAGTAACGCCACAAATGTTTGAAATAAATTTTGAAAAATGTAAACTGATTTTTCTGAAAGTCCGGAATTTCTTTAAAATCAAAGTGGGGCGTTACAGTTTGGTATCAGAGCCAGTCTGCGTTTCTGTAGACTGGTATGTGTGAAATATATTAACTCTGTGGAATATTTGCATAAGTTGATGTAATATAAGACCACTCGCTTCCGTCGTGCCTCGCCAACTCAGGTCTGAGTTTCATAAGAAATTTTGAATTGATTATGAGTTGCCTGATTTATGAGATAATATGATATGGTGTGAATTGGGGCTTAGGAGTTTATCCACCTATTTTGAAATTGTTGAACTCTAGTGTTATAGAGTTAAGTTCAGACTCTAGAGGATCCTCGTTGAGAGTTTTAGTATGTTGTTATCGAGATAAGTTATGCCCAAAGCAGTTTCCCTTGCTATATAATTATATTCAATGTCTTCAAGTGAGGACTCAGTCAATTAGAACCGAGAATGTATTCGCCCTCTTCGGACCTTTGCCAGGTTTTGAAAATTATGAGATGAGTCGATGTTTTATAGGTTGCCAGAATTATGGATGTTTATGTCCTCTATTCAACCTCTGGTATTGTATGTTTGATGTCTCTTGCGTCTTAGCAAGAGTGAATTAATGTTAGCTCGAAGCATAATATTAAATGTTGTTATGGGTATGACATTGGAAATTGCTACCTCTGTTGTGCTCTGTATTTGTCGACCAAGAAGCTGTTTCTTGGACAAGTGTTCTTCTTGAGTTTTGTAATGCTCTGAGTTAGGTTTCAGTGAGTTTTAGAATTTTATGATTTGGAGTTGAAATGGATTTTATATGAATTTTCAAAGTTAGACAAGCATCCAGCTTTTATAAATTCGGGTAGAACTTTGACCTTTTTGATGATCCTAACGTGCTTGTATGAAAGTGCATTCTTCATGACAAATGTAGTATATGATGAAAGCTGCCTGTAGGAATTGGAATTATGCAATTTGGAGTTTCATTTGATTTTATATGATTTTTTAAAGTGGTACACCCAGATTTTATGAAAACAGGTTTGTATTTAAATGTTGAATGTGTGCTCTATTTTGATGACCTAAACATGATTATATGCAAAAATTATCTGCATGATATTTGTATATTTTCATGTTTATAT
Source organism: Striga asiatica (assembly GCA_008636005.1). NCBI lineage: Eukaryota > Viridiplantae > Streptophyta > Magnoliopsida > Lamiales > Orobanchaceae > Striga > Striga asiatica. The sequence goes on from BKCP01006549.1 coordinate 56,020, forward strand.
TCTGTATGTTTTGAGTTTGTATGAATTGGAGTTGTGTGGCTTGAGTTGTTGCCATTTTACTAAGGTGTTGTACTTTCAAATAATTATTCTCTGGCTGTTTTTGCAAACTAAATGTTTTATATTCAAACTCGTTGATAATGTTATAAATTTCCAATGGGGTTTTCGGAGAAGTTGTAGATAATTGGGTTAGCTACCTTAGGGTTTTTGAATTTCGGTAATATCATGTTTGTAGCTTCGGTTATTGTGCATACACTGAGAACCTGTCAAGCTATATATCTTCATATATCCACTGCACCTATGTCTTAGATGTTTGCGGTATTATATGCCTCTAAATCACTTTATCTGCCTGAGTGTTCTTCACAAAGGTGATAGAGGCATGAGTTAGGGATATTTTTCAAGTGGTTTCATCATGATATGATTTGTAGACTGAAAGCTACATGATTTTAAATTCAACACGCATGCTGAAAATTGGTGCAAGTTCATGTTTAGGTTTCCAAAATGAGTTGTGAATTTCAAAACTTAGCTTCTCGTCAATTTTCATGTATATGTGCCCTATGTGACTTAATCTGATTAGTATTATAAAGTTGGCTAGAAAACACTTGCGAGAGAAGCTTTACGCTAAGATCTCAAAGTATGAAAGTTATAAGCTGTATATGTGGTCGATCTCGTTTAGGACCGTTGACACGATTAGCTAACTAAGTAAAAGCTGTCGTGACGGCCGACATTGTTAGTATTCAAATGACTGGCGATACCGCCGAGTTAGGATTTTTCCAGGCAGTGATGCCAATCTTCGATTCCTTTGGGAAATTGTAGCTCAGCAGTGTTGCTTTACCTGTTGTGGTTTGGGAAGTCTTGTAGGGAAACCTTTCCCATCTGAGTATCTAGGAATATATGGACCCAAAAATTAAAATTTTTGGTATGTACCTTGAACTGAACGCCGAACCTGGATGGGTGTAGCCACACGAAGTGGTGGCCGAGCCCGCACGCCCGTGTTGAGAGACGTGAGGCCAACTGCAGTGGCCGACCGTTGACTCGCACGAGAGCTGCCGCCGCCATCACCGAACGCAAAAACTCCCCATGCCAGTGTGTATGGCCAAACCTTGACCTTGTAGTTGGTCTCCGAACAGGTGCATGCACGCGTCCCAACACCCCGTTTATGCAGCGCTAGTGTGTGTGTCATCTCTCGGGTGACAATGCATTCAACTCCGAACCGACTATGTTCTTTTGGGTCGGTAAACCAGTATTCTTTGTTATGTATGTTGACCTTTGAAACCTTTTCTCACGAACTTTAAGTCGTATGAATTCCCTAATCAACAACTCTCGATATGTGAGGCTTGTCGATTAGTTTCCTTTGCCACATGCGAGATTCTCTCGAAATGGCAAGATAGAGGTCCCACATCGTTTTTGGGCAGTATCTCGAGTTTCGATTGGAGGCTATGTATACTTCGTAGGGATTGAGACCTACGAAGAGTGAAAGGGAGACTGAAATTCGGAAGAAGTACCTGAGTTTCATGTGCTGATGTTGTCTCCTCTTATTTCTCGTTAATTTCTTGTCGTGGTTTGTTTTTCGAATTCCGAGGACGGAATTCTTTGTAAGGTGGATAGGCTGTAGCGCCCCGTTTATTTATGGATTATTTAGAATTATTTATTTTTATTATTGATATTATTTATTGTTATTACTATTATTATTATTATTATTATTATTTAATGAATGTCTAATTGTGAATTAAATGTTTAAATGCCTATTATTAATATTATTATTAAATATTGTGTATATTATATATATATCCGATTTTATTTTTTTTTAATCGTCAAACGATCGAGAACCGAGCCGTAAAATCGATCCCGAGAACCGGCAGAGACCCGTGCACCCGAACCCTCAGCTCAACCTCTCTCTCTCTCTCGCGCGTGTGTGTGGGTGAGTGTCTTGAAGAGCAAGATATAAAACCCTAGCTAATAATATGTCTGCTCATCTTTCTCTTGACTAAACTGGCCTGCAGCTTTTCCCAATCTCTCTCCCTCTCGTTTTTGTTCGCGTAGCATAGGAAAGAACGGAGAAAATCTCAGATTTTATACTCAATTAAAACCCGCAGCCCCTTCCGTCTCTCTCTCAATTGATCTCTCCCTCACCATCAAATCACCGCAACCCTCTCTTGTCGATCCTCCCTCGCTCGCGATTTCAGCAGATAAGAAAACGATCGCCGATTCCCCTCCTGTCGTCGTCATCCTCTCGCCGTGAACCCGCCTGCAACTCCTCCTTCCCGGCATCCCCGCATCGTGCCGGCGTGCTCTCCTCCATCAGCGAGCAGTCCACCACCCACGAACAAACCCGGCCTCAGTTCGCGACTAGCGGCGACCGTGAGTTTTCCGGCGACCACCATCTCTTTCCTCCGCGCACAGGCTGTCCGCGAGCAGCAAACCGTCCCTCACCTTCCTCCAACGATGAGTGAGCAGCAGTCAGCAACCCTTCGCCGAAGAAGACGAGCAGGAACTTGGTCGGTTGTCCACTTCGAGTCTTGCCGGAGAAGAGAGCCTCCATAGCCGCGACGCCCCCCTGCGATCAACCCCCACGCCGTTGTTCCTTCACGCGCCACCGCGAGCCAGCAGGAGGCTCGACGAGCCATCCTCGTCCATCACAACAACGCAGCAGTCCGAGTCGAGCCGCTGCCCTCTTCCACCGTCGAGCCCCGCCGTGCCGCCTCGTTCGTCGCGTGTTAGCCGTCGTCCCCGTTCGTGTTCTTCGTTCCGTTTCTCGAGCCTATTCCTGAGAACGGTACCTAGGCTCGAACCCGTCTTGTTTATTTTCGTAATATGTGTTAATATGATGTGTTATCCATAATCGTATGTTGATATTGATATGAATATGTCGAGCTTTGTTATAATTCGATTATGTATCGATCTCTATGGTTCGTGCAAACTCGAAAGAGATCATGTATACACGTGTTAAGTCACTGTGGGAATTGGAACAACGTGTCTTTGGACTTAAGTGAAGGCCTCGGACAAATTCGATTCTTGTTGAGTCGTGCATAAATTATTTGACCTCGTAAATTGCTGTTTTGGTGTTTAATTCGTTAAAAATTGTATACTGCTCGGATTTCCATGAAATTTTAGGTGTAATGTTCTCTGATGAGTGTAAGGCTCTTGTAAAAATTTTATAATTTTTCATGGCCTGTAGCAAATTCAATTAATTAAATTGATTTCTGGGCAGAACCGTGTTAATTGCTTAGTAGATTGAGTTGTGCTTCAAAATTTATGAGATTCGATTATGTTGTCTTTCTGGTCTATATGCTTGTTGTGTAACATTTTCATAATTTTTTGAATTCGTATGCTAAGGTAAATAATTTATTTCAGAATTCTGCCGAAACTCGTTTTAGTTATGATAATTTGATCTGTTGCTGAAAAATTCTGATTTTTAGTTGAAATGCTTGTTTTCTGATGCGTTTCAGTATGTAAAAAGTTGGGATTTATTTGAGTTCATATTGATTCAGTTCTAATGAAAATTTGAAAGCTGCAGATTTTTGTTAGAATATTTTAAATTCATGTGTTAAGTGTTCAGGGCTGGAATTTTTATATAATAATACGCATATTCCGATTTTTGTTGTGTAAAAATTTCAGAGGTTGAGTCATTCATTATGTCAGGTGTTTAATTTGTGCTCGTTTTTGCTGAAAAATTGTTCGAATTTTTATAAAATCATGTGCTTTGAGTTAGGGGCTGAAACTTGGTAGTTTTTCTAAGTACTGCGAGTTTGATTTTTGGTTAAAATTTTAGAGTTTAACTCATTCGGAAACTTGACCAATTAGATTTTGTGATTATTGGCTAGTATTTTTAAAATATAGTTTCGTGTTTAAAAAAGGTAAACCGACTCCCATGCTATTCTTTGTTTGTATTGACTTGTTAAATCTTTGATTAGATTATGTAAACTCCTATGCTTGTTTTGTTGTGTCTTAGAGCCGAGTCTAAGTGTTCCAATGTCCACAGGACTTCACGAACAACTTAGTCGAATCAAGTTCGACTAAGTATGATTTGTGTTTTCCTTTTTAGGACAAGATAAATGTTAATTCTAGTATCTTAACTTAATGTAGGTATTTCGAGGTGTTGGCCTCACCCTGCTTTCGAGAATCATGGTTGTGAAATTTCGATTCGACCAGGTGGGTCGTTATTCTAAAATTTGTTATGCTGTAAATGTTATTAATGTATAATTTGTGGTATGATCAATGTATGCATGTGAACCATGTAGCCTTCGATGTGAGCTGTACCGGCCGTCGAATGGTTATCCCCGTAGCTATAGAACGTACCCGATGGGTAGTCTCCTTTATTTATGTATGGCCGTAAGACTGGGGCATGGGCCCTCGGCTGGTGATCCCCGCTTGTAAGACCAATTCGTAGGTCTTGGCCGGCGGGGTGGATTACTCTTACTGGCTGGGCATCGTTGTAAGACCAAGGCATAGGTTTTGGCTTTCGAATCGAGTATCAGCAGTAGTCTATGCGTAGCTGTGCACATGAGGGTGGACTCTGGGATAATTAATTCATTCGTATACATGTTGCGACCATACATGACTTATTTATGATTATTGTTTTTTTTATGTTGATTAATGTTTACTGCATAGTGGTGAGCACTACGATTTCCAACTGTGCTCATCCCCACCTGAAATTAACGTTTCAGGTTAAGCAAGGCGGATACGACGGTGGAGTAGAGCGAGTGGTAGACGATCTATGAGACCGGTTATTTATTATGCTTCCGCTATATTTATGAATATTTATGATTTATGAATTTTCGAACTCTCAGATTTAATGAAGTGTTGAGACACTATTGGGAGATGCTCCGTTGACATTGTTATGTCTTGCAAACTGGAGTTTATGTTGGGAACCCGATTTGGGTGAATTGATGATTTATGGATTTGTGAATCCCGTTTTGGGAGGTAGACGACTTATGTTATGAAATTGATATTGTGTCATGGAAATGATTTGAAATAATTGAGTAACGCCACAAATGTTCGAAATAAATTTTAAAAAATTTAAACTGATTTTTCTGAAAGTCTGGAATTTCTTTAAAATCAAAGTGGGGCGTTACACCTATGTTACCAGAAGCAAGCCAAAACTAGCAAAAAGACATACTCAAACTGCTGCGATTAAAACGAAAATCTGACTGCGCAATGATCAAATATTCGACACAATTCTCAATATAAAAAAAATAAACACTCAATTCCTTTTCTTCATTAAAGGCAACAGGTTGATCTACAATTTACATGAAGACTTCAAAAAGAGACGACGGGGTTTCAGGGCTCAAAAACAACAATGAAACCATATAACCTGGGCGCGCATTTGCCAAACTTGGGCCACATCTTTCAGCAAAAAATTGATATTCACTGGATTCTTGTTGGAGATGAAACATAACGGGCTAAAGTTTAATTCATCAGAAGAGTTCCAAGGCTTTCGACTAAGTTTAAGAGGTCAAAACAACGACCAAACAGCCATCAATAAAAGGTTTTCAAAAAGAGGGTTTTCACAACCCAACTTTTAAAACGTACAACAGTCACGAGACAAGCGCTCAGATGACAAGTCAAGGCTCGAATTTATTCGATAACATCTTAGCCATATACAACAAAAGAAGAGGGCATCGATAACACAACCACATAGTTCTAATATCCACGAAGGATTCACGAGAACAAACTAGCGAGAAATGAACGAATAATAACGAACAAATTATAACAAGGGAATGAGCCATTAAATCGATGTCCACGAATCTACAAGCACAAGTGGTCAGATCATCAACATGAACCAGGCATCTAGACTCCACTCCCGGTTCTCATTAACTGTGTTCTAACACGAGTATAATGGTTCTATCCACAATGGTCATAGACTTCCGAATGATCCACACACCTTGGACTTCTTCGGTTGTCTGCTCCCTTTACTTAAGCCTTCTCTTTCGAGATGGCTTGTGAATGATCCTCACTCGAAGACACTAAACAAAAAATTATAATGAAAGAACTGCTATAGACAGAAGTTAACTCGATAACACCATACTGAAAACTCACAACAAAGAACTTCTAAAGTCGAAACTTAATTCTATTCTACTAGAGTTCAAGTCCGTATACACGGAGGGTAAATTCCTAAGCCCCAATAATAGAACAAACAATAATTACATTATCGGCAATAATCATCATAATCATATCATAAGCAATATCTTTATCACTTATGAATACATACATTAAGCCGGCGCGGCGAGACGAAAACGAGTGGTCAAATGGTCATTAAACACACTAACACCAAAGATAATCTACAGAAACATAGAACGGCTCTGATACCACACTGTAACGCCCCGTTTTATTTTAAAGAATTTTTTACCAAATTTATTTATTAAAATCAGAGTAAAATTTTCGTAAAATTTTGAGTTAAAACTTATTTCTCAAGGGTACTACTTAACTACCAAAAACAATTAATCAAATACGAACAAATAGATTGAACCTATACATGCATAAACTAACAGTCATAAAAATTAAACCAATTTATTAATTAGGTTTCAAATCCAACCAGAAAGTTAAACATTATTCCAAAGGTTTAACCTGACATAATCAATATATCCAAACCAAAGTAAGAAATAATCAAAGGCAAGAGAAACAGTTTAACATAATCATACAGTAGGCGGAAGCATAAGACAACGAGAATACAATGACAAATGACCACCACTCGTTCATCTTCACGCTGCCGCCGCTAGCTATACTCAACTTGAAGAAAAAAACAGGAGACAAAGAGAAAAAGAATGGGGGTGAGCAAAACCATTATGCTCACCATTACCGTACAGTATATCCCGCATAAAGATTCAAAACTATAAATAATGTATGCATAGAATCCAAGTCTAACTCCCTACGCGGCTCTATCGCAAACCTCCTATGTACATACAACAACCTTTCGATCAGACATCGGCAAGGAAGTAACCGGAAACCTTCCCACCCCGAATAACACACGGATCATGGGATCCTTTTCAGGAGACAGTGGAGCTGTTTTTTTCGCCCGAATAACACACGGATCAGGGCGTCCACCTCCCGACTAGCAACGGGCAGGTGACCTCTCACTGTTTATGCATCCATCAAAGGCACTATCAATGGGACACCTAGACTAGGGTTTTCATGCATACATCAACTATCGAGACAAACATTTATACGAAATAACGAGCGCGATAATTATAGATACAATGTAGATGCACCCACCTGAAAGCAGCGATAATTCACAAACAAAGATCGAAAGGATAGGTTTGAGGTCAACAACTCGGAACACCTACACGAAATCAAGATAACCTATTGATTACAAGAAATCCAACGGTCACATAAACTTACTCGAATTCGTCGACGAAGTGGCTCGTGGAAAATTCTCATGGAATTATGGAACATTCGACTTGACTCAGAACAAAAAGGAAAAACACACAAAAAGCCATCTCACAATCTACTTAGCCACTTAACTTGAAATTCACACCAATTATAAAAATCATATATTAAAAATCATGCTAAAATTCAACCGTTAACATATCCAACTAATATTTTGAGAAAATTGACAAGTAAATCACATTATCTAGTTGGACAGGCAAATAGATGAATTTTGATTTGAAAATTGAAAACATAATAGACCTCACTGAATATATTAAATCCACCAACATTCAGCCATAGCACTTACACAAGTGATTTTATAAAAATTCAAACAATATTTCAGCAAAAACAAGAATGAATTTAAAACCTGACCTAACAAACGATTTAAGTCCTTAAATTTTGACACGAACAACTTCTGCGTGCGAGGTGCAAATATAAAATTTTCAGTTCCAAACATTAAACACACGATTTATAGAAATTATTGCAAGATTCAGCAGAAATCATGTTTTCATAAAAACCCATCATACTGGATTCAATAAAATCTGGGATTTTTATATCACATAAAACAACATCAAAAGAGCATGTACATTAAATTTCAGTCATTTCCAGCAAGGAACCAATTTATCATAATTTCAATAAGTTTCGGGCCAGAAATTAAAATAGACATTTACCTTAACAAATGGATTCCACAAATTACAAAATTTATACACAATGACAACAGATATCAGAGGAACAATATATTAAAATTTCAGAATTTTTGCATAACAACTCGATTTATCATGAATTTTACAAACAACTGCAGCAACATCAAGTTCAAAAATTCATATCTCAAAACCAACATCACAAGGACACTCCTATGTTCCAGAATCCACAAGATTTCACCAGTAGATCATGAAATCCTTGAGTTTCCAACCCAAACTCAAAAGATCCAAACAATAAAAGATCACACAAGGCATATATTATCATGAACATCATCTAAAACACACATATCACAAAGAAAACATAAGGGTTCAGCGTTTACCGAACACCAAAGGGGAGAGGGCAACACGAGCGTGGCTACGGGATGCGGGCTAGGCTCCCACGGGCGGGAAACTCGTCCGCTAGGCGTGCTCGGCGTTGAAGGCGGCTCGCACTATTAGGATATATTTAATTTTCTATATATAATCTAATTATGGGTAACATATTATATACAATTATATTAGCTATTCAATTAATTAATGGACTCAATTAAGTGATCTAAATAAGGTAGAGTCCATGGGCTACGTAAATTGATATGGGCTGATTGAGTGGATACCTAATATTATTAGGGTTAGGTGATAATGGGTGGCCTACCCTAGTAGTATATAAAGACCCTCTTGGTTTATGGTCCCCAACATACTAAATCAAACATAGTTCTCTTTTCTCCCCTTCTAAAAGGCCATAAAACCAACACCTTTCATAATCGAGGACGAGTTCGTGATCCAGATCGTGTTCATGTCAACATTCATAGAGAGGAGATCTGGAGATTGATGATAAGGTATTCCGCATCTAGAAACTCAATCTCAATGGATCAGGTATTTCTAATAATCTTTCAGATCTAGCACGATGTTTATTTCCTAGAATTAAATCATGTTCTAGGATAATTGTCATTGAATTTATATTATGTGATTATAAATTCCAACAAGTGGTATCAGAGCAGTCATCGACTGCTAGATGTAAATTAATTGGATCTGTGTAATATTTAATATATTACATTGTGAATTTTGGCTATGCTTATTTGAAATCGGATATTCAAAATTGCAGTTTGATATTTATCAATCTAATTGGGATGACTACTAAGGAAATTTTTGGCCTCAATAATCGAGCTTTTCAATTCCTTGATTTATGTCTTTAATTCTGAGTCCGACTGGTTCTGGATTAATGGTGTGCCAACATGATTCATCTTAATATGTTTTATGTTCTTGAATTGAGATGCTTCACTTAATAATGAGTATTTGTATTTCATGCCTTGAATTGGATACATCATGTCAGTTTGTCAGAAATCCTAATTTTAAATTGGGATCATTATGATTAATATATATACCTGGGGCACATGCATGTATATTGCTGAGATGTGTGCAAAATTAATATGAAGTTTATCACTAATGGTGTGTGTGTGCACATACCTGTTAGACAGCTGAAATCACTGAAGCATATAACTTAAGTCGAGTCCAAATTTGATTTGATTGTACTTGATTAAATAAAAGTCCAATTTGGTTTATAGGCTTTTATTTAAATTGAATTTTGGGAGTACCCATTAGAATAATGAGGACTATTGTGTTGATAAACATGTGGCAATTACTTGGTCGTATATATGAACGGTAAGTCGGCCCAAAGGAAGATTTATTCTTTGATATGTTCTTATTGTCAATGTTTGATCACTGTGCTAAGATATCAATTACAAGTTAATATTTTTTTTCCCAAAGATGAAATGTTAGGAGTTGTGATGTCTTGGGGTAACGTTACTTTTATTTGAGGTTATTATTTTAATTATAAGTAATTTTTGTGAGCATAAACATTGATGTTATTAATTGTGTGCTCTCGGGGATCTATGGAGTTATCCATCTAAAGGTTGATTTAAAATTATTTTTGTTGATCAGGTTTTTAAATCAACAATATAAGGGACTAAGTTTTATGGTCTTTTTCACTAAAGAAGATAAAATAAAATGGTGGATCTTTATTTTGTCTTATTTTGTTATATTTGATTTGAGGCTAAATTGTGAGTATATTCGAGCTTAGGTTGACATTTGGTTTTCGTCCAACTCGGCTCAAATAACAAAATTTGTTTTTAGCTCAAAATCTAAATGTTTGAACTTTGTTGTATGTTTTGTACACTTCACATTCGGTAAGGTTAAGACTAATTTGGTTATACTATGCTTTGTGTATATAATTTGAATTTAAAGTCTAATTTGGTTTTATGAGCTTTAAACTCAAATAAAGTTAATGAACAAAAGTTCATATAAAGTTTCATATTTTGGCTCAAATTAAAAGTTAGATTTTGATATTTTTTTCTTGGTATCTCAAAATAATAAGGTATGCGTTTTGAGTTTGACTTTGTGGTAGACTCATAATATGTTTATGGGATGTGGGGCTAATATCCCATAAGGATAGGATTTATATTGAAAATTTTCACATATAATCTATAAGAATTTTTTGAGCTATGAGTAACATATTAAGCATTTTCATGACTTATATATGTTTAATTTGGTTTAGGCTTAAATTTCAAAGCAATGTCATATTGAGTTTATATATGCTTGAGCTCAATTTCGGATAGTCATATTATGACTAATGGATTGAATTTTAGCCCAATTTGGTAGTAGTGGGCCGTAAATTCAAAAGAAAGTTTATTTGGATTTAAGCTTATTGAAATTAGATTTTAAGTCTAGTTGGTTATATAGACTTTCAATCTAAATAAAGTTAGAACTAAATTTATTTTGGTTCGTAAACTTTAAAGTTTTTCTGGGGTGACGTTTTAACGTTGTTCAACTGAGTATAGAGAAATTCTCAGTCACATTTACTCTGATGTTGTGATTTTCAATTTAGTCAATCAAAGCATCATGTTGCCATAGCAACCTCTGTGCATAGAGAATGACTTTATTGAAATCATTTTAATGTTGTGTGAAGTTGTTCATGTGATCTGTGCTCGGCCCATAGGTAGACACAGGTTGACCGAATAATAACGCACATATGGTGATAAGAGAAACTCATATGGATTTTACTCAATTGGTCTAGTAATTTTCAATTTAGTCAATCAAAACTTCATGTTGCCATAACAACCTCTGTGTGTGGAGAGCGACTTTATTGAAATTACATAGATGTCGTGTGGAATTATTTATGCATTTTGTGATCGGCCCATAGGTAGACGCAATTTGGCAAAATAATAACACATATGTTATGATAAGTATGTGATAAGTTGGATTGTTCACGTGAACATTAGTCAGTCCATAGATAGACTTTTGTTTGACAGAACTTATTATCAATGCTTGATTGTTACAACAATATTACCACTGCAGTTAATTTTCTGTCCATAGATGAGATTAATGTTGCACTATAGTGTCTTGTCACGTGTCCCTATTTGGTCTACTTACCCATATTTATGCATGACATAAATTTATGTGTGAGTATTTTGGTATCGTTCTCTAACTTTTCCATCTGCTTACCTTAAGTCATTTGTCATTATATATTTTTCTATAAGTTTTATATGCTTATAGAACAATATTTGGTTATTATTGGGACATCAGGTTGATGGATATTATTAGGAAGTTCCACTAAGGATATTTGATGAAAAAAATATATCTTTTGATTATTGTTTCGATAAAGTTAAATGGAACATAAGGAAGTACATTGTGATATGTCTAAATCTCGTATTCAATATAAAGGCACATTAATTGGGAATAAAGTGTTTCTTTTGTTATGTGATCAAAGAAAATTTGAACGAGAAAAGACTTAATGTACAATGTATCCTTCATTAATTCACATTCTAAAGTTTGCTTCTCAATCATGAGTTCTCTAGTTTAGTTTTGTACCACTTAAGTATTTCGTGAGTAAGTTTTCTTGTTTTGTCACTCACATAAAGCAACCAAATTTTTACGTGGTACAAGACATATGTAACTAGCTCAATATTGTTAAGGTTGTGGTAAAAGAAATATCATTGACCATTCCTCTTTGCCATTAATGTGAGAAGCAATGTGATTCATTATTAATAGAGCTTGTGAAGGGAGTAAAACTCACATCCCTTATTGATTTTCAACTTACTTGGGGTTGTCCAACTAAGGTAAGACTTTCATGTCTATAAGTAAATTTGGACTAAAGATTGTGGGTGACTACTCGTTCAAAGTTCTATAAAGCTTTTTAATAATGAATTTAAAGTTAATTTGAGGAAGTTGAGCTTGAGTGGGAGATAAGGTTATAAAGCATTTTTAGGAATGCAAATACGGTCCCAAAATTCAAACTCGACCACCTCAAATAAGTATACATGAAGCTTTGATGAAATTATGTGTGAATTAACACTTTGAGGTCTTGTCAAATTGTCTAAAAAGTCTAAGTCTCATTGGTCATAAATGTGGCTTAATGGATTCAAAAGACAATAATGAGAGACATAAGGTATGTCTAGTCAACATAATTTTCATCCAAATAAGGACTTTGTTTACAAGAGGCTTTTCTTTTGGTTTTGATGTGAAACACTTCGTAATCTATGTCATTTTGAAGCATTTTATAGTAAGTTAACTCCCTCTATGGCACTACAATTATAGTAAGTCATTATCTCATTTTTATCGAGATAAATAAGTTAATAATTCTATATAGTATAGATTGAGTTGGAGATACTTACGGAAAATTAAGTTTTATCTCATTCATTGTCCCAAGATGAGTATAATTAGAATAGACAAAAGATATTGATATAGCCATATAAGGATAACCCGGTCCAGAAGCTCCTTGCTCAACCAACAAACTACTCGAACTACTCGCATGTCGACATGACCCCGTCGACATGCTCAAATCGACTTCCCTAAGGTCGATTCTACTAAGAGCAATCAAGCAGAAGCAGAAATTGGTCTAGTCGACTTCAAACTATCGACTTTCACTAGTCGGCATCAATGAAAGAGTAACAGCAAGAGTACAGCGCCCAAGTATCCCGATATCCTAAGTCGACTTCCAACAGTCGACTGAACTAAGACGACTCTTTGAAGACGACTTCACCACAAAGGATTAGCCAAGCGTAGCCTTCGAATCCACACATATCCACGAGTCGACCTCCTAGCTCTCGAAGTCGACCTCGCATACCTCGAATAACAAAGATGTGATGACGACTCATCACACTTGCAACATACTTGAAGTTCCACATACTATGAAGGATAAGAAGGAATCTGTTGATGACTCAGCAACAAGGGGAGACGAATCGACAGGGGCATTTTGGACCTTTTAGGTCCACCGACTTGGGCATTCTGAGTACTTCAGGTAAATATTCACTCCTATATAAAGGAGGTGAGGTAACCCTAAAACCCCAACTCTCATTCATTCCCACTCTCCCCCATAGCTGATGCGCAGCCTCTCTTCATCACTCACATACTGACTTGAGCGTCGGAGGCTCTACGCCGGAAACACCTCCGGCGTTGAGTTTTTGCAGGTATTCTCGCGGTCTAGCAACGGTTTTGAGGCGGTTCAAGATCTGAGCTCACAACCACCGGTTTACTTCAGATCTGGAAGTAGACCCATCATTTTGGCGCCGTCTGTGGGGAGTTCTTAAAGGAAGGAAGAGCTTCACACCCAGCTCCGATCTGTTTGCTGATGGCGGAGAAGGAAGGCTTGCAGAGGAACTTAAGCGAGGAGTTTAGAGGGACGTGGACGGACAAGAGGCCACCGCCGCTCTCCACCACCAAACACCCCGTAATGCAGATGATGGGAATGCCACCTTGCGGAGGACTTCCACCACCAGGACTGACGTTGGGCGGAGAAACGCCTGTGACTCCAACCGGCGTGAAGCTACAAGTGTTGACCCAGGCAGGAACAAGTCAAAACCCTAACCCAGATAGGGAGAAGAGCCAACGGAGGTCTCTCGACGCGAGGGAAAACAGATACAGGAGGCTCCGGAACAGACACAACCCCGCGTCGAGGAACAGACTCTGACAATGACGAGGAGTGAGATGCAAAAGATGATTGCTGAAGCCGTGGCGGCCCAGATGAAGCAGATAGCGCCGGTAGAACAGCAGCCTCGAGTCGAGTACCCCCCTCGAGTCGAGCAGCAGCCGCGTGGCGAGCAACAAGCCCAGTCGAATGTACAACAGAACAGAAGGGTAGATGAAGAGGAATCCTCCATTCGAACTGTTAATCCACAGGCGAGGGACGAGACGTTAGAGCAACTATTGGCACAGGTTCGCGACTTGCAAGCTCGAGTCGGTGGGAGAAAAAGCAGAGGAGCGAAAGAACACCCATTCTCGCAGCAGATCCTGAGAGCCGACTTGCCCAAAGGCTTTAGGGAGTTGAACATATGGTATGATGGTACCACAGACCCGTCTCGACATCTGAGGAGTTTCGAAAATATGGCAGTACTTCATCGCTACAGCGACCCAGTGCAGTGTCGCGCTTTCTTGACGACTCTGACAGGGTCAGCTCAGGACTGGTTTCACCAACTTCCAGTGGGGTCGATTAGGGACTTTGATGGATTTAGCTCGAGTTTTCTTAACCAATTTGCAAGTGTGAGGGTGCAAGAGAAATCCTATCTCTCGTTGATAAGTATGCAGCAAAAGAAGGGAGAGTCGCTGCGAGAGTATGTGGCGAGGTTTACAAAGGCATGTGTCGAGTGCCCAACAGCGACAGAGGAAATCAAATCGGGAGGACTGACGAGAGGGCTACTGCCAGGGTTATGTAAGAACTCTTTGGCCAAGCGACCTGGTAGGAGTTTTGACGACGTGTTGGGGAGATGCGCCAAATATATGAATGTCGAGGAGGCCGAAGCTGATTATCTGCAAAATGTGAAAATACCCCAAACTGACAGTCGAGACGATAAGAAGGAGAAGAAAAGCCAGTCGACAGGGGAAAGAGGGGGATCACCACGAGCTGACAAGGGTGAAGGACGATACAGAGGATGGAGGCCGACTCAATACACACCCCTGTCGGCTCCTCATGCAAGAATACTGGAAGTCATGGAAAGAGAGATCCGTGACGATGTGGTGAGATGGCCACGAACAAGGAAAGATGGACCAGTAAGGCCCAAGAGTAATTTATACTGTCGATTCCACAAAGATTACGGCCACGACACTGATGACTGCAGACACCTTAAAGACGAAATCGAAAGGTTGATAAAGGCAGGACACTTGAAGGAGTTCATATACAAAGACCGTGAGAGGTCGAGCAAGAGGAGAGAGAGAAGCAAGAGCCCTCTCAAGAGGGAAAGATCACCAGAGAGAGAGGAGCTCCCACCAAAAAGGGGAGTAATTAATATGATTTTTGGAGGGTCAACAGACGGGGACTCGAACCGAGCAAGGAAAGCGTATGCTCGAGGTCGATATGCAAAGGTCGAAGTGCAGCAAGTCGATGAATGCGGACCAGTAATGAACTTTGGATCTGCAGACGCTGGAGAAGTCGAGAGACCACACAATGATGCCCTAATGATAACCGCACAGATATCAGGATACGAGGTGCAAAGGGTGTTCGTCGACACCGGAAGTTCTGTAAACGTGATTTTCTATGAATGTCTCAGAAGGATGGAACTCGACATTGAACTTACGCCTCTACAAACATCACTATTTGGATTTAACGGATCAGAAGTCGCTCCCCTAGGAGAAACAACGCTCGCCGTCATCCTGGGGGAAGGCGACTTGAGAAAGGTAAAAATGGTGAAATTTGGCGTGGTCAATGTCGAGTCAGCGTATAACGTAATCCTCGGGAGGCCGGCGCTCAATGCTTTCCAAGCGGTGGTGTCAACTTATCACATGAAATTGAAGTTTCCCGTTGGAGATCGAGTGCGAGAGGCTCGAGGGGACCAAGAATTGTCCAGAACATGCTATCGGATCGCGGTCAAAACTAACCAACGGGCTGAGATCAAGGAGGGCAAAAAACCAATGTCGAATGAAAAGAGGCCGAGAGAGAGTGACCTCGAGCCCATGGAGAGTTGATGGAAATTCGAATAGATGAAACGGAGGACCAGACGACCAAACTCGACAACTCCCACGATCTTGGCACGAGATCCATCTCAAACGCTTTTACGCTTAAGGCAATGTCTCAAACTACCTTTTGTACTGAACGATGTTTGAATTGAATTCAATAATGGAATGAATTTTAAAGCTTATGCTTCAATTACGTTTTTTATATTTATGCGTCGACTTTATTATGATTACATGAAAAATTTAATTTTTTTTGAATTTTTCAAAACGGCCATAAAGCCGGCTAACTCCAATGATTATGAAATCATTTAGCACAACTACGAAGTTGCAAACTCTCGAGCGGAATCTCGAGCAGGCTACGAAGCCTTCGACTACGAAGTCGATTCGCGCAACTACGAAGTTGCAAACTCTCGAGCGGAATCTCGAGCAGGCTACGAAGCCTTCGACTACGAAGTCGATTCGCGCAACTACGAAGTTGCAAACTCTCGAGCGGAATCTCGAGCAGGCTACGAAGCCTTCGACTACGAAGTC
>BKCP01006549.1:73911-100260 GCA_008636005.1 Striga asiatica
GAAGACGAGTTGAAAAACTTGTGTTTCACAGCTAAGAAGCTGTTCAAATAGTTGCTCGACTTCGACCAGCTCGCAAGAGGGGTTGGGGAGAAGACGAGTTGAAAAACATTAACGTTTCACAGCTACGAAGCTGTTCAAATTCCTGCTCGACTTCGACCAGCTCGCAAGAGGGATTGGGGAGAAGACGAGTTGAAAAGCTTGTGTTTCACAGCTAAGAAGCTGTTCAAATAGTTGCTCGACTTCGACCAGCTCGCAAGAGGGGTTGGGGAGAAGACGAGTTGAAAAACTTGTGTTTCACAGCTAAGAAGCTGTTCAAATAGTTGCTCGACCTCGACCAGCTCGCAAGAGGGGTTGGGAGGAGACGAGTTGAAACACTTTACGTTTCACAGCTACGAAGCTGTTCAAATTCCTGCTCGACTTCGGCCAGCTCGCAAGAGGGGTTGGGCGGAGACGAGTGGAAAAACTTTAACGTTTCACAGCTACGAAGCTATTCAAATTCCTGCTCGACTTCGACCAGCTCGCAAGAAGGGTTGGGGAGAAGGTTTACGGGAAATTGCAGCGAAAATAATTTGAAATACAGCAAACACAAGCAATGAAAGAAAAAAGAGAAGATTATATTAATTCGAAAATTCGTTACACCAACAGTCGTCTCGACCTTTACAATACTTGAAAATAGGTCGAGAACGACAGAGAAAAAAAAAGGAAAGAAAAAGAAGACAGCAAAACAAGAACAGCGGCACAGCCCCAAACTGGACAAACACATTCAAGAGTCGGTGTCCGACTTGTCGGCAGTGTCGTCCCCACCTTCTATCATCACAGTAGTAGACTTCTTGGGGTTCTCCCCATCAGCATCCCTGTCGACAAGTGGCTCGGTGCCCTGCTGCTCATCTTCCACCTCGACTGCCTCTTCCCGACTAGCCCCACTTGCCCCGACTAGTTCGGTCGGACCGGACAAGGGGGTGGGAGGAACCTCGAGTTGCGTGCTCAAACCGGCCTTGCGGATGGCCCAAGCCTTGAGTCCCGACCACCATGGGTAATCGTCGGGGAGAGAGTCGTCTCCCGAATAGCCCTCGGGAAAGGGAACTGTCTCCTTAACCGCCTCGCGGTCGAGCTTCCCCTCAAACTCGGAGCCCGACACCACCGCCTCCCATGCAGAAAAGGTATGCTCGAAGTATTGGAGGGTGGCGGGGCAGAGCTTCTCGAGGAAGGCGGGAGAGTTGCAAAAGGCCTTGACGACCTCCTGGCGATAGGTCTCAAGGAAGACGGCGCCCATCGGGGACCTCAAAAACGTCCTGCGCCCCGCCTCGACGCCGTTCTCCCTCTCGACCACGGCCTCGTCACGAGGCTTGTCGAGGTCGGCCTTGAGCTTGTCGTTTAAATGTCGGAACACAGCCTTGTCGGCCTTCAGCTTGTGGACAAGGGCCTTCGAGGCCTCCAAGTCCTCCTTTAGCGCCTCAATTTCTTGGTGCTGAGCCTCACACTTGTCCTCGAGGGACTTGGTAGAGGCGAGGGGAGCCTTGCTCGTCTCCTCGAAGCAAGGGAGCGCTGCGGCTAGAAACTGCCAACAAAAACAAAAACAACATTAAAATTGGCCAAGTAATATGTGAAGCCAAAGAAAGGCATGACGACAAGATGGTTCAAAGATAAGAAGAATACCCGAGAGAGGCACAAGACGGCGTAGTTCGAGGGCTCATAGAGATTCCCCTCGACGCGCTCCTTGTCGACGTCGGGGATAGTAGAGTTAAGGTACTGGGCCACCTGATAGGGCTCAGGGTGGTTCCAGAGTCGAGACGGCATTTTGACCGTCACATCTTGGACGGTGATTGGAGCTTTGGCAGGCTTCTCGACCGCCTTCCCTTTCCCTTTCTCGACCTTGCGACGCTTCAGGTCGTCTGGGATCAGGACGGCGGCCCGGTCATCTTGAGCCCTCTTACGAGAGCTAGAGCCTGACGGTTTGTTCTGGGCAGCACCAGGGTTCTCGACCTTGGATTTCTTCGCGGCAGTCGACTCGACTGCCGCACCGGCGGGGCGAAAGGGAGGTGGAGCAGAACCACCCACCGGCTTCTCGGCCGGTTGTTTCTTGAGTTCGAAGCGTTTAAGCGCTTTAACTGAAAAAAATAGAAGAGAAGTTAGCGTGTGAAGAACACTTGACAGTCGTCATGCGAAGGATCAAAACTTATAAACAGTTGCACAAGAAGGAACAATAATAGCTTACGAGGGTCATCGAGACGGGGAAGGTCCTCGTAAAGGATGATTCAGGCGTGATTGACCAATTCACGGTCCTTTATTAATTGACGAGCACTATACGTATGCTTATTGAGCTCCGCCAGTAGGGTAGCGAACTCGTCGGATTGGGGCCGTTTATTTTGTTTAACTTTCGAGGTGATCCATTTATTCACATAAGGATACATGTCGGGAGCAGGTCGAATGAATACGTACTTCGACTTCCACTCAGTCACGTTCGACGAAAGGTCGTCGAGGAAAGTGACGCCGGCGCGACGACCCAGACAATGGGCGCCTTTGGAAAGACGATAACCGTAGCAATAGAAAAAACTCGGGCGAGAAGAAGTTGAGTATTATTCGGGAGACGACTATAAAGGCTATCATAATACGGATAGCGTTGGGAGAAAACTGATTTAAGGGAATATTGTACAAGTTACTTATTAGTATTAGCTCGTCTTGGATTGGAAAGCGAAGACCAAAGACGACTTGATCTATAAAAAATGTATGGCAACCGGGAGGAGGATGAGCGAAATCGTCGTTAAGACCAGGGGCGACTAACTCCCAATCTGAGGGAAGCCCGCTGAACTTTCTGAAGCCCTCGACTTCGGCTGCAGAGGCATAACAAAAAGGATTTAAAACGGCTAACCTAGCTAAAGGACAAGCTATCGATACAGTATTTTGAGAATCGAGAAAAAGAGCAATTATGGATACAGACATAGGGCTTGTTCTATAAACAGGGATGGCTAATAACCTAATAGGAATACCTCGAGGGATGAGGTCGAGACGAGGAGGATTGCCCCGAGAAGGACTCTTCACGGTGTCGACCAGGCCGCTCTCCAAAAGCGCCTGATCATGATGTTCCCAGTCGACTGAAGTAGCCAAAAGGCGAGAAGGAGAAGGATGAGAAGGCAGCGAAGTCATTTTATAACCGGTCACCTCGACGGAATCTGAGCTAGAACCCTCGTCGACACGATGAACATAGTTGTTGATCTGTTGACCAAGGGAGCCAGAGAGAGGAGACGAGTCGGAAGCTAAGGAAAGAAAAAGAAAGGAGAAAGGACTAAGTTAGTAAAAGCACGAGTTAAGGTCCACAAGAACGAGTAAAGTCGACCCTCAAGAATCGACAGAGGGTAAAAGGATAAAAAGAAGGGGGCAAATGCTATTGATAAGCTCGGCTTAGATAAATCAACAAGTCAATCCTAGTCGACTCGACAAGGAAAAACCAAAAGAGGAAGATCGCCAAGTCGATGGAGAGTCGACTCAGTGATAGATGAAAATCGACTGCACATCGGCAGCCGACAAGTGGCCAACAACAATAAGTCCAAGCGAAACATGCGCAATCCAAGATCCAACATAGAAATCATAGAAAATCTTCAAAAAATATGAAGAACATGCATGAACTTCGAAAATTCTGGGAATCCAGAGAAAATCAGAAAAAAGAAAAAAATCAACAGAGAATTGAGAAGTTAGGAGACAGTGAACTTACACATAATGGCGTGGTTGGAATTGCGAACGAGCCTGAAGTTGCCGGAAGAAAAGAGCGCCGGTGGAATCGAAGAGCGGAGATTGCCGGAAAGTTTGAGGAAGCTGGAGAAAGCAGAATATTTGAGAAGGCGAAAAATGACCTTTGGAGAAAAAGAGGAGCATTTATAGAATGGAGCAACAGGCGACGATCGTTGGATCAGCAAAAGAACCAACGGTCCTGATGAAGCACAAAATCCAAAGGGTCGGCGGTTGAAGTGACGCGCGTCGCTTTAGGGTTTTTTGAAATTCGAAATTTGAAAAGGGTCTGTCAGAGTGTCAGACTTATCCGAAAAAGCAATCATGGGATTGGAGTGCGCCCTAATTGATTGACGAGATGAGTTGTCAGAGAAACCAATACGAACAAGGCTGATGGGAAAGCGACACAATTACAATTCACCAAATTTACTCTTAAGCAGTCGACTGATTAGAGTAATTTTTGGGGGGGGGACTAGATGATATAGCCATATAAGGATAACCCGGTCCAGAACCTCCTTGCTCAACCAACAAACTACTCGAACTACTCGCATGTCGACATGACTCTGTCGACATGCTCAAATCGACTTCCCTAAGGTCGATTCTACTAAGAGCAATCAAGAAGAAGCAGAAATTGGTCTAGTCGACTCTCTCAAGTCGACTATAATCTATCGACTTTTACTAGTCGGCATCAATGAAAGAGTAACAGCAAGAGTACAGCGCCCAAGTATCCCGATATCCTAAGTCGACTTCCAACAGTCGACTGAACTAAGACGACTCTTTGAAGACGACTTCACCACAAAGGATTAGCCAAGCGTAGCCTCCGAATCCACACATATCCACGAGTCGACCTCCTAGCTCTCCAAGTCGACCTCGCATACCTCGAATAACAAAGATGTGATGACGACTCATCACACTTGCAACATACTTGAAGTTCCACATACTATGAAGGATAAGAAGGAATCTGTTGATGACTCAGCAACAAGGGGAGACGAATCGACAGGGGCATTTTGGACCTTCTAGGTCCACCGACTTGTGCATTCTGGGTACTTCAGGTAAATATTCACTCCTATATAAAGGAGGTGAGGTAACCCTAAAACCCCAACTCTCATTCATTCCCACTCTCCCCCATAGCTGCTGCGCAGCCTCTCTTCATCACTCACATACTAACTTGAGCGTCGGAGGCTCTACGCCGGAAACACCTCCGGCGTTGAGTTTTTGCAGGTATTCTCGTGGTCTAGCAACGGTTTTGAGGCGGTTCAAGCAGATCTGAGCTCACAACCACCGGTTTACTTCAGATCTGGAAGTAGACCCATCAGATATACATATGGTTGGTAAATCTTTTGTATTTTCAAAATGTATGCATTTGGATTCTACCTACATTTGATTATTTGACAAATGCTTAAATCTTGATTATTAACCTATTGAATGCAGCCAAAGGTTATAAAGTTTTGTTTGAGAACAAAAGAGAGTTTATAATCACTTAAGGATTATTGGATCATTTGGGAGATCATTTGGAACTCTAATTTTGAGTTTATTGGATGAATGTAAAGTTGAATGATCCAAATTTACGTCACGCTACATTAACTGCTAGTTGGAACAACTAATTTGGAAAGTGCCAAGCGGACACTTATAGTTTATTCCTCTTTAGCAATTGAGTTTTAGCTTATCCAAAGGCATCTTATAAGGTTATGGTTGCATAATATTATCCATAGGCTGCATGTTGTGGATGGTATTGAATACCACTAAAGTTCTATTGTGATAATATTAGTTTGCCATTTTTCAGCAATAAAAGTTGTTCATAAAGTTTCTTGTTGCTGAGGATAAAATTCATGTTGATGAATTTTTTATGGAACACATAAGGATGAATTTATGCTAGCAAATTCATAGCTCCATTATGAGGTATACTAAGGTATTAACACTTGAAGTATTTTATCAGTATATCGCTCATATAAGTGTTACTATGGAGATTGCCTTAGTTCAGTGGGAGTTAGTGTTCAATGTATTCTTGAATGTTATAACTTCAGTTTTCTGCAAAATAAAGTTCATGGTTATGATTCATTATGAATCACTAAGGTTTTCTATTTTTGTGACTTTGTGTTGCATTTATGGATTGATCTCACTAAGGATTTAAAGTTGGACCAGTTGGAAATAGACATGATAAAGATCACATTGCATGTAATTTCCATGTCACTCACCATATTTGATCTATGTACTTGAGTGTACTAGTATGGTGATTTCCGGGGTTTAACCACGATTTGTAATGTGGTGAAAGTTGCGGTAGTTCCATTGCTAGTATATGAGATGGACCAGATTGTTTAAGGTAGTCTGGAGATGAATAGCATAAAGTTGCGCAACTAAGGAATTGATATAATTGCTCTGGAAATAATATGTAGTCCAAGTGGGAGATTGTTAGAAAATATTTAATTTCCTATATATAATCTAATTATGGGCAACATATTATATACAATTATATTAGCTATTCAACTAATTAATGGACTCAATTAAGTGATCTAAATAAAGTAGAGTCCATGGGCTACGTACATTGATATGGGCTGATTGAGTGCATACCTAATATTATTAGGGTTAAGTGATACTGGGTGGCCTACCCTAGTAGTATATAAATACCCTCTTGGTTATGGTCCCCAACATACTAAATTAAACATAGTTCTCTTTTCTCCCCATCTGAATTGAGAATGATGGTCCCATATGAGGAATAAGGTGATTTAGTTGAGGAAGGCCATAAAACCAACCCCGTTCATAATCGAGGACGTGTTCGTGATCCAGATCGTGTTCATGTCAACATTCATAGAGATGAGATCTGGAGATTGATGATAACGTATTACGCATCTAGAAACTCAATCTCAATGGATCAGGTATTTCTAATAATCTTTCAGATCTAGCACGATGTTGATTTCCTAGAATTAAAGCATGTTCTAGGATAATTCTCATTGAATTTATATTATGTGATTATAAATTTCAACACGCACAGCTAGGGGAACGTCCAGGGGTCCTCGGGAACTCCTTGGATCGTGGATGGTGGCCGGAAGTGGAGTAGGTTGCGGAGAGGGTTCGGCGTGGTCGCGGGTGATGATCGGTTGTCGAGTGCGGTGGATTTTTGATTGGACTTGGGGAGATTTCCTCTGATTTATGTGAAGGGGGAAGGGTTTTCTTCTGGAGTTTGAACATGGATTTAGAGAAAGGGAGAGATGGCTTTGGGAGAAAGAATTCGTGAATTTAAAAGAGATTAGGGAAGAGAAAGACCTACCTTCTTAGGAGATATTCTTAAGGCAAATATCAAGGAATTTTTGGAGTTGATTACACGGCATTAAGGCTAATGGACTTGGTCAAGAGTCAAGCTCAAAAACTTAACAACAATTTAAATTCAAGAATCAAAATGATCAACACATTTGAAAATTTAACGGGCGGGTTCGGTTTTGAGGAAAAAGGGACCAGTTCTATCCACTTAAAAAGGGTCGAAGGCCACTCAATAAGGGGATGGTCAAGTTGGTTCAGAGCTCGGTTCGCGAATGTTCCAAAATAAAATAAATCGGACAACAATTCAGGTTACGTGATTAAACCGAAAATTCGAACGACGAACGATAAATAAAATTGTACGACTTATATAATTATATTATCCACATAATAAAATAATTTTTAAGCACATAATATATATATATATCAATATTCTCACTTAGGAAATTAATCCACATAATAATAATAATGCCAATATAATAATATTCAAAAAAAAAATCCAAATATTCGAACGGGGCGTTACGAATATGGCTTTTAAAATAATTTCCGAGCTCTTAGTCAATAGATTGAAACATTGTTTGCCTTTTTGTATTAGTGATTCCCAAATTGCATTTGTAAGAGATAGACATATCCTAGACAATGCGGTAATAGCCCATGAGGTAGTTCACTTCCTTAATAGGCACATGAGTAGGAATAAATATTACATGAAAATCAAGTTTGATATGTCTAAAGCCTTTAATAGGGTTGAATGGGACTGTGTGAAGCTTACAATGCTCAAACTTGGTTTTCATGCTACTTTTGTGAAATGGAGTATTGCTTGCATTTCTTATTCTTGGTTCTCCTTTAATGTTAATGGCAATATCTCTAGTTTAATGAACCCTTGAAGAGGGGTTAGGCAAAGAGACCCTCTGCCTCATTACATTTTCATTTTTATCATTGAAATCCTCTCATACCTGATTAAAAAACAAAACCAAGTTGGTAACCTTATAGGCCTCAAAATCTGTAGAAATGGACCTGAGCTAACACACCTCTTCTTTACTGATGACACTTTGCTTTTGGCTCAAGCTGATGTTAACCAAGATCTTTTAATCCTTTTAATATTCATGGGAGATACAAACTGATATCTGGTCATATGGTTAACCTAGATAAATCATCGGTGTTCTTCAGCAAAAAAACCCCCACCTCTATCCAAAACTCCATTTTCCAGAACCTGATGGGGATAACCACTCACACCTCTTCTAATATCTAGGTCTCCCATTAGGCATTGAAAAATCAAAGGATGAAACCTTCCACTATATCCTTCAGAGTGTCCAAAACATAATTTTTAGTTAGAAAAATAGTTTTTTTGTCTCTTGCAGGTAAAGAAGTGCTCATAAAAGCTGTGGGAAATGCCTTACCAATCTATGCAATGTTCTGTTTCTCACTCCCAAAGACCCTTTGTCTGAAATTTTTTTAATCCTTTGCAAGATTTTGGTGGAACAAACCAAGCAACAAGCCCTCAATCCACTGAAAGTGTAATGCCCCAGTCATTTGTTGGATTTTCGGATATTTTTATTGGCATTATTATTATTTATTTTATGTAATTGCCAAAGTGATGTTATTGTTTGAATTATATATATATATATATATATATATATTGTCGGATTAATTATTTAATTTTTCGGATGTCGTATTTAATTTTTCCGAACGTCGTATATATATTATAGGATTTAATAAATCGAGCCCAAGAAGAACCCGGCTATGGCCCGTGCGCCCCGAACCCGCCTAGACCGACCCGCTCTTTCTTTTCCTTGTTGGGCAAGACTTCCAAGCCCTAAGTACTTTTTTTAAACGTTGCTTTCTTCTTCTCATTCCCATCTTCGCCGCAACAATAAATCTCATCTCTCTCTTGTAAATCCTCTCGATCTCTCCCTCTCGTCGTTTAAAAAAAAAGAGAAGAAGAAGGGAGAAGTCGTCTCTCCCGATCACTACCTTCGCTCGACCTTGCCGGCGCACCAGTCGCAGCACCCCTGCGAGCATCGGCGATCCATGCCATGGCGCACCAGCACACCGGCGACCCTTTCCTCCGCGCGCAGGACCACCTCCGACCGTGACTGCCGTGAACCGTGAAGAACCGGCGACCACCACCCTCTGTTCACGCACCAGCGCCATCACGCGAGCGAGACGCGCGACCCCTCGAGGCCACCCCGCGCGACTCACGACCCCGGACAGCCCCTCTTTCGATCGTTTTCACGTGTCTTTCCCGAGAACGGTACCCGATGGCTTGAACCCTATTATTTTATGCATGTATATGTGGTTGATATGGGAATATATGAGAGTTCTCTTATGATCTTATGTTAGGGTTATTTGAATTCATATGAATTGTGAATGGTCTATGATGTTTTGTGTTGAAATCGTGTTTAAGCATGTTAAACGTTAAACCGTCCCTCATTTAAGTGTGTAATGATGATTTTAAGAGATGCTTATGATGCTGTTATGATGAGATAGGGTGTTTAAGAATGCAGTTTTGGGGATATCATGTGATAAATAGCATATGTTTCGATTTTGCTGTCTCTGTTGTGCCTCTGTTGTAGCCCTCAAGAACTCGTTTATGAAGATATGATCTTCATATGAAATGTAGCTTATCCTGTTATATTTCAGTGGGCTTTGGAATTTTGAAAATCCGATTTAAATTGAGTGAGATATGATTTTTACAAAATAATTGCGCAAGCAGTTTTCAGTAAAACCCGGCAGCATGTATATATTGTATGTCTGGCATATTTTCGATGTCTGTATCTGCTCAAACTGAAAAGTGATCTGCATGAAAATTGCAGCCTTACTTCTTAGCAGTCTATTGGTTTTTGAATCATGTCATCTGGAGCTTTGTAGCATGAATTATATGATAATTACCGAGGTGCTGTAGGTATTATAAGTTGGTTTCTGGCAGTTTTTATGAACTGAATGTTTTATGTTTAAACTCGATGATAATATCATTATTTGCCAATGTGGTCTTCATCAAAGTTGTAGATACTTGAGTTAGCTGCCTTGTGGTTCTTGAATATCATTAAAAACATGTCTGTAGCTTCAGTTATCTTGCAATTACTAAAGTCCTGTCAGCTGTATAATTTCAATTGTTGACTGCAACTCTGTTATAAATGTTTATCTCCTAGTAGATGGCCTTATATGTTATCTATGTCTTCATAAGAGTTGTAGAGACATGTCTTAGGATTCATATGCAATTGGAATCATGTTTATATGACTTATGTGCTGTAAGTTGTGTTTATTTCAAAATCGCTGCGCGGGTTAAGTTTTGAAAAACTCATGTTGTGCTTTTGAAAATAAAATTTACTTTTTAATGCATGCTTATATGACTTATATGGGCTGAGTTAAACTAAGTGATGATGGTATGAACCTTAGATGCCTTAAGCTATGAAAATCCTTTTGTCGGATAGTTGTTTATAGGGCTATTTTGATTAATGTAGGTGCTTGACCAGTCGAGCTCGCCTTCCTATCAAATTTTTGTGCTTTTTCTACCACTTCGGTAACCAGTTGGGTTTATTTAAAATGCTATGTGATGAATTATTTATGCCTTGTTGTGATGGTATGATAAATGTATGCATGTGAACCATGTAGCTTGCCGATGTGTGTTGTTTCTGCCGTCGGTACGGTTGTCCTTGCGAGGCAAGTCTCCTTAAGTCCTGATAGGCTGTGTCCTTGCGTGGCATGTAAGCCCTATGAAAGGCCATGTCCTTGAGTGGCATGTACTCCCGCCATTAGGGTAATGAATCCCCTTTCCGCGGCTAATGATAGATGTGTACACAGGAGTAATGTTAAATTGTGTGTGAATAGGAGATGAAACATAGTTAATTGATTTATGTACATGCTGCAACCATACCTTCGTATTTGTTATGAATGATTTATTGCATAGTGGTGAGCACCACGGGTTCCAATTGTGCTCATCCCTACTTTTCTTTCACAGGTTGAGCAGGGGCAGGCATGACGGTGAAAGGACGAGGGGCTAGTCCTTGTTTATGTTTAATTGCTTCCGCATTTGATTTATGATCATGTTATTCGGGTCTTGTGAACCTTATGATTTGGTCTTCTCAGACATGTTAAATTATTTTTCAAACTTATCTTTTGAAATGTTGAGACATCTGGATTGTTTTGAAAACCCTATGATTTGGTACATTTCAATTTGAAATATGTTTGGTTGGATATTCATAATGGATGAGTTATTTGAATATCATGTGAAATGTTGTGCTTTGGGTTAATGAAAACCATGTGATAAGCCAGGTAATGAATCCCCGTAAGGTTTCAGTTGTGAATTGAAACAAGATAATGCCATGTTTAAATTAATTTCGAGAAATGAATTTCGAAAATGTTATCCTAATTTTTGAATAAGCCATGAATTATTTTTAAAATCAAAGTGCGGCGTTACAGGAAGTCTTGGAAATCTTTGGCTCTACCCAAAAGTCAAGGAGGCCTAGGCTTCATGGATATTCTTTTGCTCAACAAAGCCTTAATTGCCAAACTAATTTGGAGAGTTCTCACCAAATCCAACCTCCTTGTAAGCAAAGTTCTAAAAACCAAGTACTTTCATAATGAAAACTTGTTCTCTGTAGAAAAGAATAAACAAGGTTCATGGTTATTTAACAGTTTGTTGGAGGTTAGGGATAACTTTGCAGGAGGAACAAGATTTAAAATTAGAAACGGACAAAAGGTTAATATTTGGGACCACTCTTAGATTCCAAACCTGAAGGATTTCAAACCTTCCTCAGTCAACAGGGAACATTCTCTGCTTTTGTGGGTAAAAGATCTCATTGACTCAACTGGGAGGAATTGGAACTTGCATCTGCTTCAGCAAACCTTCTCAGTGAATGAAATTCAAGCCATCCTCGCCATTAAATCTCTTGATCCCTCAAAACCAGAAAGACTCATTTGGGAGTTCCTATTTTGCAAAACTGGTGGCTAAAAAGTGGAACCTTATGGATCAAGCTGAGAGCAGCAAGGAACAACATACCTCTCCTCAGGTCAGAACCAGAAGCTGGAGTCTTCATGTCAAATGGACGATCAAGCACTTCATTTAGAAATGTCTAGCTAACATCCTACCAGTGAGTTGCAATCTCCTCAAAAAAGGTGTAAATGTTGACAACGCCTACTCATGCTGTGGGGATGGCCCTCAGACTGTTAACCATTTGTTTTTCCTTTAACCAAGGGCCCAACTGGTCTGGAAGTTAGCTCATCTTACATGGGATGGCCTAAATCTGAAACCCATAACTTTAAGGGTTGGTGGACCAAAATGTGCTCTCTCAGCAAATCTGCAATCTCTGAAGCAAGAATACAACTCTCAACATACTTGCTTTGGTGGCTGTGGAAATTTAGAAATCTATGGCTCTTCCAAAGCACCTTAAGATCAGAAAAATCCATTGTGGATGTTGTTGTTGTTGATTGGTCTGAGTTTTGTAGCTTAGGTTGCTACTTTTGCTAGTGTTTGTTGTTGGGTGTTCTCTCAATTTGACAATCTTAGTTTTGTGTTGTTGCTTTGTTTTCTCTTTGAGTTCTTGTTGGGCTAGCAACTAGGTCCTTGGGTGCAGTTGTTGCTAGCCCTTTTAGTTTGCCTCTTCAACTCTTCTTATGATGTGGGCTGAAGTGGCCTGGAATTGGAGACTCGGGTTTTGGTTGTCTGTGCACTAGTCACTGCCAAAACCTCAATCTCTAGTCCCCCTTTTGTTTTGTTTTCTTATAAGACACATGTGGTTTTGTGTTTCTCTCTTTCATAGAAGTGTATTGAGCTACTTAGCTTCCGAACATTATATATATTTTTCATTGCTAAATTATATCTTCTACTGTTTCGAAAAAAAAAAAAAATCAAATCTATTATATTCGGAAAATTAGTCAGAGCATTGTCAATCTAATTGCCCTCACCCAAATGACGTGTAAGTTGTAACTCCATTTCTCATAGAGACATTAAATTGGGTCTTTTAAGTGAAACTCTCAAATCCGTGGAGGCGTGGATGCCTTCGAAAAAAACCTGAGGACTTCTTCCGGAGCGGGCGGTGTCAGGCATTAGATATTTTCTTCTCTCCACGCAACTCCTCGATATTGCCGATTTAGGTTTCATCTGCTTGTTGCTGGGAATTTGTGATTTGAGTTCGAATTAAATCAATTGAGAAAGTTTTCGAAATTTGAGAAATGGCTAATTCAGAGGAACAGAGCGGTGGACAGATCGACAACGTGGAACCCGCCGATCAAAGGTCAGACGGTGGGGATGCGGCCGATGCGTTTCCGGAGGACTCTGTCGCCGCTTCAGAGCCATCGGTCACGAGGAGGTTAACGGAGATATTTGTGGCGGATGGCGACGGGGATCTTCTCCTGCAGAGCACCGATCCAGAGGGCGGTTTTCTTCAGTGGTTTCGGGCTTTGGATATGCAGGTGGTGGGGGCTTGCAGGACGGATGAGAGGTTGAAGCCCTTACTGAAGCTTAACGTGTCGGCTGGAGTGGCTGAGGATGGTCTGCTAGCTCACCTGAGTCAGGTATCTACGATCAAAACAATTGAAAATGCTAGAGTGTGTGCGTTCATAATCTTTTCCAAGTCTCATCTTTGAATCCATTTCTAGATTTACGTTTCTTTATTGCTAATCTCTTTCATTTGTTTGAATCTTGAAAATTGCCGTGTTTCTTCGATGTGGTATGGTTTGGTGATTCAGAATGTGATTAGCATTCGTCTCTCTATCTCTCTCTCTTTTTGTGTGTATGTGTTTTTTTTAATACAATTATTCTGAAATTTGTGGACGCGACAATTCACCCTAGTTATGTGATTTCTGCCGTTGTTCATTTTGTTCAATTAACAGCACTTCGAACCTTCAGAAGTTGGTTTGCTAGCCAGGTGCTTGTGTGTACCTCTGGTTTCTATTCGAGTTGGAAAGATAGACAAGCAAGGGGCTCTCATGTATCCAACATCTATAAGGTAGCTGCGGCACACACTTTTATTTTTTGAGTATGTGGTTTTATGAAATCTTTTACTTTATAATTGGTTTTTTTGTCGGATTATAAAGGGTAGGTGAATTTAGGATGTGGTGAAAGAGGAAAAGAGGTTTGCAGTGATCAATCTTTAAATATTAGTAGTAGTCTTTCATCTAAATTTTTTGATCTCTCTTCTTAAGAATAGATACAATTTGCGAAATAGGTTGGCGCTTGGCTATTCTTAGAATTGAATTTTATATGTTTGGTATAATCCTAGAATGGGGCAGACTTGTTTGAATCTTTGATGACAACTAACTGCATGTGCCATATAACTTTCAAATGCAAATATTTATTTGTAACATCTGTGTTTATTTATTTATTTGTTTGTGTACTTTGAGCTCTTTTAAGAGTGTTTCACACTCTGTTGTTTACCTTTATTTTTCAGCTTTAAATTAGTTGAAATATGTAAAGCTAGTAGGGAGAAATGCTCTTAGTTCATATTCTTTCACTAGATGATTCCAACTTCACTTTTATTTTTCCTTAGGCTTTTGTTGCTGCTTTTAATGCAGGATTGTGTTTAAATTTGTGTTTAATTGCCTTCACTACTCTTTTCCGTTGTGGTATTATATTCTTGTTTTCGTGCTTTTGGGTTTCACCTTATAATCTTTATTTGTTGTATTGCTTGTAACAAATTTTCTTTATTATGTTCTGTAATTGGTGTGAACTGATGCTAGTTTCTTTTATAATGTTGATCAATGACAAATTATTAACATATTTGGCAACAATAAGATGATATATGTTTCCTTGGTTGGAGTAGAGTATTATATATTATAATACCTGACCCCTAATCTTGTTTAGGGTTCATGTTTTGAGTGTCTTATATATGAATTGCAGACATATGTTAATCTCCTCTTGATCGGCACCTACATGCGGGATTCTGTCTTAATCCCTGCTTGATATGACTGTTCATACGTAAGAGGTGCGTGTTACTTGTGAAGATAACTGGGAAGGTTGGTGTGGTCAATATGTTTGTCGTATTCATAACTGACAGTGAGAAAACAAAATATTCGTTTCACCTGATTCTCAGTATATGCATTTTAACATCACTTGTCATTGTGTAATATATAAATTCTTCTGCTGGTTCCCTAGTTAATACTTCATGATAGTGTTTCCTTCTTTTGTGATAGGCTATAGTCATATTTTATGCTTTGGTAATTTTGTCATGTTGAAGGTTACAGTTATCTATTCGTCGAGTATTTTATGATGCCTTGAAACTGTGCTTTTGGACTGTTAATGATCATCCTTTTCATCCTTCCAAGTGAATATCTCTCAACTTGTAGGTAAATTGGGCGATATCTATTATGATCTCTGAATTAAGACATATTAAAGGTAGCTTCATGCTCCTACGTTGATACATTATATTTTGCTTTTGTCTTCTAGCATTAAAATATTGTTTTCATTGTGTCTTGTTAATTTTGTGTTGTATTTACTTTCACATTTGCTTCCTATTGGCAAACCCAACAATTCTATCTTGAGATAGTTGATAGTTATTTGTGATATTATAATATCTGCTGAACTGAAAATTGAAAACTCAGGACTCGGAGATATATGTCCAAGGATTAAAATATTTCTGTATCTAATTTCTAGTTTACTAAGCATCAGTCCAAGCATGTCCAAGGATTAAAATATTTCTGTATCTAATTTCTAGTTTACTAAGCATCAGTCCAAGTTATAAATTTAACATGATTTGGGCAAGTTAAAGGTCATGTAAAATATATTAAAACTAATGATCATACTGTGTGATGTTTATTATAAATATTTGTTTATTATTATTTTGTTTATTTATATGTATTAAAATTAACGATCATATGTAGGCTATTGTTTATTTTCTCGTATGCTCTTGCAAGATGATTATCATAAGTTTAATCTAGTTATGTGGCAACTGAGACGATTCTAAGTGGCTAGCTAAGTCAGTTTCACTGTAAAGGCAACATGTGTAATTGAGAAGAGTACTATGTCTAATGTCGAGCCAATTTAGTGGCGAACCATGTGAGACATAATTATCCTGCTGTACATTGGATGAAATAATTAATTATGTTTTCCAAAGAAGTTATCAATCTAAAAACCAAAGAAGTTGTTAGTCTATAAACTTATGCATCCATTTAATAGATAACATCTTGGTGTCTTATACATGAAATGGGTTTTCATTTCTGAACAGACTTGCCTCAAATTATTAGTTAGGATTCAGGGAGAAAAGTGCATTAGTCTGCACCTTTGCCTTTCGTCAACTTCTTAAATTGTATGCGCCCATCTACTCTAGCTGATTGTTGTTTTTTGAACCTTTTGTTGACTATTTACAGAGGGAATTTATTTCTCACCCTTTTGCCAACTTCTGATTTGCGTGTATCATTTAATGGGGATGATGGCACCGTGGAGAGGCTGGCAACATTAGGCTCTGAGGTGCATTCTGGTGATTTAGTCATGGAAGAGATTTCTGCAGACAAGTCTGGAAGGTCTTTCTTAATAAAAACACCGGATAATATTGTTTCATATTTTTGGTGTTGTGAAAAATCAAAGCTTTTAGGGGATGAATTGCTTGCAAAGGTGAAAAAAAAGGATCAGGTTATTAGTGTTTCACATTTCACTTACGCAGTTGAATTTCTCTCTTTTAACATATATTGTTGTCTTCTTCCATAGATGAAAGATTTGGTGGTGAAAAAACCTTCGTTGGCTGCGTTAACTGGAATTAGTGAGTGGCGCCTCAGTTATTTTGCTACTCATCTTCGAGCATATCTTACTGATACCATGTTAAGTAGTGGTGAACCCAATGGCTTTCTCTCGGCAGATGACCCGACCAATTCTACAAAAGTCTGTTCATCATCAGCTCAATCTGTTTCCAATTTTCGGAAGAATTTGCGGCAGTATACCAGACAAGGGTCAAAGTCTAACCTGATCTATCTGGGTAGTCTGAGCCCCAAGTCAAGTTGTTTTAAGGAGGGCCTTCAAAAAAGTGGGTCTTCCCTGAGAAGTGGTGGCAGCAGAGAAAAACTGAGGCGCCGTGGAGAAAACTACATGGCATGTGTTGGCAGCCAATCAGTTAGTACAGTTGCTAAAAACAAAGTTGGCGAATTAAATATTTCAGAGAAATCAACAGTTGAAAAGCAAATACCTTGTTCATCTGGCAGTGGCAGCTTGTTGTCCCCTCAGTACTGCTGGTGCCCTCAGCTGCCAATAGGCGAGCCATTTTCCCTGCCCCCACTTTCTTCTCTGCTGTTATCATCATCATCAAAACCAAAACCAAAACCAAAACCAGTGGTGAACGTGGCCGATCTCCCACCTCTGGATTTTGGTGGTGTTGTGACCTCGATTTTCACGCCTCCGATTGTGCATGTTCCCGTCATTGATGTTGTGGCAACGAATGTGGAATCTGCGGTGGAGAAAGGTGCTCGGGAGACGCTGAGGATGCTTATCAATGGCAATGAGCAAAAGATTTTTTATAGTGGGGCAAGGGATGTGGTTACTAGTGTGTCTGCTACTGCTGCTACTACTGTGGGGCTCGTTTTCCTCGTTACAGATGATTGCCAGGAGCAGAAGAACCCTTCTGGGCCTGCTGATGAAGAGGGGGGCAGTTGATTTTTTTTTAGTATTTCAGCTCTTCTGTACATTTCTTTTTGGGTATATATGCTGGTGCTGGTTTCTTATGTTGAGACTTCTGGGTGTATTGTATGTCTTTTTTGGAAGTCATCAATTATTATTATTATTATTATTATTATTAAAGAAATTGAAAGTAAACAAATGTCCTGTTTGTTTTTCTATTACTTCTGTTGCTATGCTTTAATCGATGAAGTGTTTGTTTGATTTTGAGAGGGAAATGGTTGTGTAGGAGTGTGTATCGGTCAGCTTGGTTGAAATTATGGAAGGACTTCTCTTTAATCGATTGAATTACTGCCCAAAAACCAAACATTAACCGATCCAAAATAATAAGTCGGTTTGATTGGAAGATACACATCAATTCTCCATCGGTAGCCGATGGGCTTATGCTTCTCCATGAAGATTTTTCTGTTAAAACATAAGAAATTAGGGAGTAAATGGTTTAAACTTGTGTCCACAAAAAAAAACAAGAAGGCCAAAAAACACAATAATTTGAGAATATGGAGATGAAGGACGTCGGGGCTGCCCAAAGAGGGTGCCAAGGGTAATTGGGGTAAAATATATAGTACCCCCTTGTATTATACGAAATTTGCGCGTTTCCTCCCTATATTTTAAAAATTACGTCAAACGTCTAAGATGACGGAAGTGGCGTGCACGTGCGGTGCGGCTTTTTCTTCATTTCTTCAACCCAAAGTGGTAGAAATTACTGTTTTACCCTTGAATTATGTACAAAACCCAAATGTTATAAAATGTGAGCAAAGTGGTAGAAATTACTGTTTTACCCTTGAATTATGTGCAAAACCCAAATGTTATAAAATGTGAGCAACAAGATTTGAACCTAGGTTGGAAAGGAAGGGATTGAGCGCTCAACCACTAGGCCATATGGATGGATGTGCAATCTATTGAACATAAATATATCTATACATCATACTGAAATGAATTAAATAGTTTAAAAATAAGTAAATAAATAAAATAAAATAAAAGGACAATATGTCAATTTACTATAAATTAAATAATTAATAATAATATTACTAATAACTTCCAATAAATTAAATTAACTTAAAATAATGAAAAAAATTAAATTAAAATAAAGTAAGATAAAATTTAATGTATTAGCGTGAACTAAAATTAAATAAAGTTATAATTAAATAAATTTTAAATGAGAAAAATAAATACAAAAATGAAATTAATAAATATATAAAATTAAAATAAACTAATTATAGAAAAATAAAAATAATAATTATATAAGATAATAAAGTATAAAAATTATAAAGTAAAATAAATAATAAATCAAATATCTTATTAGGAAATAATAAATTAAATAAATAAAGAACTGAAATTAATATAATATAATATAATAAAAAATATTATTTATCAAATAATTTTAATATGATTTACTCTTAATAAATATATTACTATTTAATATAAAAACAAAATGATAATTTCATTTTAATAAATTAATAATATAAATGTAAAATAAATTGTAGTATAAAATTTCAATATACGTTTTAATGAATTGACGTAATATAATCTGTATAAATTATATTAAATATAATTTATAATAAAATTAAATGATTAATTTAAATAATTAAATTTATAATAAAATTAAATGATAAATTAAATTAAATTAAATTTGTAATAAAATTAAATGATACTTATATATATAATATATTATTAAAGTATAATTTCGAAAATAAAATATTTTTTATTAAATAGCTATATATGATTTGTATTTATTTATTTTAATTATTTTTATACTATTTAATATTTTTTAAAATCTTTTATAAATATATAGATTTACTTAATTATTATATTATTTATTATTTAACTACAATTTTTTATATTTATTTATATTTTATTTTAATTTTTTTCGTATAACATAATAAGTTATTTAAATTATTTTTTTCGTTTAATTTTATATAGATTACTTTATTATATTTGAATTATCATAACTTTATATTTTAATAATTTAATTTAATATAATTTATATATTCTAAATTTAATTTCACTTATCCATAACAATGTCCATATATATCAAACATTCCTAGTTTTAACACTCAACCTTGAGTGGTGTAGTGGTTGCATTGTTTGTCTTGCTTCCATGAGGTACCAGGTTCGAATCCTAAGGACTGCAATTTTTTTTAATTCAATATATCGCGATATATTTAATATATCGAAAATATATGTATAATATTCAGAGGGTATAACGGATTCAATATATCGCAAATATATGTATAATATTCAGAGGGTATAACGGAACTTTTGAAGAAAAATTAACGCCGTTAACGGAGAAATAGAGACAAGGGAGCGTGTGCAACTGAAACCTTAATAGAAGGGGGTCTGACTCAATTTTTAAAATACAAGAGGAAAACGCGCAGATTTAATATAATACAGAGGGGGTTTGGTGCATTAAACCCAGGGTAATTGCATGCGCGGGTGAGGCTTCTTTCGCCATCCTCATTTGCTAAAACAAGTATTTTGGAAAGAGAGGCAGAGATCATGTTACTTGATAACTAGTTTTATCCCGTGCATTTGCACGAAAACTGATATAATAGAAGATAAATTAATTCAAAATTATGGATTAAAATAAAAATCATAACTTAATAAATGAGGAAGAAACTAATTTAAAAATATGAATTTGAATATTATTAAACACTTTTTTTATATACAAATTCGTGGTTTTCTTATCGTCATAATCTTCATCACAACAAATCATTATCGTTAACCTTCGACTCGTGACTGTGTGATTTAAATTCTTAAAATATTTGTTGTATCTTTGTAATATCTGAAAAAATATTTTTTTTATTATTGTATGACTGCAATAGAAAATAGAGATATTTGTAGTCATTATTAATTAGTTGTGAAATATGTATTTATATAATACAAAAATATATATAGTATAAAAATAAAAACAAAACTATTTTGTATTTCAAGCCATAAAAGGACGTTACAAAAATTGGCACCATCCAAAATGGGACCTATCAAAATAAATCGTGTAACTGGAAGTTACATATTTTTATTAAATGGTGAACTTATTTTTATTAAATGAACACATATTTTTATTAAATGAACTACTATTATTATTAATTATTGGCTGAATAAAATTTATTTAAACTTGCCAGCAATTATATATATATAGATTTTTATGGGGTGGGTTGGGCATTATTCCATGTTTGAGATCTAATTTATGAAAGATTTGAGTTTTCTTGTCCGTGTAAGTTGGTTGGCAGACTAGTTTGTATATAGGGTAGTTTTCTTGTGTCAGATTGAGATGTGTTATCCCTGCATCTGTAATTTATGTGTGTGTGTGTTGGGCTAGTTAGTCCTTCGGTTGTACTTTGTTCTATTTGATTTTAATGAGAAGTGGATCATCTTTCGAAAAAAAAAGGGGGTTGAATGGTGTAGACGACACCATAACTTATGATCAAGGTAATTTTTCATATATAATATGAATTATAATTTATTGAATTATTAATTCCATTGGTTCGTTATTTTAGTTTTCATAAAGGTAACACGTTATCAACATGAGTTTCTTGTTCTATCCTTTATGTGCTAACCGCTCTCGTGAAAAAAAAAAAAATCCGCTCTCGTTGAAAAAATGTGTAAGTTTTTGCCAATCCAATATAGAATTTTATAATAATCCAATTTCGCTTGATTCCTTCCTTATTGGCGTAGCGGAAAAGCCTGCACAACTCTAAATTTAAAGGAAGACTGGAGGATATTCTGAAATTGACAATTCTGAGAGGGGTTGTCGATCTCTGACCGAGAATGCAGAATTGTCCAATGCTAACTTGCACCCAAAGATGGACGACACACCCATGGAGCTAGGTGACACATTGGTTTAGTTTGATTCTTCGATAATTGCATTTATGTTAAGCTTCATAAGTATCTTTGTCGATTTTAGTATTTTACCCAGTCAAGGGTATGATGGGTGTTCCCCCACCTCACAAATGGAAATCCATGGGTAGGATTGATAAACTGAGGAAATAGAAGAGAAGGGTTCAACCATGCAAGATGACGCGTCTATTATCTAGGGGATGACATCGCCAACTCCTTGAGGAACTGTTGTGGGATCGCCGCAAGGGACCAAAGGGAGAAAGATTAGTATGAGGCGTAGATCGTCGGGTGCGTCCGGGGAGGCTGCAAGGATATCGAAACGACCGAGGAGAGAGAGTCTGCCATTCGTGATCGTTCACCTACTCTGCCAATCGTTATAGAAGAAGACATCGACGAACAACTAGTTCGCCCGCCGAGACAGAGAGAGAGAGAGAGAGAGAGAGAGAGAGAGAGAGGGAGAGAGAGAAAGGGAGAGAGAGAGAGAGAGATATGGTCATGAAGGAGGTGAATGTCGAGTATGAGAAAGATCACCCGGACCCGATCGTCAGAGAGTCGATTGACCACGAACAAACTCCGATTGTAGATCTGATTCAACCGAAGCAGACGCCAAGGAATTAAGTCGAACAGACGATCCCCCAACAACCCAAGCTTCCTCCTAGAGACAAGGCCAAAGGATCAGCTTCTCAGGTTCCGTCTATTGGTTATCTTTCTCGCGATCTCACAAAAAAAGGGTCGTTGTTTGTCCCATTTTTGTTGCGTTTTTCGTTGTTATTTTGTCCCTCATATTGAGTCATTTAGATGGTTATAGGATCATTTTGTCATTTATTATGTGTTTTGCGTTCATTTGAGTGTTGCGATGTTTTCCGTTTGTTTTACGGTCTTCTTTTTTTGTTCTCTTCGTTTTTGGTGTGTAGTTTTGAAGACCTCGGGAGAACAGGTTTTCGAGAATCTTGTGGGGAAGCTGACACCATTAGATAGAAGGGTTCGTTAGCGACACGTAGGAAAAAACGGAACTCAATTCTGAGTTAAAACGAACCCGAACGAGCAAAAATCGTAAGATGGTGCAGTGCAGATTTTGGTCTCCGCGGCCGCGGCCGCGGCGAAGAAAAGCTGCCAGGTCCCAAATTTCAGCAATGAAAATCCCGCTGCCGCGGAGGATTGGTCGCGGCCGCAGAGGTCGCGACGTGCAGAAAAATAAATATTGATTTCAGATCAGAATTTCGGGAGTTTTTGATCATTCTCTCGGCTCCAGAAACGAAAAAGCCCTACCTTCGTCCCTTTCACTCATCTTTTTCATCTTTCTTTCATATTTTTCATCGTTGAACACGGATTTACACTCGGATTTTGCTACTGCTTTTGGATTAATCTTGTTTATCGGATTCAACTCTCAATTTCAGTTTAATCGTAAGACTTTCTATTCTTTTAATCCATGAATATGTTTGTCTTGATTTGTGAGATTATTTGTGTTGAATCGATCATGAGTAGCTAAATCCCATTGCTAGGGATAGGGGTTTAATGTTTTGATTTCGATTGTGATTGTGGGCATTCGTTGATTATTCTTTCCATGCGAGTTAATCTTTTATTATGGTTTTTCAATTATCAGGCTTGAGTATTGATAATTGTTGAAGGGTGACACTTCAACTTACAATTGTTTCAATTGAATTTGATTTATTCGTGCTTGAAATTGGGTATCTAATTGATTAGTCGGTTAATTACCCTCTAGTCTACTTTAATCGACTCTCAGAACTGAAAGGGGAGGAGTCGGTCGAAATAGGCTCGTATGAACTAGGCTTGTTCGTAACTGTATTGCCTAGGAGTTAAATGAATTGTTAATTTGCCGTTCTAGTTTGTTCTCTTGTTACGAAAAGTTATTGAGAATGAGTACTCGAACGTGTTGATTATTCAAATCACTTAGCTGAACAATCACCTGCCCATTAATTGCAATTCGAACCAAAACGGATCTCCCCGACTCCCTAGCTTCTCATATCCTAATTGTTCTTCGTTACTTGCTTTCTTTATTGCTTAATTTGAATTTTCGCAGTAGTTGATAATTGAATCCAAATCAAACCATCTGAATTAGAATGTTTAGGAATTTTGTTTCCCTTTTTGTTTGAATAAACGTATAGAATATTCCGGCTAACCTTCCTCGTGAGACACGACCCGGTGTTCGAATCTTTAGATTCTACTCCGGAAAAATATTTACAACAAATTGGCGCCGTTGCCGGGGAAGGTTTAGGACATATTTTGTGCGCTTATTCGTCTTATTTTTCGTGTTTCTTTTTGGTTTTGTGTTTTTCTTGTTTTCTGTGTTTCTTTTCTTATTTTATTTTCTTTTCTTACCATTGGTGCTCGTAACCCGTTGTTTCTTTGAGTGTATGCGTACCAGGAGTGGACGTAAACTCTCTCCAATCAACAAACCCTTTAACGAGAGCCTGAGAGAACTGCTAGACGAGCTTACTCTCGAATCAAACGAAGAAGGCGAGCACCGACCAGAATCATCCGAGGGAAGTAATTCTGACATGGCTGATCAACAACCACCTCGCAATATCCTTCGTGACCTGGCCCAACCCATGATCGGGCCAATCACTTCATGTATCCGGTTGGAGCAAGACGCCCGAAATTATGAGCTGAAGATGGTCCATTACAATCAGCTCCCATCATTCCACGGGCTCCCCAACGAAGACCCGCTTCACTTTCTTCGGGAGTTCTACAACGTCCTCCAGACGTTCCCACTACACGGGCTAACCGAAGACCAGCTCAAAATGCGGTGTTTCCCAGAAACTCTGAAGGACCGGGCCAAGGCTTGGTTCATGACTCTCGCCCCAGATTCTCTAACAACTTGGGCCGAGGTCTACGCTAAATTCGTTGGGAAGTACTATTCCCATCAGAAGACCCAAGATATCCGATCTCAGATAGTCTCTTTCGCTCAGCTGCCAAACGAGCCTCTTCACGAGGCCTGGGAACGTTTCAAGGATCTACAGAGGCAATGCCCCCACCATAACCTCTCCCCTGGGCTGTTAGCGAATTGCTTCTACGACTCCCTCCATCAGAACCTGCAGTACATGGTGGATACTGCAGCCGGAGGGGACATTGGAGGCAAGACGGCGGAGGAGATGATTGTGATATGAGACGATGAGTGCGAACTCGTCTCAGAAGAGCATCAGAAGAAAGAGGGCGACAGTGCATGAGATTGGAACGAGCAACAACGCCTGGCCCAACAGCTAGCCGAGCTCACGGAGCAGATGAAGGTACTGAATGCTAGAAGTTCCTCACCAATTCAGACAGTGGCAGTAAATGCTTGTGGGGCATGCGGTGTACAGGGACACAGTTCTGAGGTGTGCCCTATGGCTCTCGAGCCAAATTATGGAGGGCAAGGAGTTGAAGTGAATGCTGTGCAAGGATATCAGAACCGGCCCGGAAATGACCCGTATTCTAACACGTACAACCCCGGGTGGAGAAACCACCCAAGCTTCTCATGGTCTAATAACAACTCCCAGCAGCCGCCTCAACCTAACTTTGTCCCCCATCAGCAGCAACACAGGGGGCAAATGTTAAGGTTTCCCGCACCTGAAGCCGGTCCAAGCTCGCCAAACTCAGATGAAAAACTTGATAAAATTCTTCAGTACATGGCCAATGGTGAGCATCGGAGTGCGAACAGTGAGGCTTTCATTAAACGTTTGGAAGCACAGCTAGGCCAGTTAGCCACCCGGGTGGGGAACATCGAGGTGGAGCTGAAGAAAGACAGATTGCCGAGCCAGCCAAAGCACGCAAATGCGGTAACCGTAATTATGCCTGAGAGAGTGCCGGAGGAAAAGGTGGGCCTGAAAAAGCTCACC
Source organism: Striga asiatica (assembly GCA_008636005.1). Taxonomy (NCBI): domain Eukaryota; kingdom Viridiplantae; phylum Streptophyta; class Magnoliopsida; order Lamiales; family Orobanchaceae; genus Striga; species Striga asiatica. The sequence continues at coordinate 99,154 of BKCP01006549.1, forward strand.
CAAATGGAGGACGCCCCAGTGACACCACCACCTGAGCCTACTTTACACAGATCTCCGAACCCCTATAGACCGAAGATTCCCTTCCCGAGCCGACTCTTAGAGGAGAAGGACCGAATGATGATTCGGGACCTTCATGCGATGTTGGTTAAGGCCAATGTCGACTTACTCCTCCCGATGTGTTGAAGAAAATACCGGCCCATGCACGATTCTTCAGGGAAGTGGCCACGAACAAAAAGCGGTTCGAAAATGATGATGAGGTGGTAATTTTTGAGGCGGCGAGTGTCTTCCAGCACGACTCTCCGAAGAAAGAAAGAGACCCCGGTGGCTTTGTGGTCGACATAGCTTTCAGGAGTGGACAAGTTGTTTCGGGGATGCTTGATCTCGGAGCGGGCATTAATCTTATGCCACTCGCGGTTTATCATCGGCTCGGGCTTGGAGATTTGAAGCCCACAAGGATGCGCTTGCAGCTTGCAGATCGTTCGTTCCGTCATCCGGAAGGGATTGTAGAGGATGTGCTCGTCCGTGTGGGGAAGCTGATAGTCCCCGTGGACTTTGTGGTGCTTGATGTGGGGAACGCACAAGAAAACAGTAAGGAGCACGCCATTCTCCTCGGACGACCCTTTATGGCAACCACCGGCACAGTCATTGATGTGAAGAAGGGAACTGCGTGCATGACTGTGTTGGGGGAGTCCATCTCCATCTCCGTTCGAGAGACCCAGCCTGAGCCGCAGGCAAATGTTGTGGAAGACTGTGCTTACCTCAGGGCGATTGAACAGCTCACTGAGGGCGCGTGTGTGCGGGAACACGCGAAGAGATCATTGCAGGACCGTGTCCATGTCCAGAGGGAGTACCGTTCTGACCGAGCCACTACCCCTCCCCAGCTGAGTTCGAAGGAGTTGCCCCGATCCGAATGGGGCGAGAGATTTGAGTTGACAGAGGCCCACCGCTGTTCGGGGCCTGACTACCTCCAACCTCCACCTGCACCACCGGATTCACAGTGACTCGTCTAGTCACTGTGCCTTGTACGTTTGTACTTTTCCCTTTTCTTTATCTTTGTCTTTGTTTTAGTTTTCCTGTCTTTTATGTTGGTTGATTATATGGGTAAAC
>BKCP01006549.1:102219-141372 GCA_008636005.1 Striga asiatica
TTATTATGGTTTTTCAATTATCAGGCTTGAGTATTGATAATTGTTGAAGGGTGACACTTCAACTTACAATTGTTTCAATTGAATTTGATTTATTCGTGCTTGAAATTGGGTATCTAATTGATTAGTCGGTTAATTACCCTCTAGTCTACTTTAATCGACTCTCAGAACTGAAAGGGGAGGAGTCGGTCGAAATAGGCTCGTATGAACTAGGCTTGTTCGTAACTGTATTGCCTAGGAGTTAAATGAATTGTTAATTTGCCGTTCTAGTTTGTTTTCTTGTTACGAAAAGTTATTGAGAATGAGTACTCGAACGTGTTGATTATTCAAATCACTTAGCTGAACAATCACCTGCCCATTAATTGCAATTCGAACCAAAACGGATCTCCCCGACTCCCTAGCTTCTCATATCCTAATTGTTCTTCGTTACTTGCTTTCTTTATTGCTTAATTTGAATTTTCGCAGTAGTTGATAATTGAATCCAAATCAAACCATCTGAATTGAATATTTAGGAATTTTGTTTCCCTTTTTGTTTGAATAAACGTATAGAATATTCCGGTTAACCTTCCTCGTGAGACACGACCCGGTGTTCGAATCTTTAGATTCTACTCCGGAAAATTACTACAACAGTCGCACGCAGTTTCGAGGTCGCATGCCTTACTAGTATTGCAACTTTGTGGGATCGATGATTCTTGAGATCCCAAACCGTCATGGTGTGGCAAAAAATTCTATGAGTGCGGCCAGTGGTCCAATGATGGTAAATAATCTAGATTTGGCGGCGAAGTTTTTTGACAGACTTCAATGGACAACGACACATATGGTGGTGGTGCTTGGATCTATCATGTATGGGATTGACGAGGCACATGTATCTTCTAAACAATTAAAAAAAATAATGCCGATCATAGGCGTTGCGAGTATTGGTTGATAGTGTTGGCTAGTCAGCTGAAAAAAAAAAAAGAGTAGAAGAAAACCTTCATAGAGTTTGCAGTTGCCATCATCGAGAGGGATCACTTTAAGTTGGAGTTGGAGAATTTCAAGACTCTCCATGGACACCAAATCGCCGAGCATAGGAGAGAAACGGAAGAGATGATGAAGAATCACATAGCATCACAATACATAAATGAAATGTTATCGAACATTTGATGGGTGTTTGATGCTGAAAGGGACAAGGTGCAAAAAATGGTCGAGGCAAGTTTCAAGGCATTTATTGAAGGAAGACAGATCGGTCTGTATTAAGGAAAAGAGATTGACTTTGTTAAGGGAAAGGATGTAGCGCCCCGTTTGATTTATAGAATTTCTTGGATTATTCTATTTATCGGATTTTATTTATAAGTTTATATTTAATTTACTGGTCGCGATGTCAACTTGTATTTTATGTGGAAGTACTCGATCGTTTTGTTGTAAACCTTCGTCGTTCGGCGATTTCGGTTTAATCGCATAGTTCGAATCTAAGCCGTTCGATTATTGGATTTTATCTGATTAATTGAAATTTATGTGATTACTTGGTATTATTATTAATTTGGGTTAATTGTTATTTTGCTCGTTAAAGCCATCGTATTACATTGTCTTTAAGATGATGAAATGTCTCGTTCGATTTAATTTAGTTAAGTCGTTCGAAAATTCGGTTTAAATCAGACCAAGGATCGATTTTTATCTTAGAATGTTGACCAAACCGAGCCAAAGTCAAACCAGGGTCAAACTGGACACTTAGAAATATTTTCTTAGTCTTTTGGCCCTAAAAAGTACACCAGGCCCGCGCACCCGCGCCCNCCGCACCCCGGCGACCCGCGAGCAAAAACTAACGGAAAATCCTTGCACTCCAGCCCCTGTTCGAACAATTCACGGCCAGAAAGGAGCAGCCATCATCGTTCGAGGAAATTGGAGAAGGATCCAACCCAGGCGAGCCGAACCCTAGCCGCCGAGCCACCCCGCGAGCGCAATCGAGCCTCCGAACCCTTTCCCTTATACTTTTAAGTGCAAGGACCCTGAGAACGGTACTTGATGGCTGTACCCTCTCATAAATTCGTGTTTTATGATTTATATAGCTCTGGTCCTTTGAGTTTAATGTGGATTCGTTGGAATTATATGATAATATGGTGATTTATTGAATGCTTGATGTGTTTTAAATGAAATCATGTTGAATCCTTTACTAATTCGTGAACTCCTGTGGATATTGGAATCTAGGATCGTCCTTAATCATTTGAAAAAGGTTTTGGACGATTTGGTCGAGTACAAATCGAGTTTCGGATTTTTGAATCCGATCTAGTTTTGAAATTTTGAAAAATTGAGATCTCATAAACTACTTGGGATTTTAATGTAAAATATTGAGGGATGATTCTTGTGTTAGTATGCTGACTTGGGTAAAAATTTCAATGAAAAACCCGATCTATAGCCATATGAACCGAGTGTTTAAATTCTGATCATAATATTAAAAAATTCATATGAAATCGAGTTTTGATTATTTTGATTTGAATTTCTGAGAATTTTAATTTTTTGATTTAATCTCTGTTGTGTCCAAATTTCAAATGAAAACTCGATTGTTTTCCTAGAGAACTTGAAAAACCCTAATTTTGATCTTATTTTGCAAAAATGAGTTAACTGGGTTAATTAAATTTTTAAGCGTTTATCTCTGGTAAAAGTATGTGTTTTTAAGTCTATTTCAATGTGGTAAAATTTCTTAAAGTTTGGTTGAGTCCATTTTAAAAAGGTTTGGTGCTTTCATTTTGGTGTTTTTTTTTTTACCCCGGGTATGTGCCCTGTGTGTCGCCCGTGCCACCCGCGCGCACTGACCGCCTCTACCGCATGCCACCCTTGCCCAGAACACACCAGCGTCACCCAGGACCCCGCGGTGGCCATCAGCCGACCCTCAGACCGCGCCCAGCGTGCCCCTGCCGTGCCCAGCGACCCCAGCACCGCGCCCCAGCGCCATGTACCGCGTCGCCTGGACCTAGACCCGTGCAAGATGCACACAGACCGCGCTCCAGCGCGCCACCATGACCCGGAGCATGCCAAACCGCTTGGCTACAACCCGACTGAGCCAGCCCGAGCCCGAACCTGGTCCTTTGACCTCGTTGAACCGTTTTTCCGATTTTTCTGAACCTCTTGACTTTCGTTGACCTGTTTGACCATATTTGACCTTGTTTTTCATGTCATGTCAATTTTTAAAAGCTTTTAAAAATAAAATCTCGAGTCTGGCTTTCAAAACATAGTGTTCCAACTTCCACAGAACTTCACGAACAGCTTAGTCGAAAATGTTCAGCTAAGTATGATTATTTCGTGATGTCAATCTTAGGGTCAAGATAAGATACTTGTGAAGTTATCTTGACTAAAATGTAGGTGTTTGACGAGTCTACCTCGCAGCCTACACAGCAGATCAATGATATTCCATTCTGCTGAATCAGGTGGGTTTTATTAAAATTGTCTATCCAATAAATTGTTTGCTTTACTTGTGTATGATCAATGTATGCATGTGAACCATGTAGCCTTCGATGTGAGCTGTACCGGCCATGGAATGGTTATCCCCGTAGCTATAGAACGTACCCGTTTGGGTAATCTCCTTTTGAGAACCGTAAGACCTGGGCATGGGCCTTAGCTGGTGACTCCCGTTGTAAGACCAATGCGAGGTCTTCGCCGGCGGGGTGGTTTACTCCTACTAGCTAGGGGATCGATAGAAGCTCGAGGGGCATTCGATATTTTATCCAGCAGTAGTCTATGCATAGGTGTGCACATGAGTCTTGATCTTATGACGATTTTATAACGATATTATGATGATCTTATGACGATATTATGATGGTAGATTGGGATACTTAATTGTTTCATGTACATGCTGCGATCATACTGTTTTATATTATGATTATCGTTTATTGCATAGTGGTGAGCACTACGTTTTCCCTATGTGCTCATTCCCACCTGAAATTAACATTTCAAGTCGAGCAACGCGGGCATGACGACGAGAAGGAGCGAGTGGTGGTCGGTCTTTATGACCTGATTATTTAGTTGTTGCTTCCGCTATTTATGAACTGATTTTATGATTTTATGAAATTGTGAACTCTAGGATTTTATGATGTGTTGAAATAATGTTGGGGAGATGCTCCGTGAACACTGTGATTTTGGGAGCCCGATTTGGGTAAAATGATGATTTATGATTTTATGAATCCCGATTTGGGAGTTGATTAATGTCATGAAATGATGATTGATGTTGAATTTAAACGAGTAACGCAATAGTTGTTTTGAAATGAATTTCAAAAATTAAATTGATTTTTCTGAAAAGCCATGGATTCTCGTTAAATCAAAGTGGGGCGTTACAGTGTGGTATCAGAGCCAGTCTACGTTTCTGTAGACTGCTTTATGTGATTTATATGAACTCTGTGAGAATAAGTGAATATTATGATGTAGCTATGACTGCTCGCTTCCTTCGTGCCGCGCCAACTCAGGTATGAATACATGAGTAATATCGAATTGCTTTTGTGAAATAGTCTGATATTATGAGATGCAAATCGGGGCTTAGGAATATATCCTCCTGCTTTTAAACATTCTTGAACTCTAGATGAGTGGCGAACTCAGTTGTATGAACTTGAACTTTAGCGGTACAGAGTTAAGTTCCAACTTGAGAATTTGTTTGTTTGAAAATTCGATATGATGTTCTCGAGTTGAATTATGTTTATAGCAGTGCTCTCGCTAAAAATTTAGTGACTTCGACTGAGTGCCATTTCGCAATGCCATCTCGAAAGGAGAAGGCTTAAGCGAAGGGAGTAGACAACTGAAGAATTCTCAGGTGTGTGGGATATTCGGAAGTCTGTAACCATAGTTAATAAGACCATAAGACGCGTATTAGAACCCAGTCGAATGCGAACTGGGAGTAGAGTCTGGGCGCCTTGTCCACACTGTTGTTCGACCACGATGAGTGGTGAGAGAACCTAAAACGTAACACCGTCACGACTCTCGAGAGTGGCTACGCCTCTAGAAAGACGATAATGACCTGTTCTTTTGCGAAAATTCTCCAGCGAAGGAATCTGACCTTGTTCTTAAGGCGGAAAGACCGATCCGACACCGCGTGAATATTTTATGCCGCAATTTCGAGTGACATTTTTGTCTTGAAAGAGACACCAAAATTCTCTTCCGTGTATTGAGCCGCGAGCGAATTCCTAGTGTTGTAGCAAATTATATTTTTACCGAGTACGGGATGACTCCCGACCTTGGGTCGATCTCTCGAGGATGGCGATTCAGAATCTAAAATTGGTGTCGATTACACACGAAAAGAAATAAATCCTAAACACTCTAATCAAGGATGATTTGGAGAAATATCTAAAACTAATTAGAACTAGGAAAGCGAATAATGAAATAACAAATAAATTGCTAGAGAAATAGAAGAAGTTCTAGGGGTCGGGAAATCTCATCAAGTAAACTATGTTGAACGCTTATTTGTTCGGTTACATGATTCAACAAGCCTACACGTCTAGAGGTTTATGCTCAATAACTTTTCGTAACAAGAGCACACACATAAACGACAAACTCATTCAATCAAGAAACTCATAGACAATACTTTTACGAACAAGTCTACTCTATACGAGCCGAGGTCGAACAACTCCTCCCCTTTCGGTTCTAAAAGTTGTTTAAGTGGATTAGAACAAAGCGTTCACCTCATACGAGCCTAGGTTCAACACCGATGCCCTTTCGGTTCTAAAGGTCATTTTACTAGCAGATGAACAATCAACGAATCCCTAATAATCGAGCAACTCGCATAGATTGAACAAAGCACATTCAACACAATTCAAAACAAGAATCAAAATCACTAACCCTAGGTGAATGAATTTCCTCATTCTTGGATTCAATTCCATGTTAATCAAATTGAAGAACATAAACCCAATCAATAATAATAAAATGGAATGAAAAAACTTACAATCGGATTAGGACTTGCAAGAGTTTGATCCCAGTGTCTTTATTTCTAACAATCCAAGCATGGGAGAAAAAGAAAAAAATGAAGAAATAATCCTAAAAAACTATTTACAAATCAATTCTTGGAGTGTCACCCTCCAAGATCGAATTCAAGATGAAAAACTAGAGAAAGATGTGTTTCTTCAAGAGAAAAAATGAAAAGGATGAGTCTGGAGTGTCTCCCTAAGGTCTGGGAACATGCCTAAATATATAGGGCTCGAAACCAGAGCAAAAACAAGTTGAAAAATAAGTCGGGTCGCGCAGGGCGCCGTGTCGCGAAGGGTGCCGTGCCACGGCGGTGCCTAGGAAGGTCTCTGCTCGGGTCGCGGCAAGTGCCGCGCCGCGGCACGAGCGTGGTGTGGGGCTGCTGTGCACAACTTTGCGTTTTCGGCTCGTTTGGGCTCGTCCGAACTCGGAATTGAGTTTCGTTTTTTCCTACGCCTCGCTAACGAACTCTTTTATTTAATGATGCTTGTATGGCCAAATTATTCTTGAAGTCATATCCTCCCAAAGCTTATGACCAGCACACCAAAGACGTGCTTCGCGCGACTTCGCGTGTTGGGCCCAATTGAGCTCGTCCGAACTCGAAATTGAGTTCCGCTTTTTCCTGTTCGTCGCCAACGAAGCCCTCTAATTGATTATGCTTTCATGATACAAATTTTCCCAAAATTCAGTCCTCCCGAAGCTTCCAACCTGCACACCAAAAATGAAGAAAAATAGAAAAAACGCACGAAAAACACATAAAAGACCAAAACATAGCAAAACACACATTAAACTACAAAAACGAATAAAGACCAACGAAAATACCTAATAAGGGGAAAAAGAAAGACAAAACCATAATGAAAAAATGTAACTAAAATGGGACAAACAACTCCCCCACACTTAAACCTTTGTTCGTCCCGATCAAAAAGAAAAGAAAACAAGCACGAGCATGGATACGGCTTCATACATGAAGAGCCTCAGAAATGTTTAACTCAACCTGGTTGAATTCCAACGACCGTATGACCGTATGCCTCAAATATCAACTTGGTCTCGAAATGACAAACTCTCAAACACAAAAATATTAGTAAATGCCTCACTCATTCTTTTTCATGAATATATGATAGGATCGCTCAGATTGGTCAATATTCAAGTTTCAACATATGCTTGCCAATCGTCTAAATTGCTAGGAAACAATCAAAGCTCAAAATTTTGCGAACCAAGAGGGCTTCACGGGTTGTAATGTGGGCTAAGGTAAAGGTAGGATATATATATATATATATATATATATATATATATATATATCNTTACCTGTCAAAATGAATCGACTAGTAAGAGGAGCAGAATCCATTGATTCGTCTTGTGAACTCTCAATGTTGTTTTTTTTTTTTTTTTTTTTGAATGGTCAAGCAATAGAAATCCAACTCCATTTCACCTTATTCAACAACGACACCATTTTCACCAATTATCACCAAATCAGTCAACAAAATACATTTAATGTAAGGCTGATAAGAAAAAGGCTCAAAGCTCAAACGGGCTACTAGTGGATATTCTTTTTTGGATCAAGAATAAGGTAAAAATGAGCTATCAAACAAAACGCCTCAATCATATTCGCAATTTCAAACTCTAATCGATTCCTTTCAAACAAACTCAAGGCAAGTTCTAATCATTCATGAATATGACCAATATCCCACAAGAAAGAAGAGTAAGGATCAAAACCTCACAAGGCAGATAAATGTCACTCAAGCAATCAAGCAAATACCAAGGCAATGACCAATACGTTCGTCATCACAACTTCTCAATTTCATCAAACATTCATCAATAAATCATATAATCCACCAATACCACATGCTCAACAACACAAAAACCTAACAACTAGACCGGTCCACCACATAAGCATGCAAAATCCGAATAACTCCCCCACACTTAAAATGAGGCAATGTCCTCATTGCTTCAACGTAAAATAGGAAGTCAAATAATAGGACTTAGCAATTTCACATAACGAACCAATACTAGCAGCTAACACAAGAACACAAAACTCAAAAGCAAAGACACGAAGCAACCTCACAAAGATAAAAAGAGAAAGGGTGTGCAAACCGAAGTAGCATCGAGGGAACTAAGCATTCATGTGCAAGCCTTTCGTCCATGCTCAACCCAGTCCTCGATGCTTCTTGCCAAGAAAAACCACAAAAACTCCAAACTCCAATTATTCAAAGATAAAACAAAAGGCAAAAAGAAAATAACTAAAAAAACTAAGAAAGCAGTAAATCATTTGGGTTGCCTCCCAAGAAGCGCTTATTTTACATCATTAGCTTGACGAAACCTGTGCACGACTCAACCAGGATCCAAAAATAAGTGACGATCGTGCCACGCCTTCGTATTCTCTAGCAGTGGTAGCATGGGCAGTGTGGCAAGAAGGCGGGCACGGTGGATCCGGGTGGCTGTGTTCTTAAAGAAGCAAATGTGGGCACGAACAATCCCCAAGTACTGACGAAGAGCTTTGTTCACCAACTCTCTATAGTTGACCTCGGGAAATATGAAAATATCCGTAGGCATGTCGAGTTATACCCGTCTCTATCAGTAGCACACGGTGGTCTCGATCGTGGGAGGGGAATCCTAAGAAAATGTAAACTCAGGAACATCTCGATCAGGCTCAAGAATCTCCTCCACTAGGGTGTCACTCTCGATATGTGGAGCCACAACTTCATCGTCGTCAACCTTGATCATACGCATCGACTTACATTTTCTGGCACCAGGTGTAAGATGTTGATTATGGTTAAGGGCCTCATAAGCTTGTGTTTCGATACGGTCGATGCGTGTTGTTAGGCTCTCCAATTGTGCGCTCAACCGAGCACATCCGAGCTCAATCTCTTCATCTCGAGTTGCTTGCGCCATCATCTGATCGAGGAAGAGATCAAGTTTGGCATTGTATCCTGAAGAGTCATCCTCGAGCTCATCGAAAGACATAGGCTTCGGATGTGGGTCCACAACCACGGGCTCGTCGGCTTGTGACTCGATAGAGTCGATGCGCCTTGCTAGACTTTCCAATTGCTCGCTCAAACGGGCACATCTGAGCTCTACCTCCTCTTCTCGGTTTTCTTGGGCCATCATCCGATCGAGGATTAGATCAAGTTTTTTGTTGAATGCGGCCTCTTCTTCTCAAGCTGTTATAAAGGTAAGAATCTGGTCGAGCTTCTTGTTGAATTCATAGGACTCATAAGATTGCTCGACTGGATAGGGATCCCAGTACTGCTCGAAAGAGTATGAATATGACTAGTTGTGGTACCCGGCGTCATAGCTCAACTCGTTAACCCAAGATTGGGTGTGCGGTGAGGGGAACACACGGTTGAAATTCTTAATACCTGCAGACCAAAACAGAACAACCACACGTAGCCACGAAAAGGAAAGGAAAAGAAGGCAAAAGCAAAAGCGAATAGAAAAACAAATATGCACAAAAGAAAAAACAAAAATATGAAAAATACAAAATAAAGAGAAACACATAAAATAAAAATCAAACACCAAAACTAAATATCCTACTTGCCTCCCAGGCAACGGCGCCAAATTTGTTGTCACAAATTATATTTTTACCGAGTACGGGATGACTCCCGACCTCGGGTCACTCTCTCGAGGAAGGCGGTTCAGAATCTAAAATTGGTGTTGATTACACACGAAAAGAAAATAAATCCTAAACACTCTAATCAAGGATGATTTGGAGAAATATCTAAAACTAATTAGAACTAGGAAAGTGAATAATGAAATAACAAATAAATTGCTAGAGAAATAGAAGAAGTTCTAGGGGTTGGGAAATCTCATCAAGTCCTAAACTAAGTTGAACTCTTATTTGTTCGGTTACATGATTCAACAAGCCTACACATCTAGAGGTTTATGCTCAATAACTTTTCGTAACAAGAGCACACACATAAACGACAAACTCATTTAATCAAGAAACTCATAGACAATACTTTTACGAACAAGTCTACGCTATACGAGCCGAGGTCGAACAACTCCTCCCCTTTCGGTTCTAAAAGTTGTTTAAATGGATTAGAACAAAGCGTTCACCTCATACGAGCCTAGGTTCAACACCGATCCCCTTTCGGTTCTAAAAGTCGTTTTACTAGCAGATGAACAATCAACGAATCTCTAATAATCGAGCAACTCGCATAGATTGAACAAAGCACATTCAACACAATTCAAAACAAAAATCAAAATCCCTAACCCTAGGTGAATGAATTATCTCATTCTTGGATTAAATTCCATGTTAATCAAATTGAAGAACATAAACCCAATCAACAGTAATAAAATGGAATGGAACAACTTACAATCGGATTAGGACTTGCAAGATTTTGATCCCAATGTCTTTATTTCTAACAATCCAAGCATGGGAGAAAAAGAAAAAATGGAGAAATAACCCTAAAAAGCTATTTACAAATCAGTTCTTGGAGTGTCACCCTCCAAGATCGAATTCAAGATTAAAAGCTAGAGAAAAATGTGTTTCTTCAAGAGAAAAAATGAAAAGACAGGTCTGGAGTGTCTCCCTAAGGTCTGGGAACATGCCTAAATATATAGGGCTCGAAAATAGAGCAAAAACAAGTCGAAAAATAAGTTGGGTCGCGCAGAGCGCCGCGCCGCGGCGGTGCCTAGGAAGGTCTCTGCTCGAGTCTCGGCAGGTGCCGCACCGCGGCACGGGCGCGGTGTGGGGCTGTTGTGCACAACTTTGCGTTTTCGGCTCGTTTGGGCTCGTCCGAACTCGGAATTGAGTTCTGTTTTTTCCTACGCGTCACCAACGAAATTTTTTATTCAATGATGCTTGTATGGCCAAATTATTCTTGAAGTCATATTCTCCCAAAGCTCATGACCAGCACACCAAAGACGTGCTTCGCGCGACTTCGCGTGTTGGGCCCGTTTGAGCTCGTCCGAACTCGAAATTGAGTTCCGCGTTTTCCTGTTCATCGCCAACGACGCCCTCTAATTGATTATGCTTTCATGATACAAATTTGCCCAAAATTCAGTCCTTCCGAAGCTTCCGACCTGCACACCAAAAACGAAGAAAAACAGAAAAAATGCACGAAAAAACACATAGAAGACCAAAACATAGCAAAACACACAATGAACTACAAAAACGAATAAAAACAAACTAAGATACCTAATATGGGGAAAAAGAAAGACAAAACCATAACGAAAAATACAACAAAAATGAGACAAACACCTAGCGGCAGCGGGACTTGCCGGGAACAGCTTGAACCGATGATGGAAGCAGTGAATCGTGGACTCGTGGAGGCGAAGCAGTCTTGCTTCATTTTGAAATTTATGTCTTCTTGTAGACTTTTGCAAACGTTTGCTTATCCCCTTTTCGCATGACAAGCAATGTTGAATTGTGCTTGAGACTTCTTTTGTTTATTCGATTTTCATACTTTGAGAATTTCGCTTGATCTTCCCTTTCCTGGCGTAAGATTTCATATGGGATGAAGTGTAACGCCCCACTTTGATTTAACGAAAATCCATGACTTTTCAGAAAAATCAGTTAAATTTTCAAAACTTATTTCAAATATTTGTGGTGTTACTCATTTAAAATCCAACATCAATCGTAATCTTATAACATCAATCTGAACATCAACTCCCAAACGGGATTCATAAAATCATAAATCATCTTTTTACCCAAACCGGGTTACCAAAAATTCATCACAGGATTCACGGGGCATCTCCCCGGCATTATTTCAAAACGAATCTCAGCGTTCATAATTGCATAAGATCATAAAACCAGTTCATAAAATAGCGGAAGCAATGACTACATAATCGGGTCATAAGAACCAACCACCACTCGCCCCTTCTCGTCGTCATGCCTGCCCTGCTCAACCTGAAATGTTAATTTCAGGTGGGAGTGACATATGGAAAATGTTGTGCTCACCACTATGCAATAAATGATAAACATAATATAAAATAGTATGATAACAGCATGTACATGAAAAAATTAAATATCCCAATCTCCCATCATAATATCGTCATAAAATCAGACATGTGCATACCAACGCATAGACTACTGCAGGGTAAAATATCGAATGCCCCTCGGGCTTCTATCGATCCCCTAGCCAGTAGGAGTAAACCACCCCGCCGGCCAAGACCTCGCCTTGGTCTTACAACGGGGTTCACCAGCCAAGGCCCATGCCCAAGTCTTACGGTTCCCAAAAGGAGATTACCCAACGGGTACGTTCTATAGCTACGGGGATTACCGTTCGACGGCTGGTACAGCTCACATCGAAGGCTACATGATTCACATGCATACATTGATCATACACAAATAAGGCAAATAATTTATTGCATAGACAATTTTAATAAAACTCACCTGGTTCAGCAGAATGGAAATACCACCGGTCTGCTGTGTAGGTTGCGGGGTCAACTCGTCAAACACCTACATTTAGTCAAGAATACTTGATAAGTATTTTATCTTGACCCTTAGAAAGACATCACGAATAATAATACTTAGCCGAACATTTTCGACTAAGCCGTTCGTGAAGTTCTGTGGAAGTTGGAACACTAGGTTTTGAAAGCTAGACTCAGGACTTAGTTTTGAAAATCTTTAAAAATTGACTCGACACTAAACACGAAGTCAAACAGGTAAATGGAGGTCAAGAGGTTCGGAAAAATCGGAAAACGGTTCAAACAAGATTAAAGGACCGGGTTCGGGCTCGGGCCGGCTCGGTCGGGCTGCTGCCGGGCGGTCTGGCACAGGACCGGGTGCGGCTGGCGCGCTGGGTGCGCGGTCTGGGAGGGCTAGCGCACTGGGGTGCGGTGATGAAGGATTGTGTGTTACGTCTAGCTCGATTCGCTCGAAACCCGCGCCGACGCCTTAGTTCCTTCGCGTTAGGTTGCTAATACGCGCGCCGACGCCTTCGTACTTCGCAATAAGTGTGACGAAACTCGGATGTTGGTCCTATTTCTATCATTGTGATGAAACTCGGATGTTGGTCCTATTTCTATCACGAACTCTATATAAACTCACGAGAGAAAACACACGAGAACTTTGAACAAAACGTTCGACTTTTATTAACTCATCAATACATATTTTCGAATGGTACATAGGTGGGTATTTATAGATACCAAATAGATCTAATCGTAGTCTAAAAAGATCTCCTAAATCATGCAAGTAAATAAATCCTAAGGCAACTAAACATCTTGTAAATAAAGACTTATCAAACTACTAATATTCTAATAGGCACATGCCTTTTATTCAAACTCCTAACCAAACTAAGACTCCTAAATAAGCTAAGTAAATCACGCTCAAAATCTCTTGCTTGCCCGTCAAGTCGTCGCGCGCCCGAAACCCTAACCGCCTTTCGTGTTGATCGCCGCCTCGCTAGCCCTAGTCCTCCTTGCGCGCGGTAATGCGCGCGCGCGTCTCCCACACGTGGCCATGCCTGTGCGTTGCACGCCCTCGCCTTGATGCCCGCGCGTGCTCGCCCATGTGCAAGTGCTTCGCACGTCCGCCTGCTTGGCCTCGCCCTCGCGCTCGCCAATCATACTGAGCGTGTCCCTGCCATGTGCGCGCGTGCCGCGCACGATCGCCCCATCGCCCTCATTGTCCCACTCGATCGGCGCCTCGCGCGTGACTCCAACTGTCGCGCCCTGCTTACACCCGCTCGTCGAGCCCATCGCAACATCCCACTCCATTCGTGCGTCCGTCTCATCGCAATCGCCCCAAGTGCATGCTGTCCACCCTACATCCACCCCTCGTGCACCATTTGCCTTAGCCTCCATTTGTCGTGCACGCCGTTCTCTCGCGCACGCCTTACACCAGTTGTCCACCTTCCCAGGCACTACCTTCTCACTCTCATCGTCGGCCAATGCCTCATGTTCACGCGCACTTCCTATCGCGCACCTCTTCTTCACCCGGCCTAGGCTTACTCGTCTTGCGGCTCGATTGCCACGTCCCGTCGGTACGCGCGCCTTAGTGCGTGCGCACAACCTTTTAGTACGTCCTCGAGCCCTCTCTCGCCTAACCTCTCGCCATCTCTCGATGCCATCATGGTTCTCGTCCTCGGGCTCGCCAGGGTCGGTGACCACATCTTCATCATTCCTGCCCTGTTCGAAAATTTCCTTATCCTCAAGGATAATGAAATTGAACTCGTCAACTTCTTCGGGTTCTTCTCCTGGATCCTCGGTTTGCAACTTGACTCGCTTTTGGGCTCGTCCAAATGTCATAGTGCCCTTCTTGTAGTTCGTCGTGACAGATCCCAACGTCTCGAGCCATTGAACTCCAAGTACTATATCCGGTCCCGTCAAAGGTAAGGCCTAAAGATCAACCTTTAAGTCATAACCTTGTGCGAATATAGGAACCCCTTTGTATAGCTCGGAACTCCTGAGTTCTTCTCCGTTTGCAACCTTAACCCCAAATTGTTTTATGTTCGTCACTGGCGTCATCAATCCTTTGGACAGCTCCTTGTCTATGAAATTTAGTGTTGAACCGCTATCCACTAGCACTTCAAGCTCTACGCCTCGTACGGTCGCCGTAAACCGTATCATCTTTGGACCTCTCTATGCATCTCTCTTCTTGCTTTTTATCACGTGTAGCAAGGTCTCCTTTCTCTAGATGTGCTCGTACTCCTCTTGATTCGGCTCAACTTCAAATTTGAGCAAGAACACTTGCTTTCCCGCACACCTATGTCCTGGCGTGAATTTCTCATTGCAGGTAAAGCATAAGCCTTTCTCACGCCTTCGTTGGATCTCCTCGGTCGTAAGCCATCACATGTGGCTCGTGGTTCACGCGCCATCATCGGTCGGCTTGGTCTCGGCCCGTGGGGGCGTCTCATCGGCCACAGCGCTCGTGCGCCGTGCGTCCGTACGTCCCTCGCCTTTGTTGGCCTTGCGCACAGCGGCAATGTGGTCCTCGTGCAATCGCGCGGATTCCATGGCTGCTCATGTGGACCTCGGTCTATCCAACCTTACTTCAGCCGCTAGCTCGGCTTTAAGTCCTCCAATGAATGCGCCTACTAATGCGCTCTCGGGCCAATCTCGCACCCGATTTGCAATGCGTTCGAACTCCTTTTGGTAGTCTCGGAGGCTACTGTTTTGACGAATTCGGGAGAGTGCCTCGTCATAGTCATAGTAGTCACTCTTCCCCAAAGGTGTGACTAACTCCTTCTCAAAATCTCTCCATCGAATGTGCTCGCCTTTGCTCTTGTACACATGTGAAACCCATTGCCACCAAGTGTTTGCTTCACCATCGAGATAATAAGCGGCGATCTTGACTCTCTCGGACTTGTGCACGTCATTGATCTCGAAAAATTGCATTGCTCGACTTAACCATGCGCCCAGGTCGGTCCCCGTGAACGTAGGCGTCATGAGCTTTGATCACGCATAGCCTCAGTCGTCGTGGTGGTGCGTTGCGCGTGATGCGTGGGTCCTCCGTGATCGTCCGTCATCGTCGTCGTGGTCGGTCCCGGGGCTGCTCGATGCCGCGGTCGATCGCGAGGTGTGGCTCCGTCGCGGTCAGCGTGTCATGCGCGTGAGTTCCCAGCGAGATCATGCACCATGAGCTCGAGTTTGGCAAAATTCTCATTGACAAGGTGTTGGCCATTGCCGATGGATTTCAATCTCCCCTCCAAGGCCTCAATCCTCTCTTTACGGGTCATCATTACTCGACTCTTTCTTTTTTTTTTTTGATAGTCACGAAATAAAAGAAAAATTCGAAAAGGAAGGAAAATAGAATGGGGAAGAAAAAGTTCAACCCAACACACAATCAATCATTCTCAATGAAAGCACCAATGATGAAGGATCGTGTGTTACGTCTAGCTCGATTCGCTCGAAACCCGCGCCGACGCCTTGGTTCCTTGGCGTTAAGTTGCTATACGCGTGCCGACGCCTTCGTACTTCGCAATAAGTGTGACGAAGCTCGGATGTTAGTCCTATTTCTATCACTGTGATGAAACTCGGATGTTGGTCCTATTTCTATCACGAACTCTATGTAAACTCATGAGAGAAAACACACGAGAACTTTGAACAAAACGTTCGACTTTTATTAACTCATCAATCCATATTTTCGAATGGTACATAGGTGGGTATTTATAGATACCAAATAGATCTAATCCTAGTCTAAGAAGATCACCTAAATCATGCAAGTAAATAAATCCTAAGGCAACTAAACATCTTGTAAATAAAGACTTATCAAATACTAATATTCTAATAGGCACATGCCTTTTATTCAAACTCCTAACCAAACTAAGACTCCTAAATAAGCTAAGTAAATCACGCCCATAATCTCTTGCTTGTCCGTCTAGTCGTCGCGCACCCAAAACCCTAACCGCCTTCCGTGTCGCGCGCTGCCTTGCTAGCCCTAGTCCTCCTTGCGCTCGGTAACGCGCGCGCGTGCCTCCTACGCGTCGCCATGACTGCGCGTTGCACGCCCTCGGCCCGCTGCCCGTGCGTGGTCACCCATCGCGCAAGTGCTTCGCACGTCCGCCTGCTTGGCCTCGCCCTCGCGCTCGCCCATCATACCGAGCGCGTCCCTGTCATGTGCACGCGTGCCGCGCATGATCGCCCCATCGCCCTCATCGTCCCACTCGACCGGTGCCTCGCGCGTGACTCCAACCATCGCGCCCTGCGTACACCCGCTCGTCGAGCCCATCGCAACATCCCACTCCACTCGTGCGTCCGTCTCATCGCAATCGCCCCAAGTGCACGCTGTCCACCCTACATCCACCCCTCGTGCACCATTTGCCTTAGCCTCTATTTTCCGTGCACGTCGTTCTCTCGCGAACGCCTTACACCAGTCGCCCACCTTCCCGGGCACTACCTTTTCACTCCCGTCGTCGGCACATGCCTTATGTTCACGCGCACTTCCCGTCGCGCACCTCTTCCTCACCCGGCCTAGGCTTGCTCGTCTCGCGGCTCGGTTGCCACGTCCCGTCGGTACGCGTGCCTTAGTGCGTGCGCACACCCTTCTAGCACGTCCTCGAGCCCTCTCTCGCCTAACCTCTTGCCATCTCTCGAGGCCATCATGGTTCTCGTCCTCGGGCTCGCCAGGGTCGATGACCACATCTTCATCACGCGGGGTCACCGCGGCGTGGGGCGCTGGGGCGCTGGACAGGGCGCTGGGCCTTGGGCAGGCACAGGACAATGACCCGAGAAAACAAACAGCAAAATGAATGTATTGAACCTTTTTAAAATCGACTCGACCAAAACTTATGAAATTTTACCACATTAAAATAGACTTGAAAACACATCGTGTCACCAGAGATCAACCCTTAAAAGTTTGATCAAACCAGTTAACTCATTTTTGCAAAATAAGATCAAATTTAGGGTTTTTCAAGTTCTCCAAGCAAACGATCGATTTTTCGTTTGAGATTAAACCCAAACATTACAATTCCTAAAAATTCGAAACAAAATAATCGAAAATCGATTTTATATGAATTTAACAAGGATCTGACCAGAATTTGAAATCACAAGTTCGACAGGTTATACTTCAAGTTTTCACTTGACAATTTTACACAATACATATCAACCACAGAGGGTTCATCCCTAAAAATTTCAGAATAAAAGCCCAAGAATTGAATTAGATCTTGATTTTACAAATTCCAGATCTAGATTGAATTCAAAAATTCGAAATTCATCGTATACATGGCCAAATCGTCCAAAACCTTTTTCAAATGGTTGAGGACGTCCTAGGCTCTATATTCCACAGGATTTCACGTTTTGAACATGGATCTAACAAGAACTCACTTAAAGCACTTCAAACATATAATTGATCAACATATTATCACATAATTTTTGATAATCTAAAATCAAATCAAAGGGACCAGCATCATAACACCATGAAATTCGAAATTTAGAGAGGGTACAGCCATCAAGTACCATTCTCGGGGTCTTTGTACTAAAAAGTACGAAGGAAAGGGTGATCGGGCTCAGTTTTGTGCGCGCGGGGATTGCTCGGCGGCTAGGGCTCGACTCGCCGGGGCTGGGACCTTCTCCGATGGCCTCGAACAGTGGTGGACAGCAGCTCGTTGGCTGGGAAGACCACGAACAGAGGCTGGGCGCAAGGTTTGGCCGTGGGTTTCTCGCTCGCGGGTCGCCGGGGCGCGCGGTGGATAGCCGGAGGTGCGGCACTCAGAGTTTTTTTTAGAGAGGAGGGGGCGACGGCTGTCCAGAGGTGGAAAGGGTGTTTGGTGGCTTGGAGGAGGGGAAAAGTGGGAATAAATCAGTCTAGAGCTTCCGCACTTACCATTTTGGGCACTAGGGCCACGCTGGGCCGCGTACGGGCCTAGGCGCGGGTGCGGGCTGCAAGCTGTGTTGGCGCGGGCCTGGGTGCGGGTGCACGGGCTGTGTGCGGGCTGCGAGCGGGTGCGCGGGCCTGGTGCATTTTTAGGGCTAAATGACTTAGAAAATATTTCTAAGTGTCCGGTTTGACTTTGGCTCGGTTTGGTCAACATGTTAAGATAAAAATCGATCCTTGGTCCGATTTAAATCGAATTTTCGAACGACTTACCTAAATTAAATCGAACGAGACATTACATCATCTTAAAGGCAATGTAATACGATGGCTTGAACGAGCAAAATAATAATTAACCCAAATTAATAATAATACCAAGTAATCACATAAATTCCAATTAATCACATAAAATCCAATAATCGAATGGCTTAGATTCGAGTTATGCGATTAAACCGAAATCACCGAACGACAAACGTTTTACAACAAAACGATCGAGTACTTCCACAGAAAATTTATGTCGACATCGCAACCAATAAAATAAATACAAACTTATAAATTAAATCTGATAAGTAGAATAATCCAAGAAATTCTATAAATCGAACGGGGCGCTACATGAAGCGTTGAAATATTACTTTTCTGTTGACCTTTATATTGTGAATCTTATTTCGTGATACCTCTAACTCGATGCGAAAGTTCAAGGGTGCAATTAACGTTGCCCCGTAGGAATACAATATCCTTGAGATAGGCGGCGAGTCATAAACACCGGAGGTTTATATTAACCTAGTTCTTTTCTCGTTTTTGTTTGGATTATTGCCGTGTTCAAACCCCTACCTTGATTTCGCTGTGTAAGCAATTATTCAAGCTTTCCAGCCTTAAATTTCGTTTCTCTTGAAGTTTAGCCAATTCTTATTTATCTTAATTGGGGTATTGACCTTGCTTTGAAAACACTGATTGCAAGTATGATTAAGCATCTTTTTGTTTCTACTTATCTTTATTCGTTTGCGAAGTATGTGATTTTCGTCGGGTTGTCATCGCTAAGTCATCACGAAAACTCGAGGGCACAATTCTCTATCGCCACTTTCGTGGATAATCTACCCTCGAGGAAGACAATAATTATTTTCACGCCCGGCATCGAGATGAACGTACAGGAGCAGATGTCAACACCAATCGGGT
The DNA here is from genome assembly GCA_008636005.1 of Striga asiatica. Lineage (NCBI taxonomy): Eukaryota > Viridiplantae > Streptophyta > Magnoliopsida > Lamiales > Orobanchaceae > Striga > Striga asiatica. The sequence goes on from BKCP01006549.1 coordinate 121,502, forward strand.
CGATAAGATAGATGGAGTGATTTGATGCATAACAAGGAGTGTTTTTCCACCTTAAAAGATTATACAGAAATCTTTTAAGGAGGATAGTCGAGTTCAGAGAAAGCACATCGTGAGTTGCAGAACCATCTTTGTTTTGAATTTTGTCCATCGTAGAAACTCCTATTCTTCCACTTCTTTCGGAGCTTCGGGAGAAATCTTTTGAGGCCTTGGGACTTATGTGATCCCTTGCAAACATTTGTTCTTATTTTTGGTTCAAGTGGTGTAACTTTGTGTATGAATTTAGACAAGTATTTTGTTCAACTTGTCTTGTACCAATTCTTCAAATTGTGGCTATGTCTCTTGGACTGAGCTTTCCCCCGTCGTTTTGGTGGACCCAATGGACCGAGTATTCCATTCATATTCGATCAATATGTCATTGTCCTATCGAATTTTGAGATAATGTCAAGACAACCAATGGAAACTGACAGAGCACCGTGATTGTATAGTAATGTATTTCGAGGTAAGCCATGCGCTGACGACTGCCATGAATTGTCTAGTCGCTGTATTTTTTGCCGATAACGTCTAAGCATATTCCCGAGAACACCGGGACATAGAAAGGACATCTGAAGATGCAAACAGAGACATTATAATGGGAGGAACTTCACGCTTGAAGCCCGAAGTGTGAAAATTGGGAGATGAAAAATGAGTTACGCTCGTTTAGAACTGTTGCACGATTAGCTACTTGAGAAAGAGCTGACGTGTCGACCGACGCTGTTGGTCGAAAGAGTCGAGGCGAGCTAGTCGTAGTATTCCTCGGCAGGAGCTACTGAGTGGGGTTATACCCGACTGGAGAACCGTATTGGAAAATTCTTTCAAGAGTTCTCATCTATCACCATCATGTGATCTTTCCGTGTATATTAGTGTGTCGTTTTGAAAAGTTGGTGGACTTGGAACTCGGACTTGCGCCTTGCTATTGCTGAAAAGTCTTGAAACTTTTGAAAATGTGAAATGCCCAAAAAATATATAATTTGTTGAACCCAAAAATTTCCATAAATCTGTAAAACCATTTATTTTTAGTGATTTTGGATATTGACCTTCTTGTGAACCTTGAACCGAAAACCAGCCCTGACCTGGTGAAGCCATGCGAAGTGGTGGCTGAGCATGCACGCCCGTGCTGAGAGACGCGAGGCCAACCTAGGGGTCGACCGTTGACTCGCACGAGAGTTGCAGCCGTCATCACCGAACGCACAAACTCCCCGAGCCAGCGTGTGCGGCCAAAACCCCGACCTTGCAGCTGGTCTCCGAGTAGGTGGGTACGCACGCGTCCCAGTGCCCCGCTTATGCAGCGCCAGTGAGCGTGCCTCCTCTTGGGTGACAGTGCACTAATCCCGAACCATCGATTTCTTTTCTGAACAGTTCAACCAGTGTTCATGCTGAACTATTTTGTTAGCCTTTTGAACCCTTTCGTTCGAACCTTGAACCGAAAACTCCAAGTTCCACTATAATGTGTATGAATCCTTAATCGACGGTTTCTGATTAGGGGGTGTAGTCCAAGAGCCCTTATGCCTTAGCTGAGAATTTCTCAAGTCGGCAAATTGGGAAATTCATGTTGCTATTGGACGAAGCCTTTGTTGGGATCTATGAGGATCTCGTTATGTACAAGTCACGAATTCAATAGCAAACGTAAACCTATGCGCAACGGATCTAAAGGTTTGACGTAGAGAACTTACGGCTTAAAATTTATGTAGATATGGTTGACCACGAACGGTTGACCACAATTGATTGACCGCAAATCACGTCTTGGGTTGCACGAACAAGATCAGATCTAAATCGGATCAAACGGATGCAAACAGATCAAAACAAAACTTTGCAGCCTGGGAGCTTCCGGTTAGTTCTGTAGGTCAAAATATATTTCGTCTCGGTTTACCTACAGATCTTCTATTGTATTACTCAATTCACCCTTCTTCAACTTGTACCAGTGGAGCAACAAGAAGAAGATAAAGCTCGAATGAGATCTAGAGAGAGAGAGGCGTGCGGCGTGTCACACGTTAGAATAGGAATTCTCTTCTCATGAGCTTAATGATGTATATATAGAGCTACAGTAGGGACCCTTAGGAGATTAGGAAAAGGGCTCCTTAATTAATTAGACTAACTGCGGGTCAAGCCCAATCCTCTAATTAATTAAATAATATTAATGGGCCACCAACATTGTATTATTGCACTCTCTTTTTCTAGCCCAAATTACATTTGAGACTTCAATAATAATTACTCGATTTATCTCCCCACGTTTAAGATATAATGCCCATTAATTAATTCGATTACTGACAATCAAGAATTAATTAATTTGTTATTATTTCACCGAAGCTACCGCTCGTTCATCACATTCTTATTATGCCGGAACTTAATCCACCTGCAGGGTTTAGCATAACAATCCTTCATGAACTTACTCTGGGGACATCATCAAACTAACGCACATGGTGACCGTAAATATCCTAACAGCACATCCTATATATAATAATACTACCCAAAATAGTAGGAATATTAATCCAGCGAACTGAACCTCACCCATGTGAATCAAAGTAATATATATTATATATATCTGGTTGTTTAATATCTTACGGGTTAAGAGAACGCAGTAATTAACCGAGGCCTAGTTCATTTACGACGATCAGTATAAAATGAACTTCTCCTCTCTGGGATCATGTTCAATACATATATGTACTAGTGCACCTAATCAGTGAAGACAAACTGTACAGTTGACACTACAACCGTTCGGATGGGGTGTTCATGTCCATCTAGGTTGTGAACAACTATTCTTGTTCGCAAGTGACTGATGGAGTGATCTTCGGTTCGCCCGATGACGACCCACCCTATCTAAGTGCAGAACAACCGAACGTAGAACTTGTTTAATCTAACATGATTCTCATTCATAGAGGGTAAATGTGTAATAACATGCAAAACCAAGCTTCCAGTATATAACACTAACAATCTCCCACTTATACTTAAAGCTTTCTCTTTTACAGTATAGTCCTATCTATCCGTTATTCTAAAAGACCTATGTCGATCCTATTGCCATGCTCATGACTCCCATTCCTTCCACGTGTTTGACGAAGACCTTCCCCGGCAAACTCTTCTTGAAAGGATCAGCTAGGTTGTCCTCTGACGCAATCTTGGCAACATCAATGTCTCCTCTACCAACGATATCCCGAATCAGATGGTATTTGCGCTCTATGTGTTTGCTTGCCCTGTGGGCTCGAGGTTCTTTTGAGTTCGCTACTGCTCCACTGTTATCACAATACACGGTGATACCACGTGGAAAACTCGGTATAACCTCTAAGTCCACTAAGAAGTTCCTGAGCCAAACTGCCTCTTTCGCTGCCTCTGAGGCTGCTATGTACTTGGATTCCATGGTGGAGTCTGCCACGCATTTCTGCTTAGTACTCCTCCATGAAATGGCTTCACTTCCCAAGGTAAACACATAACCTGAGGTTGACTTACCTTCATCCCTATCTGACTGGAAATCAGAATCACTGTAACCCAGAGGTAACAAGTTGCCTGCACGGTAAACTAACATGGACTCCTTAGTCCTTCTCAGGTACTTGAGTATATGCTTCACCGCACACCAATGTTCCCATCCCGGATTAATTTGATATCTAGCTACCATGCCAACAGCATAGCTAATATCTGGCCTAGTGCACAACATTGCATACATGAGACTTCCTACTGCCGAAGCATAAGGAACTGTCTTCTTCTCCTCAATCTCCTTAGACGTCTTAGGAGACATCTCCTTAGATAGAGGTATTCCATGTCTGAAAGGTAACATACCTTTCTTGGAATCCTGCATGCTGAATCTGGCCAAGACAGTATCTATGTATGAAGATTGGGATAAGCACAACATTCTCTTCTTACGGTCTCTAATGAGCCTAATACCAAGAATGTGTCCTGCTTCACCTAAGTACTTCATATCAAACTGCTTAGACAACCACACCTTTACGTCTGACAACTCCTTCTTACTGTTTTCAATAAGCAGTATGTCATCTACGTAAAGCACAAGAAACACCACCACGCTCCCACTAATTTTCTTGTAAACACAGTGCTCATCCGGACATTGAGTGAACCCGTACGACTGGATCACCTCATCAAAATGGATGTTCCAAGATCTTGAAGCTTGCTTCAGTCCATAAATAGACCGATTAAGCTTACACACTAGATGCTCATGACCTTCAACAATGAATCCCTCTGGTTGCTGCTTATAGATGTCTTCCTGTAGGTTCCCATTAAGGAAAGCTGTCTTGACATCCATCTGCCAGACCTCATAGTCCATATGAGCGGCTACAGCCAAGAGAATCCGAATGGACTTAAGCATAGCTACTGGAGAAAAGGGCTCATCATAATCAATACCCTCGATCTGGGTATAACCTTTCGCAACAAGCCTAGCTTTAAAGGTTTGTACCTTCCCATCCAATCCTCTCTTTCTCTTATAGATCCACTTACATCCAATTGGTCGTACCCTACCGGGTGGTTCTACAAGATCCCAGACCTGATTGGATCCCATTGACCCCATTTCAGCTTTCATTGCAACATTTCATGAATCTGCATCTTTATCTTGGAGTGTCTCATCGTAAGTTCTTGGGTCCGATTCTAGGCCTCCTGGAACTGAGTCCGATGACTCTCCAAGACCTATCCATCGGTCGGGTAAATGAGAAACCCTCCCACTGCGACGAGGCACCGTCTGCACTGGTACACTCTCAGTGTGCCGTGTTGCAGTATTATGTGATGTATCTACTTGCGCACTCGGTGGGGAACCATCGATTTCACCCCTTAACTCCTCTAAGACTATTCTACTCGTGGGCTTATGATTCATAATATAGTCTTCTTCCAAGAATCTAGCATTCGTCGAAACGATCACCTTCTGATCCTCAGGACTATAAAATAATCCACCTTCCGTTCCCTTGGGATAGCCTACGAAGACTCGTGCTTCCGAACGTTTCTCCAACTTTCCAGGTTCCTGCACTAACACGTGTGCAGAACTACCACAAACTCGAAACTGTGAGAAATTGGGCTTGCGCCCTTTCCACATCTCATAAGGTGTAGTGTCAATTGACTTCGACAGAACCATGTTCAGAATATACGATGCTGTTTCTAATGCCAAACCCCAGAACGAATCTGGTAACCTCGAATAACTCATCATAGACCTAACCATCTCCATAAGAGTCCTATTTCTTCACTCTGCAACCCCGTTTTGTTGGGGCGTGCCGGGTGCAGTCAGTTGGGATTCAATCCCAGCTTCCGATAAGTATGTCCTGAAGTCTCCAAAGAGGTATTCGCCACCTCGATCAGAATGAAGTTTTTTGATACATTTGCCATGAAGCTTCTCTACAACTGCCCGATACTCCTTGAATTTCTCAAAGCATTTGGACTTGCGGTGCAACAGATAAACGTACCCAAATCTCGAGTAATCATCTATGAAAGACACATAGTACTCGAAACCTCCTCTAGCCTGGATCGACATAGGACCACACAAATCAGAATGAATGAATCCTAGCACTTCTTGGCTCCTATACCCCTTTGCCGTAAACGGCCTCTTGGCCATCTTACCTTCCAGGCAGGATTCGCAAGTTGGATAGTACTCTTCCAATGGACCAAGATGTCCACTGGCCACTAAATTTTGAATCCTCCTAAGGTTGATGTGCCCAAGTCTAAGGTGCCACAGATATGCTTGATTCATCTGCGAAGACTCCTTCCTCTTTTTAGATGTAGTTATGACATTATTCAATTCATTATGTTGCACTGTGGGAGAGTTTGGTTTGAGAACATACAAATTTCCAACTAATGAACCACAACATATGAAACGATTTCCAAAACGAATAATAACCATGTCATCAAACGAAACTGAAAAACCATCCATAACGAGTTTAGAAACTGAAACAAGGTTCTTTCTAAAGCTAGAAACATAAAGACAATTTCTCAAAACCAAACTACTACTATCAAACGATAAAGTAACGTCTCCCACTGAAATAGCCGCCACTTTCGTAGCATTGCCCATGTAGATGGTGATCTCTCCCTCCCTAAGTCGCTTGGTTTCCTAGAACCCCTGCAAAGAATTGCAGACATGATCAGTGGCTCCAATATCTACACACCAGGTTCTGGTAGATACAACCGCTAAACATGTTTCTACGACATTAACGAGAGAGTTACCTTTCTTGAGGAGAGGGCAATCGGCCTTCCAGTGTCCTGATTTGTTGCACATGTGGCATCTTCCTTTCGGTTTCTTTGCCACAGCCTGAGGGGCCGATCGTTGGTAAACCGGAGCATCATGTGCCTTCGCCTTTCCTGCAGACTTCTTTCTCTTCCTGCCCTTGTGAGGCCTGGAAGGTCCAGCCTGCTCGGCGACTAGCACCTGAGGTGCCTGAGTAAATAAGGCCTCCGCCGACTGTAGCTCTGCAAGCAGTTCTGGAAGAGCCATATGCATCTTGTGCATGTTGTAGTTCAACCGGAACTGATCAAAAATCTTCGGCAGAGATTGGAGCATAATATCAACCTGGCTTTCCCCGTCAATATAACCTCCCATAACCTTAAGCTCATTGAGCTGCGCCATAACCCTGAGGGCGTGCTCCCTTACGGGTGTGCCCTCGGCCGTGCGCGTACTCATCAGAGCACTCAAAGCCTCTTGCCTAGCATCCCTACACTGATGTCCGATCAGATCCCTGAGATTGAGAAGTATATCTGCTGCAGTGTCCTTAGACTGATGCTGATGTTGAAGAACATTCGACATAGAAGCCAGAATGTAACACTTCGCCATTTCATCAGCCTTCTTCCACCGAGCATACTCCTCTTTCTCCTACTCAGGAGCATCAGCCGTCGGCACCGCCGGGCAAGTATCAGTGATAGCAAACTTATAACCCTCAGCAGTCAACACTATTTCTAAGTTCCTCATCCAATCAATGTAATTAGGACCAGTAAACAGATTTTCTTTTAGAATGACTGACAGCAGATTGAACGACATGATGAATATCCTGAGAATCATGCACATAAATTTTACAGATTAAACACTTTTGAATTTAACTCTTAATATTGATATCCTCAAAACAACATTAACTTAAATCCACCGACATCTACTGCACCTTGTGAGAATGCATGCTACGAGGGTCGCCCTACAAACTCGCATTTTGTAAGAGAAGGGCTTTTCTAAGGCCCATTAATTTACATAAGTCAAAATCAAATTCATGACGAACGAAATTAATAGTCGGTCTCCATTTGGCCATGCAAAAGAATTCAGGGACCCCGAGGGGGGTTAATAAATTTAATCGCATTCTAAGTGAATCCCATTTCTTGGTCCTAAGGTCGTCAAATTTGATTATACGTCATCCGAGAGGAAGCCCGTACGCTCTCATAAGATTTCCTCTAACCATCTACTTTTAGAAATTTGTCCTGGTAATTTCCTACAATTAATTTTAGCAATGTCACCCGAGGGGGAGCCCATAACCGCAATTAATTGATTTACCGACAAATTAGAAATGGAGGCCTTAGGAATTTTACAATTAACTTTAATTTAAAATCCCTTCTCAAACTTAGTATTATTTTAATGAGGATTTTGAACTATTTATACAATTCCAAATTAATCTATGTTAATGCAATAATTAATAAACATGCATATTATTTCATGCAATTCTAAATTAATCTATGTTAATGTAATAACTAATTAACATGTTCAATAATTTATGCAATTCTAAATTAATCCATGTCGATGCAATAATTAATTAACATGCATAATTTATTGACACAATTCTAAATTAATCCTATGCATTACATAATTAATTAACATGCATAATTAATCTTGCAATACTAAATTAATCTCATGCAAGAACATAATTAATTAACATGCATAAATAATAATTTAATGGCATAATAAATTTAATTAAATAAATAAATAAATCCACTATTATGGCCATTAAATTTTGAGTCTCCATAAACAAGGAAATTGTGACAGTTCTTTCCCTGTTCAACTGGAACTCCTTTAAGCAGTAGAATCCTAGTTGATCTTGTACTGCTTGGACATCAAGGCAAAACCTCTCCACCTTCCTGCAAGCCGCCGCCGACCGCCGCCTCTGGCCACCGCCCGGCCGCCGGTGGTCGAAAAACCCATTTTTTTCTTTGTATTCTTCAAGGCTCGTTGATCTCTGGTGATCTATTGGTCATCAACACACGATCACAACGAAAAATATAATTTAAAAAATTACATAATTCGATCCTAGATCCAACGAATGGATGTACATGTTTTCTAAACAAATAATTAAATCTATTCGGTCAACCCCCGGGCGAATAATTATTACAAATATTCATCCATAAATTCCTCGACATGCCCGAGGCTTTAAAAACAAATTTAAAACCGTACATCACATTCAACAACATTCATCAAACACATAATCGGCCATAATAGTGGATTAACTATTTATCCTGCAAAACCGAGTTATGCAAATATAATCCAATATATGGCTGCGTTTGAACACATCTTGTCAAATAAAGCCATAAAAATTCGAACTTTGTACAAAATGAACTAACCAAGTGCTCTGATACCACTTATTGGGATCTGTGAGGATCTCGTTATGTAAAAGTCACGAATTCAATAGCAAACGTAAACCTATGCGCAGCGGATCTAAAGGTTTGACGTAGAGAACTTACGGCTTAAAACTTATGTAGATCTAGTTGACCACGAACGGTTGACCACAATTGATTGACCGCAAATCACGTCTTGGGTTGCACGAACAAGATCAGATCAAAATCGGATCAAACGGATGCAAATAGATCAAAACGAAACTTTGCAACCTGGGAGCTTCCGGTTAGTTCTGTAGGTCAAAATATATTTCGTCTTGGTTTACCTACAGATCTTCTACTGTATTACTCAATTCACCCTTCTTCAACTTGTACCAGTGGAGCAACAAGAAGAAAATAAAGCTCGAATGAGATCTAGAGAGAAAGAGAGAGAGGCGTGGGGCGTGTCACGTTAGAATAGGAATTCTCTTCTCATGAGCGTAATGTGTATATATAGAGCTACAGTAGGGACCCTTAGGAGATTAGGAAAAGGGCTCCTAAATTAATTAGATTAACTGTGGCCCAAGCCCACTCCTCTAATTAATTAAATAATATTAATGGGCCACCAACATTATATTATTGCACTCCCTTTTTCTAGCCCAAATTACATTTGAGACTCCAATAATAATTACTCGATTTACCTCCCCACGTTTAAGATATAATGTCCATTAATTAATTCGATTACTGACAATCAAGAATTATTAATTTATTATTATTTCACCGAAGCTAGCGCTCGTTCATCACATTCTTATTATGTCGGAACTTAATCCACCTGCAGGGTTTAGCATAACAATCCTTCATGAACTCACTCTGGGGACATCATCAAACTAACGCACATGGTGACCATAAATATCCTAACAGCACATCCTATATATAATAATATTACCCAAAACAGTAGGAATATTAATCCAGCAAACTGAACCTCACCCATGGGAATCAAAGTAATATATATTATATATATCTACCTGTTTAATATCTTACGGGTTAAGATAACGCAGTAATTAACCGAGGCCTAGTTCATTTACGACGATCAGTATAAAATGAACTTCTCCTCTCTGGGATCCTGTTCAATACATAAATGTACTAGTGCAATTAATCAGTCAAGACAAACTGTACAGTTGACACTACAATCGTTCGGATGGGGTGTTCATGTCCATCTAGGTTGTGAACAACTATTCTTGTTCGCAAGTGACTGATAGAGTGATCTTCGGTTTGCCCAATGACGACCCACCCTATCTAAGTGCAGAACAACAGAACGTAAAACTTGTTTAATTTAACATGATTCTCATTCATAAATGGTAAATGTGTAATAACATGCAAAGCCAAACTTTCAGTATATAACACTAAGAGCCTTATGTTGCGCATAAGGGCTACCTTCGACTCGTGGAGTCGATATCTTGAGAAGTATGAGCATAATGGGGTTATGCTGCCTGTATGTGATACTGGGTCGAAGTCTCTGATAGAGACGCATGGTGCGTGATGAAAACGTGAGCAAGTTATCAGTGTGACTCGGACACGAGACTGAAGCTTGGCGTCACGTGCCCACCTTGAAGGTGAGGCAATCGGAGTACACTAGCAATACACCAAACGACCTGTTGAGGTCTTGTGTGTTGTTAGGTCCAAAGAAAATTATTGATACTCGTGGGTATAGGCCAACCCCGACTGGGTCCCCTTTGATTTATAGAATTTCTTGGATTATTCTATTTATCGGATTTTATTTATAAGTTTATATTCATTTTATTGCTCGCGATGTCGACTTGAATATTATGTGGAAGTACTCGATCGTTTTATTGTAAAACGTTCGTCGTACGGCGATTTCGATTTAATTGCATTGTTCGAATCTAAGTCGTTCGATTAATGGATTTTATGTGATTACTTGGTATTATTATTAATTTGGGTTAATTGTTATTTTGCTCGTTAAAGCCATTGTATTACATTGTCTTTAAGATGACGTAATGTCTCGTTCGATTTAATTTAGTTAAGTTGTTCAAAAATTCGGTTTAAATCGGACCAAGGATCGATATCTTAGAATGTTGACCAAACTGAGCCAAAGTCAAACCGGGGTCAAACCGGACACTTAGAAATATTTTCTAATTCTTTTGGCCCTAAAAAGTACACCAGGCCCGCGCACCCGCTCGCAGCCCGCGCCAGGCCCGCGCACCCGCTGTGTTACGTCTAGCTCGGTTCGCTCAAAACTCGCGCCGACGCCTTGGTCCCTTTGCGATAGGTTGCTAATACGCGCGCCGATGCCTTCGTACTTCGCGATAGGTGTGACGAAACTCGGATGTTGGTCCTATTCCAATCACTGTGATGAACTCGGATGTTGGTCTATTTCTATCACGAACTCTATGTAAACTTACAAGAGAAAACACACGAGAACTTTGAACAAAACGTTCGACTTTCTATTCATACATCAATCCATATTTTTGAATGGTACATAGGTGGGTATTTATAGATACCAAATAGATCTAATCCTAGTCTAAGAAGATCTCCTAAATCATGCAAGTAAATAAATCCTAAGGCAACTAAACAGCTTGTAAATAAAGACTTATCAAAGTACTAATATTCTAATAGGCACATGTCTTTTATTCAAACTCCTAACCAAACTAAGACTCCTAAATAAGTTAACTAAATCACGCCCAAAATCTCTTGCTTGCCAGTCAAGTCATCGCGCGCCCAAAACCCTAATCACCTTCTGTTTCGCGCGCCACCTCGCTAGCCCTAGTCCTCCTTGCGCGTGGTAACGCGCGCGCGCGCCTCCCACGCGTCGCCATGCCTGCACGTTGCGCGCCCTCGCCACGCTGCCCGTGCGTGCTAGCCCATCGTGTGAGTACTTCGCACGTCTGCCTATTTGGCCTCGCCCTCACGCTCGCCCATCATACCGAGCGCGTCCCTGCAATGTGCGCGCGTGCCATGCACGATCGCCCCATCGCCCTCATCGTCCCACTCGACCGGCGCCTCTCCAGTGACTCCAACCGTCGCGCCCTGCTTACACTCGCTCGTCGAGCCCATCGCAACATCCCACTCCACTCGTGCGTCAGTCTCATCGCAATCGCCCCAAGTGCACGCTGTCCACCCTACATCCACCCCTCGTGCACCATTTGCCTTAGCCTCCATTCGCCGTGCACGTCGCTCTCTCGCGCACGCCTTGCACCACTCGCCAACCTTCCCGGGAACCTTCTTCTCGCACTCGTCGTCGGCCCATTGCTCACATTCGCGTGCACTTCCCGTCGCGTATCTTTTCTTCACTCAGCCTAGACTCGCACGCCTCGCGGCTCGGTTGCCGCGTGCCGCCGATATGCGCGCCTTAGTGCGTGCGCACACCCTTCTAGCCCATCCATGAGCCCTCTCCTGCCTAACCTCTCGCCATCTCTCGAGGGCATCGTGGTTCTCGTCCTCGGGCTCGTAAGGGTCGATGACTACATCTTCATCATTCCCGCCCTCTTCGAGAACTTCCTTGTCCTCAAGGATAATGAAATTGATCTCGTCAACTTCTTCGAGCTCTTCTCCTGGATCCTCGGTTTGCAGCTTGACTCGCTTTTGGGCTCGTCCAAATGTCATAGTGCCCCTCTTGTAATTCGTCGAGACAGGTCCCAACGTCTCAAGCCATTGAACTCCAAGTACTATGTCCGGTCCCGTCAAAGGTAAGGCATATAGATCAACCTTTAAGTCATGACCTTGTGCAAATATTGGAACCCCTTTGTACAACTCGGAACTCCTGAGTTCTTCTCCATTTGCAACCTTCACCCCAAACTGTAACACCCCGCTTATCATAGTAAATTTTTCTCAACTTTTACTTAGAAAATACTTATAAATCTTTCGAAATCTTTTGCGACTAACTCGGAATGCTACTAAAACTCATCTTTTCTGAAAATCCGTTTATCTTTAAACTTTGTCTAATACTTCTTAAGACATAAAGAAAACAAATTATTTAAACTTGCATTTAACTATACCATATTCATACTTCTGAAATGATAAAAAAACTTGAAATATGAAATTGATTAAAATGCAAGTTCAAGCCTTAATATGCGTAGCGGAAATACTTAAAAACGTGATTAATTATATAGACATATCAAATTTATAACAAATGTCCACTGAAATAAGTGCACGACCACCACCACCACTTCTTAAACTCACACCTCCGGCCCGACCCTGTTACCTGAAAAACACAATGGGGATGAGTACTGATCCTCTTGTATCCCGAAAAACACTCATACTAAAGTAAACAGCAATAATAATACAATATCATGATCGTTGGTATATATCTGGACTGGAAATCTGTTCCAGTAACTGAAACTTAATCTGGCCTATATCTGATCGGATACTTGTGAACAATCTAATGGGTATTTCTCAAGGCAACTCAAGCGGCCTCCATCAGAACTTAGGATATACTCTAAGACAACTGAATGCCTTCTCATCCCAAGCGTATAAACTTAAACTGTATACATACCTCGGACATGATATCAATATTATACTCAATGTAATACCCAGGCTGGGTCCCCACCTTTCTTTTGAAAACTTTTGAAAAATGTAAGTGTTGCTCTTGGGTAGCTAACTCCTCAAGCTACATAAAAATATAAACAAATATACTAAGTACTATGCTCGTATACTCAATAAGATACTGGGATTCTTAACTCTAACTAATAACTTATCCAAATCTTAAAGAAATTCAATAAGCATGCTATTGCTGAAATGAATACTAAACTTAACTTTTCTTGTACTTATACTCAATCAATTACATAACTAATCATATCAATCTTATCTCCTAAATCTTAATTATTGGCTTATACTCACTTTTCACTTAAATAACTTGAAAGTGAAAATAAACTCAAAATATACTCATCGTTAAATCATAATACTTAATCATGATATTAATATGTAAGAATTAAAACAATCTTTATAAAATTTTATAATCAACATATTAAACTAAAACTTTGTCAAATTGTTCATTACTCATATGAGAATTATTCATAAAAATCTCACTTTAACAATTTGATCATATAATGAATTTTTTTGCATATATATTCATCTTTACATATATGCCATCTTATTATCTTAACTCCTTCATTTCTCATTAATAAATTATGAAATTAACAGTCGTATTCTTAACTCATATTTAGACATGTCATAAAAATTTCATAATTTTATCATGCATATATCTCGACTTATTCAAGTTTAAAGTTTCTACTGGAACAAGTACATAAAATTCAGCTTGCATGATAAACTTTAAAAATTCATATCTTGAGTTATACTAAACTAAATGACTTGATTCTTAATCCTATGTACTCCTCTTTAACACAAGAAATAACCATAGGAAGCATAGATTTCAAGATTTTTCATAGCTAAGTAAAAATCTCATCATAACTGAACACATATGACATATATATGAGCTGGAAATAACTTATCTTCTAGCATGCTTATACTCATATAAAACTTTAATATGTAAGTCCTATAAAAACATTATTAAACACTTAATATCATCTATTAAACATGTTAAGAAGATAGCATCTTACCTCCTTCTTGCTTGAAAATCTAAAGTTGCTTCTTGACTTCTTCAAAAATTAAAACTCTACTATTTTTATTTTTATTTTTCTCTCTCTTTCTATCTTTTTGATGAAACTATGATGATTTGAGAAGATACTTGATGATAAAATCTGATTTAAATGCCTCTATTTATAGCCATGAATGAGCTTTTGGTAGATAAAACTTAGTCCACCAAAGTGTACTAAAACTCTCACCAATTGTTGAAAAAAAATGCTAACTTAAAGACTTAGCAAAACTTTGTTGTGATTTTCTCATCTCATTCTCACCAATTGATGACCAAAATTTCGTGCTTAATGTGATGGAATTGATTCCATATATTATTGGAAAAATGTCACCATTCATCATATAAAAATCTTTGGAAACAAATAATAAAAATAATAAAAATCATCCTTTTTATTACTTATGCATTTTCTTTCAAAATGGCTTACTTTTAAAACTCTTTTACTGAAAACTAATTCTCATATATGATGTTGGATCATGCTTATAAAAACAAGAGTAATAAAATTTACGGAACTCAATTCGGACTTAAAACGAATGTTTACCGTAAAACTGAAAATTCTAAAATTTAAATCCTTTACTCACGGTTTTTCCTTCAATTTAACGAACATATTGTTTCTTAGGATCTAATATAATTATCTTGGAACGTTATAACATTTACAGAACCACATTCGGACTTAAACCGAACGATTACCGTAAAACCGAAAATTCTAAAAATTTCGGTTTCTCTTAAAATAATTTAAATAGACTATAATGTCTAAATAAATTTTCTCATTTCTTTGAACATTTATAACTTAAACGTTCACGGATACTTAACCGCACTTCGAGACTTAACTTGTCTCAATTTATGCTAAGGCTTTTGATGACTTGAACACTTAGAAAAATTCTAAGTATTTAGTACTAAGGCTCGACTATTTCTTAATTAAGTTCAACTCATGACCGAACATACTTGGGTTCAGTTCACTACTTATCTTAAACGATTAATCAAAATATACTCAATTTTGATTATTCGTCATCTTTTATTAATTAATCCCGTCTTATAAATCCATTTATAAAAATAAACAGACCGGAATTAATTAATTACTGAACTGGCTCGATTACTGAATAAAATTGAACCGAGAATATTTTCGACTTAAAGTCGAATTTTTAACTGAATAACTTAAGAACGAGCTCGGAACTAGGAACGAGCAATATTAATAAAAGTAATTAGTTCATACTTAGAATAATTACTTTTATTAATTACTGAATGGGATATTACAATCTACCCCCCTTAAAACTATTTCCGTCCTCGGAAATACTAAAACTGAGATACATACTAACTATGTATATATCAGAACTCGTACTCTGGAAAACGAGTGCTAATATCAACTTTTCACTCCCCAGTGGCAGCTAACTCTATATGTGGCGATTCCATTTATACTAACGAGGGAATATCTCAATTCCTCAGCCAATGAACCTTCTGGTCCAAAACTTCTATCGGCTGGTCCTCGTAGGTTAAATCTTACTGAAACTCATTGTGCAAAAGCACATACTCTGGATCGCACACATACTTAAGTAATATTGTTACGTAAAACTTTATGCACAGTGGACAACTTTATAGAAAAATTGATATAAAATACTTATCTGACTGCCTATGCGATACATTGCATGCGATTTACCTACTACCCGAGGCCCTTCGGGTGCGGAACATCTATATGAATTGTACCTTAATGTCGATGTCACTTGTAATCATTAACAAGTCACATCTCCATTCTATACTAACATCTCACTATACTAAACTTGCTTCTCTTTCGAGAAACATTTTTTTTTCTCAATATCACTATTGATATTTTCTAACTTCAACTTCTCTGACTTAACTATAGTCGAGAATTTCGTTGAAATTTCTATACAGACGTGGAATAACTTAACCATTCTCTGGTCATACCACAATTTCAACCATTAAGGTAAACTTTATTTACCTCTAATAATGCAACTGTCTTAATTAGGCTCAGCAATATCTCAATTATTGCAGATATCTCACATCTGATCTCGACGGCATTAAATGCTTACTGGTTGTGCATTCTGACATTCGGTATAATTTAATCATACCCGAAAACTTATCTCATACTCATCTTTCTTCTATAAACCAACTTGGTGATCCTTCAATCTTCTTCAGCAATGGTCCGAATCACCAATGGATTTAACACTGCTAAAACTCCGAAAATTCTATTCTTTCTCCCTCTTAATATCATAAAGAGAATTTATCGAGCTCGTATAGAAAGGTTGTGAGTACTTATGCTCAATAATATCCCAAATGATATAAGATGGCTGATTGAAGCAAAAGTTTGTTTTTTTGGCGAGTATCCCCATGCATATAAATATCTGACAGGTATGGGTAGAAGTACTTTTGCCAAGAAACGTAGAGCAAAAAGAATAGGCGGCTGCTATAAATGTGCTCGCTGGAACTGTGACACTCTATGTACTTCTTTAGGCTTTGTGTCAAATAATCGAGAAGATAAAATAACTTTCATCAAGAATGGCTTGAGTAAGGAATCTCTAGATCAAACTATTCAACAGATTCTTGTACACATTCTACTGGGTATGTGCATCGAAAACTGATGTCTTTATGGCTTCTGCTCAAACATGAAGAAAAACTCTATAGTCTGGAAAATATTATTTCCAATGATCATGTTTGTCAACATTGTTCTTGATAGTACCTATGTACTGTATATAGATCATATCGCTTCTGACAGATAAGAGTCATTTAAGACTCAACTGCTTTCTTGTCGGGACTTTTCTTCTTTAAAAAGTGAATCTGTAATGCCCCGTTTGACTATGAAATTTTTTAGGATTATTATTATTATTATTATTATTATTATTATTATTATTATTATTATTATTATTATTTATATTTATGTGTTATTATATTATTTATTGAATGCTATAAATTATTAATTGTCGAGTGTGATTTATTTGGCAAATTGATTAATTGTTTTAATATTAATTAATTGCATATTTTTCTAAGTGTTATTAACTGATTAAAATGTGTATTTGTATTTTTACTAATATTATTATTATTATTAATTCAAAATTTAATTTGTGTGTATTATAAAAATATATTATGTCTGGTTATGTATTTATTGTGCGATTTGATTTTCGAGCCGATCCGATTTAATCTATCGGGCCCGAGGAAAACGAAAAGCTGAGACCGAGAGCTGGGCCGAATCATTTCATTGAACCCGCGAGCCCATCAAACCAGCCCGAATCAGCCCCGACCCGCGAACCCGGTTCGCCCGACCCGCGGGTGTGTGTTAAGTATATCTTGGGCCACAAGACTTTAACCATAGTTCATTTTCGTTCTCCCAAACAGAAAACCTCGCAGCTTTTTTTTTCTCCCCTTCATGTTCTCTCGATTGTGGCTTCAACAGAGAAAAGAAAATCTGATCCCAACCCTATCATCGTCTTCACCCTCTCTCTCGTGATTTTGATCGGCCATCATCACCTTCCCTCCTTCAACACAATCTTGTCATTACATCATCATCTCCCCTCTGCAATTTTCTCCATCGCAGCACCACCACCCTCCGCCATCTCTGCCGCCATAAGACCCACTGGCGACCCCTGCGCGAGTTCCCGCCACGAACAGGGACAAGCCTGACAACCCGACGCTCTCCTCACGATGCAGCGCCCTCCCGGCTTCCTCCGGTGGCATTCCGTTTGCGAGCAGGCCCAGCACCGGCGACGAGAACCTCTGCGAGTTTGTCACCTCCGCGTCCAGCCATCTTTCTGGCGACCTCGACCCCGGCGAACTTCCCTCCGTGCAGCAATTGATCCCGACGGCTGTTCCTTCGCCATCGTCGGCGAGCCTGCCCCATTGTCGAAACCTTGCGGTCGCGAGTCGCTACCAGCAACTTCCGTCGAGCCGTTGACGCCACTGACCACGAGCTCCATCGCCGCCAATCCGTGGCTGCGTTTTTACTGTTCGCGTGACTTAGTTGCCGTCCGAGGTCCGAGCCCGTCACCTTTCGTCTTTCGTTCCCTTTTCGATCAAATTCCGAGAACGGTACAAGGCTCGACCCGTCTCGTTTAATCCTATATTATTTTATGTGCTCGATTATGTGAAATGGGTGTTAAACGTGCTTCGGGAATTTAAATTCGTGCCTTAGTTGAGTAATTGTATGAATTTTATTTTATATTCACAAATTGGATATCAAAGTGATTGCCGACACTTTAAATAATTTTTGAACTAAACATATATGGTTAGTTTCATGGAAATCCTAGAGTTATAGCTACTTGGAGTTGTCCTTGGTCTGTTAGTTTTGGTTTGAAGTCGTTTCGAGTTGTATTTTGAGAGTTATGATTTTTCTAAACCGAACATGCTGCTGAATCATAATAAATTCACCATAAATCGAGTCGTTATCCATTTGAGCTGAATTTTTGATATGTTATGCCTCTGATTATGTGCAATGTGTGTGCCAAGCCCCTGAATTTACTTCTTAGTTTTTCGAGTTCAAAGGCCTAAAACGGTTACTGAGCAGAAACTTGTAAAATTCATTAAAGATCGTACACTTGGAGTTTTGAGCTGAAACTTTTAGGAACATGTTATTTTGTGATGTGTTAGCTTGTGTAAAATGTTCGGATTAAAATTCGAAGCGTATATATGTGAACTATTAAATGCTGATTTTGGTGCTATTTTTGCTTAAACCATTTAAAAATGTTCCCGGATGAATTTAGAGCTGAAACTTAGTGAGCTTATATGTTTTTGCATGTTTTATAATGTGGTAAAGTTTCAGGTTGATTGGCTGAGCCTAAATCCTGATTCTGAATTTAGTTTATTTTGGAGTCGAAATGTTCGGTTATCGGTGGTTTAGGTTAAGATTGTATTTTATTGATGTTGGCATGATTTATGTGTATTATATGAAGTATTTGGGTTATGTCCTGGTCTGGTAGTCACTCCACAGTACCTAACTCGGTCAAGGAATCCACGAGTCACTTGGTCGATATGATTTCGGGTAAGTATATGTGCCTTATGTGTTGTTCTGTACTGGGCAGTCCGTGATAGGTCCTTATAAATTGTTGTAGGTCCTTCGAGCTGAACTCGTGCTATAATTCCTTCAACTTTGTGTTTGCCTATACCTCTTGCTATCCAGGTGGGTTCTATTTGAAATTTTCTATGCATTAATTAATTGTTATTGTTGTGGTATGATCAAAGTATGCATGTGAACCATGTAGCCTTCGATGTGAGCCATATTGGCCATCAAACGGTTATCCCCGTAGCTATAGAACGTAACCGATGGGGTGTCTCCTTCATTTATGTATGGCAGTCAGAGCGTGAGCCTTGGCTGGTGATCCTCGATATAAGTCCGAAGGGATGTTTCCGGACATTCGGGGTGGATTTACTCCCACTGTCTGGGCATCGAATGTAAGGCCCACGGGGGATTTCGATACGTGTATCAGCAGTGGTCTATTGGTATAGGTGTGCACATGAGAGTTGACTCTAGGAAGGAGATGGGGTATTAATTGATTTGTGTTCATACTGCGACCATACCTGCTTATTTTATGAAATTGAATATTAATTATTGCATAGTGGTGAGCACCTCAATTTCCTATTGTGCTCATCCCCACCTGCTCTTCTTGGATGCAGGTTAGTGTTGCGGGCACAACAGAGGGAAGCGAGTGGTGGTCATGTTATTGATTTTTTTTCCGCTGCTTAAATTGCTTATTATGATTTATGCATTCCTAACTTATGTTGAGTACTGGATTATCGATAGGGAGTGTACTCC
>BKCP01006549.1:146596-298477 GCA_008636005.1 Striga asiatica
GATTCGATGTGTAGGACCGGAGGGCATAGATGTAGAGCCCATGGGGCATTCGAAGCATGACCCGAGAGAGGGCCTTCGATACATCTACCGGCAGTAGTCTATTGGTATAGATGTGCACATGAGTCTAAACACTGTGAATTTACGATGAAACTTGGGATACTTGAATTGATTCATATACATGCTGTGATCGTACTTTCTCTGTTACCGTTTGATATGTAAATGTTTATTGCATAGTGGTGAGCACCTCGATTTCCTATTGTGCTCATCCCCACCTGCTCTTCATTGATGCAGGTTAGTAAGTGCGGGCACGACAGAAGGAGGCGAGTGGTGGTCATATTATTATTGAATATTGCCGCTTTTTAAAACTGAGTAGTATGATTTATGCATTCCGAATTTATGTTGAGTACTGGTTTATTGATAGGGAATGTACTCCCTAGTATTCATGGATTTGATGAACCCAGTTTGGGAATTGATGTCATTTATGAACCTGGTTGGGTGTTGACTATTTATGATTATTGAACTCGTTTGGGAGTTGCATTTATGATATTGTTAAAATTGATTTTTTTGGAAATGAGTAGCGCCTCAAGTGTTTTGAAATAAATTTTGAAAAATTTATTCTGATTTTCGACAAATAAAAGTGGGGCGTTACAGAATGTTTCTTCTTAGCCAAGTGTCTCTCAACTAAATGGCTACTGTCAAGTCTTCTCAAGGTATCAAACTTCTTCAACCAATCAAAACTGTGTGCGTTCTTGGTGGTTCTAGGTTTGTACTATTCCCCCATAACATCTATGTTGTAAGACAACTGGTGAAAGAGTTGGGTAAACAAAAGATCAACATACTTTATGGAGGGACTAGTATCTTTTTCTTCAATAATCTTTTAATGGCTGCTAAATGCTTTGATATCGAGGTAAGAAGTATCCTCCCTTTTTATCTTACTTCATCAAAGGTTGTCAAAGATTCTGCTACTTTGATGTTAACTCTTTCAATTTATGACTGTTTGATGTCTATAATATCTGGTTGTGATTTAATGACTGCTTTTACCCTTGCTACTTGGGCAGAAGTGAAATTTCATACCAAACCTATTGGTTTGTTGAATTTCAATAACTTTTTCCACAACTTGCTTGGATTTCTAGATGAAGGAGTGTATCAAACTTTTATATCTCCTTTACAAAGAGAAATATTCAAGTCTGCTGACACTTCCTCTGAACTTATCAAGAAGCTTCAAAACAACATCTCAACAATTCAAGATTCTGTGGAAACTCCAGGATTCAAACGCAAGCGAGAATTTGATCCTTTAGATCTATCTTTGTGAAACTACAACCATGATGGGTGGTAGAGTTATGGAGTCTTGTGCTCTTGAGACGCACCCTCCCTTTATGCAATATAACTTTGTACTAGTTGAGAATTCCTTTATGCTTATCTGTTTCTCCTTTTTCTGATATTTCTGTATTAGCTTCTTAGAAATAAGGAAATTCTCAACAGTGTGCTCAAATCTTTGTCTTGCTTTTGACTTTCAATGATATTAGAATTTTCATCTGTCAAGTAGATTAATTGTGCAAAATATACTCTTCTCGTATATACTTGATTCACACATCAATCCTACTTGTTTCTGGACTGAGATAACTTCTTTATTCAGTCAAGATTCTATGCTTCTTAAACTTTACTCCGTTGTGGTCTTGAAACTTTGCCTCGCGGCATTCTAAAACCACTAACTATATGACTTGTACAGTATAACCATTAATAAATAGCTATACTAAACTTTAAGGAAATTGTTAATTTTCAGAAAACACCTAGCTTGTGCTAGAGTTCCGGTTAATCTATCTTTTTCTCGCTTCTTCTCGCTATTTCTTACTTATGGCTTTAAACTCATCATTTATCTTTGGGGACAAATACTTTCTCCTAAGAGATAAAAACATATTAGTCTTTACTCATTAAACAAACTACCTTTAACTTTCACATATCCAGATTACTCTTGCTTAACTTCAAAAATTCTTTTAAGAAGTTTAAATAACTATCTCGGTATCTGGAATGTAATACTTAGGGCGTGATTGTTTATAAGTTGTACAGTAAAAGTCCCACTCAAAATTCAAATTTAACTCAACTTTAACTCAACTCCACTATTTTTAATATTATCAATATAATTAAATAATATCAAACAATTATTATTACACATCACATCAACTTTAATTCACTATTCACCCACTCACATAATTTTAACTAACCATCACTTCCAATCATTTTCTCCTACTTTTACATCAAATCAACTTTAATTATTTTAATTTAAATATTATTTTAATATATCCACTAACAACTAACCATATTACTTTTTTTCAAACTTAACTATAGTTAAAAAAAAAAACTAATTTTTTACTAGTTGAATTCATATCCAATCACCCCCTTATTAACTGATATCTTTTAAGGTTCGTTCAAGTCCCCAGGTAACTCGGACTAATAACCCTTATTTCAGGTTTCCATAATTTTCCCGGCTACGTGACTATTATATGTCGATACCTTAAACTTATACTCATTGATTTCTGAAAAGTACTTTGTATAGTTGTACTGTTACTAACAAGTACTAATACAAAATAACTTAAAACTTAATCTCGAACTTTGCCAATTTTTAGCTTATGATATCTAACTGATAAGATATCAAAAATTCTGACTTATAAAGATTGACTATTTTCCGAAACTTTATTTTTGCGGTTCAGTTTCAAGCCTACAGGATCTTATCCGACTTTTGGTTCTTATTTCAAACCCCCATGATTTACCCGTACTTTTTGGCTATTATATACTGAAATACCGTTACTTCTGATACTTGGCTCAAATACATAATCAACCTTTATAGTCAGATCTTAACTCAAATCTTAATCTGATGGCTTAACTTAGAATGTTCGAGTCTCTTTCTTGATCTAGTTAACTTGACAAACTAGATTTCAAACTTTAATACTAATTTGAACATATAGACTGATTTCTAGAGTTCGGATATCTGAATTCTTATTGAGCATATACTTAGTAAATTTGAATATATTTAAAAACTTTTATAAAAACTTTTAACAACACTTACCTGGTAGTCGGCGAGGTGTGAGCGGGGTGTGGTCGAGTTTTCTTGAAACTTTCTGTAAAAACTTTGGCTTCTCTGAAAACTTTTTCTTCCAAAAACTTAAACTTTTAGTATATAGAGCATTTAAACTTTAGCTCTGATACCACCTGTAACACCCCGCTTATCAGAGTAAATTTTTCTCAACTTTTACTTCGAAAATACTTATAAATTTTCGAAATCTTTTGCGACTAACTCGGAATGCTACTAAAACTCATCTTTTCTGAAAATTCGTTTATCTTTAAACTTTGTCTAATACTTCTTAAGACATAAAGAAAACAGATTATTTAAACTTGCATTTAACTATACCATATTCATACTTCTGAAATGATAAAAAAATTTGAAATCTGAAATTGATTAAAATGCAAGTTCAAGTCTTAATATGCGTAGCGGAAATACTTAAAAACGTGATTAATTATACAGACATATCAAATTCATAATAAATGTCCACTGAAATAAGTGCACGACCACCACCACCACTTCTTAAACTCACACCTCCGGCCCGACCCTGTTACCTGAAAAACACAATGGGGGTGAGTACTGATCCTCTTGTACCCCGAAAAAAACCCATACTAAAGTAAACATCAATAATAATACAATATCATGATCGTTGGTATAGATCTGGACTGGAAATCTGTTCCAATAACTGAAACTTAATCTGGCCTATATCTGATCGGATACTTGTGCACAATCTGATGGACATTTCTCAAGGCAACTCAAGCGGCCTCCATCAGAACTTAGGATATACTCTAAGACAACTGAATGCCTTCTCATCCCAAGCGTATAAACTTAAACTGTATACATACCTCGGACATGACAATATTATACTCAATGTAATACCCAGGCTGGGTCCCCACCATTCTTTTGAAAACTTTTGAAAAATGTAAGTGTTGCTCTTGGGTAGCTAACTCCTCAAGCTACATAAAAATATAAACAAATATACTAAGTACTATGCTCGTATACTCAATAAGATACTGGGATTCTTAACTCTAACTGATAACTTATCCAAATCTTAAAGAAATTAAATAAGCATGCTATTGCTGAAATGAATACTAAACTTAACTTTTCTTGTACTTATACTCAATCAATTACTTAACTCATCATATCAATCTTATCTCCTAAATCTTAATTATTGGCTTATACCACTTTTCACTTAAATAACTTGAAAGTGAAAATAAACTCAAAATATACTCATCTTTAAATCATAATACTTAATCATGATATTGATATGTAAGAATTAAAACAATCTTTATAAAATTTTATAATCAACATATTAAACTAAAACTTTATCAAATTGCTCATTACTCAAATGAAAATTATTCATAAAAATCTCACTTTAACAATTTGATCATATAATGAATATTCTTGCATATATATTGATCTTTACATATATGCCATCTTATTATCTTAACTCCTTCATTTCTCATTATTAAATTATGAAATTTAACAGTAATATTCTTAGCTCATATTTAGACATGTCATAAAAATTTCATAATTTTATCATGCATATATCTCGACTTATTCAAGTTTAAAGTTTCTGCTGGAACAAGTACATAAAATTCAGCTTGCATGATAAACTTAAAAAATTCATATCTTGAGTTATACTAAACTAAATGACTTGATTCTTAATCCTATGTACTCCTCTTTAACACAAGAAATAACCATAGGAAGCATAGATTTCAAGATTTTTCATAGCTAAGTAAAAATCTCATCATAACTGAACACATATGACATATATATGTGCTGGAAATAACTTATCTTCTAGCATGCTTATACTCATATAAAACTTCAATATGTAAGTCCTATAAAAACCTTATTAAACACTTAATATCATCTATTAGACATGTTAAGAAGATAGCATCTTACCTCCTTCTTGCTTGAAAATCTAAAGTTGCTCCTTGACTTCTTCAAAAATTAAAACTCTACTATTTTTATTTTTATTTTTCTCTCTCTTTCTATCTTTTTGATGAAACTATGATGATTTGAGAAGATACTTGATGATAAAATCTGATTGAAATGCCTCTATTTATAGCCATGAATGAGCTTTTGGTAGATAAAACTTAGTCCACCAAAGTATAATAAAATTCTCACCAATTGTTGAAAAAAATGCTAACTTAAAGACTTAGCAAAACTTTGTTGCGATTTTCTCATCTCATTCTCACCAATTGATGACCAAAATTTCGTGCTTAATGTGATGCAATTGATTCCATATTCTATTGGAAAAATGTCACATTCATCATATAAAAATCTTTGGAAACGAAACAATAAAAATGATAAAAATCATCTTTTTTATTACTTATGCATTTTCTTTCAAAATGGCTGACTTTTAAAACTCTTTTACTGAAAAGTAATTCTCATATATGATGTTGGATCGTGCTTATAAAAACAAGAGTAATAAAATTTACGGAACTCAATTCGGACTTAAACGAACGTTTACCGTAAAACTGAAAATTCTAAAATTTAAATTCTTTACTCACGGTTTTTCCTTCAATTTAATGAACATAATGCTTTATCTTGGAATATTATAATATTTACGGAACCACATTCGGACTTAAACCGAACGATTATCGTAAAACCGAAAATTCTAAAAATTTTGGTTTCTCTTAAAATAATTTAAATAGACTATAATGTCTAAGTAAATTTTTTCATTTCTTTGAACATTTATTACTTAAATGTTCACGGATACTTAACCGCACTTCGAGACTTAACTTGTCTCAACTTATGCTAAGGCTCGATACTACGATCTTATCTTGATGACTTGAACACTTAGAAAAATTCTAAGTATTTAGTAGTAAGGCTCGGCTATTTCTTAATTAAGTTCAACTCATGACCGAACATACTTGGGTTCAGTTCACTACTTATCTTAAACGATTAATCAAAATATACTCAATTTTGATTATTCGTCATCTTATATTAATTAATCCCGTCTTATAAATCCATTTATAAAAATAAACAGACCGGAATTAATTAATTACTGAACTGGCTCGATTACTGAATAAAATTGAACCGAGAATATTTTCGACTTAAAGTCGAATTTTTAACTGAATAACTTAATAACTGGCTCGGAACTAGGAACGAGCATTATTAATAAAAGTAATTAGTTCATACTTAGAATAATTACTTTTATTAATTACTGAATGGGATATTACACAAACTGCTTTATGTTTGTCACTGGCATCTTCAATCCTTTGGACAGCTCCTTGCCTATGAAATTTAGTGTTGAACCGCTGTCCATTAGCACTTGAAGCTTTTCGCCTTGTACGGTCGCCGTAAATCGTATCATCTTTGGACCTCTCTTTGCATCTCTCTTCTTGCTTTTTATCACATGTAGCAAGGTCTCCTTTCTCTTGATGTGCTCGTACTCCTCTTGATTCGGCTCATCGTCAAATTCGAGCAAGAACACTTGTTTTCCCGCACACCTATGTCCTGGCGTGAATTTCTCATTGCATGTAAAGCATACGCCTTTCTCACGCCTTCGTTGGATCTCCTCGGTCGTAAGCCGTCGCATGTGGCTCGTGGTTCGCACGCCATCATCGGTCGGCTTGGTCTCGGCCCGTGGAGGTGTCTCATTGGCTGCAGCGCTCGTGCTCCGTGCGTCCGTATGTCCTATCGCAAAGGGACTAAGGCATCAGTGCGGGTTTCAAGCGAATCGAGCTAGACGTAACACACGATCCTTCATCATTGGTGTTTTCATTTAGAGTGATTGATCGTGTGTTGGGTTGAACTTTTTCTTCCCCATTCTATTTTCTTTTCTTTCGAATTTTTTCTTTTTCGTGAGTATAATAATGATGACACACAAAGAGAGGATTGAGGCCTTGGAGGAGAGTTTGAAATCCATCGGCAATGGCCAACACCTTGTCAATGAGAATTTCGCCAAACTCGAGCTCATGGTGCATGTTCTCGCCGGGCAACTCACGCGCATCACACGTAGACTGCGACGGAGCCACACCTTGCGATCGACCGCGGCATCGAGCAGCCCCGGGACCGACCACGACGACGATGACGGACGATCACGGAGGACCCGTGCATCACGCGCGACGCACCACCACGACGACCGAGGCTATACGCGACCTAAGCTCACAATGCCTACGTTAACGGGGACCGACCCGGATGCGTGGTTAAGTCGAGCCATGCAATTTTTCGAGATCAATGACGTGCACAAGTCCGAGAGAGTCAAGATCGCCGCGTATTATCTCGATGGTGAAGCAAACACTTGGTGGCAATGGGTGTCACATGTGTACAAGAGCAAAGGCGAGCACATTATTTTGAGAAGGAGTTTGTCACACGTTTTGGGACGAGTGACTACTATGACTATGACGAGACACTCTCCCGAATTCGTCAAAACGGTAACCTCCGAGACTACCAAAAGGAGTTCGAACGCATTGTAAGTCGGGTGCTAGATTGGCCCGAGAGCGCATTAGTAGGCGCATTCATTGGAGGACTTAAAGCCGAGCTAGCGGCTGAAATAATATTTAATAGACCGAGGTCCACACGACGGCCATGGAATCCGTGCGATTGCACGAGGACCACATTGCCGCGGTGCGCAAGGCCAACATAGACGAGGGACGTACGGACACACGACGCACGAGCGCTGCGGCCGATGAGACGCCCCCACGGGTCGAGACCAAGCCGACCGATGATGGCGCGCGAACCACGAGCCACATGCGACGGCTTACGACCGAGGAGATCCAACGAAGGCGTGAGAAAGGCTTATGCTTTACCTGCAATGAGAAATTCATGCCAGGACATAGGTGTGCGGGAAAGCAAGTGTTCTTGCTTGAATTTGATGAAGATGAGCCGAATCAAGAGGAGTAAGAGCACATCGAGCGAAAGGAAACCTTGCTACATGTGATTAAGAGCAAGAAGAGGGATGCAGAGAGAGGTCCAAAGATGATACGATTTACAGCAATCGTACAAGGCGAAGAGCTTGAAGTGCTAGTGGACAGCGGTTCAACACTAAATTTCATAGACAAGGAGCTGTCCAAAGGATTGAAGACGCTAGTGACGAACATAAAGCAGTTTGGGGTGAAGGTTGCAAATGGAGAAGAACTCAAGAGTTCCGAGCTTTACAAAGGGGTTCCAATATTTGCACAAGGCTATGACTTAAAGATTGATCTTTATGCCTTACCTTTGACAGGACCCGATATAGTACTTGGAGTTCAATGGCTCGAGACGATGGGATCTGTCACGACGAACTACAAGAAGGGCACTATGACATTTGGACGAGCCCAAAAGCGAGTCAAGTTGCAAACCGAGGATCCAGGAGAAGAGCCCGAAGAAGTTGACGAGATCAATTTCATTATCCTTGAGGACAAGAAAATTCTCGAAGAGGGCGGGAATGATGAAGATGTGGTCATCGACCCTTACGAGCCCGAGGACGAGAACCACGATGCCCTCGAGAGATGGCGAGAGGTTAGGAAAGAGAGGGCTCGAGGACGTGCTAGAAGGGTGTGCGCGCGCACTAAGGCGCGTGTACCGACGGGACGTGGCAACCGAGCCGCGAGACGAGCAAGCCTAGGCCGGTTAAAGAAGAGGTGCGCGACGAGAAGTGCGCGTGAACATGAGGCTTGGGCCGATGACGAGAGTGAGAAGGTAGTGCCCGGGAAGGTGGGCGAATGGAGCAAGGCGTGTTCGAGAGAGCGTCGTGCACGGCGTATGCGGGCTAAGGCAGAAGGTGCACGAGAGGCGGATGTAGGGTGGACAGCGTGCACTTAAGGCGGCTGCGATGGAGCGTACGCACGAGTGGAGTGGGGTGTTGCGATGGGCTCGACGAGCAGGTGCGATCGGGGCGCGATGACGGGAGTCACGCGCGAGGCGCTGGTCGAATGGGACGACGAGGTCGATGAGGCAATCGTGCCCAACACGCGTGCACGTGGCTGGGACGCACTCGGTGAGATGGGCGAGTGCGAAGGCGAGGCTGGGCATGCTGGCGTGCGAGGCACTCGCGCGATGGGCGAGCACGCGCGGGCAAAAGGGCGAGGGCGTGCAGCGTGCATGGATGGCGACGCGTGGGAAGCGCACGTTCGCGTTACCGCGCGCAAGGAGGACTAGGGCTAGCGAGGCGGCGCGCGACGACTTGACGGGCAAGCAAGAGATTTTGGGCGTGATTTACTTAGCTTATTTAGAAGTCTTAGTTTGGTTATGAGTTTGAATAAAAGGCATGTGCCTATTAGAATATTAGTAGTTTGATAAGTCTTTATTTACAAGATGTTTAGTTGTCTTAGGATTTATTTACTTGCATGAATTAGGAGATCTTCTTAGACTAGGATTAGATCTAGTTGGTATCTATAAATACCCACCTATGTACCATTCGAAATTATGGATTGATGAGTTAATAGAAGTCGAACGTTTTGTTCAAAGTTCTCGTGTGTTTTCTCTCGTGAGTTTACATAGAGTTTGTGATAGAAATAGGACCAATATTCGAGTTTCATCACAGTGATAGAAATAGGACCAACATCCGAGTTTTGTCACACCTATCACAAAGTACGAAGGCGTCGGCACGCGTATTAGCAACCTATCAAAAAGGAACCAAGGCGTCGGTGCGTGTTTCGAGCAATCGAGTTGGACGTAACACACGATCCTTCATCACCGCGGCACTGGCAGGTGGCAGACCACACAATTGGCGCACGTGAACCCCTGTAGCGACGCCGGAAAGGCGCGGCAGTCGCGTGTCGTCTTGTACCAGCGTACCCGCATGCATCCTCTGCCCATTGAACCCTTGTACATGCCCCGCACCACCCGCATCGTGCCCAGCGGCCATGTACCGTGCTTGTGCACCCTCCAGCATCCCTACACCGTGCCCGTGCACCCTCCAACGTCCTTGCACCATGCCTAGCGACTAAGGACCGATCCCAGCATCCACGTACCATGCCCAACGGCCCCAGCCGTGTACCAGCAGGTCTGACCCATGCCTGTCCGTGCCCAACCGTGTCTGCATGTGCCTAGCAGCCCCGGTCCGCGCCCAAACGCCCCCGGCTGCATCCCCATGAGCCGAAATGCACCCGAGCCAGTCCGATTGAACTCGGTTTTTATTTTCTTGAGTCGTTTGATCGATTTTCAAGCCTTAGACCCCATTTTTCGCATAGATACCATTTTTAGCCTTTTAAAATGGTTTTTCAAAATTTTTCTTTAAAATCCAAGGGTTCTAAATTGCACAACATTCCACGAGCTACTTAGTCAACGATTTTTCGACTAAGTATGAATTCTCGTTTTAAATTTCCGATTTTCAAGATAAGTATTTTTGAAATGTTATCTAAATTGTAGGTGTGTGAGGAGTCGAGCCTCAGCCTACCTGCAACCGATCGTGAGATATGTCTGCTACAACTGATCAGGTGGGTGTTGATAAACCTTACCGTGTATGTTAATCTCTATAAATGTTTGGCTTGATAATCAATGTATGCATATAAACCGTTAGTCTATGAGAGGGTTATCTCTGTTGATGGATTTTTGACATCTCCTAACTCTAGCCTTATAGAGTATTCTCCTGTTGATGGAGTTCCGACAGTTTAGCTCCCTTTGATGGTGTGCCGACGGTTAGGTGTGATCACATGAGCGTAGGGCTGTTTTAGGGGGTAGACTAGTCAATTTGCTTACATGATGAGATTATGATTTTAAGTCTTTATATTGATTATACTGTATGATATTCCCACAGTGAGCATGTTGGTCACCCACTCCCACTAATTCCCCTTTTCAGGTTGAGCTGGTGGTCGTGGCGAAAGACAAGCAAGGCGGGGTCATTTATTTTCTGTTGAACTATTTCTTGCTTCCGCTTATTTATTTATCATTATTCTCATTGCCAAACATGTTATTTTTTTATTTGGAGATCGAACCTTGTATTTGGGGATTTTTATGTATGCTTTGATATTTCGAACTTGGATGTTGATTTTGGGATTTTATTATGAATTGGATATGTCATCGAATTGGAATTTGTATTAAGATGGAATAATTGCTAAAGCATATTTATTTTTGGCATGAGATGATTATCGGGATGGATGTATTCCCCGTTGGTTAAGTGTTGACTTAACTGTTGAAATGTGAATATTTGAGTAGCGCCCGTTAAATAAAATCTTTCAATTGATTTTTTGAAAATTAACTCTTATTTTTGGTAATATAATCGGCATTTTTCTCTTAAAAATAACGGGGCATTACATTCACCTTCAACATTGTTATTTTCAAACATATCTACTTAAAAATATATCTTATGATATTATCTCCTATTTCTTATGATTGACCTTCAACATTATTATTTCAAACATATCTACCTGAAATCCTATCTTACGATATAATCTCGTATTTCTTAACATTCACCATCAACATTGTTATTTCAAACATATCTGCTTAAAGTTGTATCTTATGATATAATCCTCTATTCCTTAAGATTGATCTTCAACATTATTATATCAAACATATCTACTTGAAATTGTATCTTATGATATAATCTCCCATTCCTTAAGATTCACATTCAACATTGTTATTTCAAGCATATCTACTTGAAATTGAATCTTATGATATAATCTCCTATTCCTTAATTGTAAGCACTCTCTTCTTATCTTTCAAAAGCTTCTAAATTTCTAAGTAATTTTTTTTCCCAAAAACATTTTGAAAACTCTAGGGTTGGGAAAAACTTCTCTTTTATAAACATAGCTCAAACTTGCTCTTGTACTCTTATGGGAACTCGCTTTCCAACTGCTTACTTGTTGCTCAACTCATTTCATAAATCATACTTGATATGGTATACTATAATTAAGGAGTAAACCAATTGAGGAGGCTGGTAGAGTAAGCCGAACAAATCACCTGGTCGAACAGAGTTTGAACAGGGTGGTCGTGATCGAAATCACAGGGATTAAGAGCCTCTGAATCTGAAATATGTCTTAAAATGGGTTTCGATACATAGAGAGTAGGTCAAGCTAGAGCCCTTAGACAGCTTGGTCAAAGCTCGACCTACAGCAGCAGATGGTTGTCTGAACAACCAGGACTCAGTCTCAGAGCAGTTCGCTCTACCTTAAATCGACCTAAAGTTGATCGAGCCTTCGTGAAGGTCTCAGGGGAATCAAATCCCCATGTGGTGTGGACAGGCGGCATAATCTGATGGGTTCATATCTCATAACTGTCTCTGACAAACCTTCAGTGTGTGTTGTACGACCGGGCAGCTTGGGCAGCTGAGGCAGCCAACTCAGCACATCTAGGCAGCCATCTAGAAACAGGTATCTCACCCCTATAAATAGGGGTGAGATGTTCATTTTTTAGCATTACGTTCATTATACTCTTGAGAGTTCATCTTCTACATATACTCATATAAGCATCGGGGGCTCTTCATCGGAAAACCCTCCAGTGTGAGAGATTTTACAGCGACAAGACGTTTTACTAGCGGGGAAGACGAGGGCGGACCGATTTCCAGCCGGTCAGAGGGTTTTACGTACCAATACTTAAAATAAATCATGCTAATAAAAACTTAAACATAGTTCAAAACCAAGTCTCAAAACAAGTCTCGAAATAAACTTAAGCATAGTTCTAAAAGTTCGTAAATAACTTAAAAGCATAAATAAATAGACCACCCTCACCATCGCATCCGGCACCAACTCGATCAACCAGAAATGTGGGATACAATAGGGGTGAGCATCCCACTACTCAGTGAGGAAACATAGTACGCAACATTCAATGTAATAACATATACCATAATTCTAGCATGCAACATGAAAAACTAAAAGCTACTGCTTCCCCCGACAGAATGGTACTGCCAAGGGTCGGGGTTCTAATCTCATATCTGCTTCTTCACCCTCGGTCCACTCCCACGCCACAGAAGCGGATCGCGATCTGCCTATTGCATGAAATCATATCCATTTTTTTCCGCAAACGTGCCTAATTTTTTTTAACTGCAATCGGAATATAAGGATTTTACTCTTGCTTGTGTTTTTTTTATTTATTTGTTTTTGGTTTCGAAAAGTGAAAGGTTAGCAATTAAATCATACAATTCATGAGTAGTAATAGTGGTGGTATATATACATCGTTAACTAATGTAGGTACATGCCATTTGTCTAAATTTTTTACGTGAAAAATTAGACAATCAATAAGGTGCGTAAACTATGCGAATAATATGCGAGTTCGGATATGAAATTCATGATATGGATCAGCGAAAAAATGGCAGAGAGTATTAAATTATTTGGTTTTTATTTGGATTTGCGGTTCTCAAATATGCGAACATATTACACATAATCGTTAATTATATGGCGTTATAGATCTGGATATGCGAGTCATAAACTATGCGAACATGTGTCGCATAATAATTAAATATGCGTCGTTTGATTTGGATATGCGATTCTGAATATGCGAAACATTATCGCATATGGTAAATTAAGCGGTAGATTTGGATATGTGAGACGTAAACTATGCGAAAAATGCCGCACAACATAAAATATGTGATGCTCGATTTGGATATACAATTATTGAATGCTAAACGTTAACGCATATGGTAAATTAAGTGGTGGATTTGGATATGCAAAAAGTAAACTAAGCGAAAATATGTCGCATAACATAAAATATACGACATTCGATTTAGATATGCGATGAATGAATATGCAAAACGTTATCGCATAGGTTAAATTATGCGGTGGATTTGGGTATGCGAGTAAGAATCTATACGAAAGTACGTCACATAATCTTAAAATATGCGACGTTCGATTTGAATATGCGATAAAAGAATATTCGAAAAGTTCTCGCATATGGTAAATTATGTGGTACAATTGGATATGCGTGCCGTAAACTACGTGATAATATGTCGCATAATCATAAAACATGCGATACTCGATTTGGAATAGCGATTACATAATATACGTAGTTGTTTTGCATACTTGTTAACTATGTGCCAGATTGAATATAAGAGACATAAAATATGCGAAAACTCGTCGCATAATCGTAAAATATGCGGCTATTAATTTGGATATTCAATAATTATATATGCAAAATAAATTCGCATAACAAAAATTATGCGTTGGATTTGGATATGCGATAAACAAATATGCGAATGTGTTTCATATAATTGTTAACTATGCGTCTGATTTGGATATGCGTTAGTATATATACAACAAAATCTTGCATAATTGTTAATTATGCGGTTCTTTTGGATATTCGATTTATATCGCATATAGTTTTGTGAGTATTGGGGTGAAAAGAAGTTTTTTTATAGGACAATGTGAAAGAAAGTGCATGTATATAATGGGGTGTAAAAGAAATTCGACCTAAATAAAATGCCAGGAGAAGCTGTGTTTTCTATTAAAATGCCAGGAGTCTGTGTAGGCACAAGGCATTTACAAGAAAGTAAGTAGAAATGATATGGTCCTCACTGACTCAAGCAGCAGCTCCAACAACAGGCTGACCAACATTGAGGCGGGAAGTTCCATAGAGTGTTTCCTCGAATCGGATAATCTCATTCTTGGATCCATAAGCAACTTGAGTCCTATCATCAAGGTTCATAATCACTTTGTCCAGCACAGATTGTTTGCCGTCGCTACTAAATCCACCCGCCTTCTCGATTAAGTATCCCAAAGGTGCCACCTCAAACAGCAATCTCAACTTTGCTCTCGCTGATGGGGACGTCACATTCGTGAAAATCCCTTTTTCTTTCACTATGATCTGTTGTACATTTTTCCACAAAAACAAAAAAACTCACATCACTCAACTTCTATTTTCAGGCACCATTTGCATACAGACATTCTCAACCTAATTTTTTTTTTATTTTTTTTTTTTTTNTTTGTTACTTAATAAAACAGTGACACACACAGTACACTACCTGATTTACATCAGGCACCATTCCTCCTGTGTAACGCAACGTGTATTTCTCACGTACGTAGTAGTCGATCAGCTGTGATTAAGAGTGCCACGTCATCAAACTTGTATTTCAAATTATCCGAAAAAATTAGAACCACAAAACAGACCTTGGCATAGTTGGGGTTGTCCCAAGTAGCCCTCAAGTTACCAGGGGAAAACATTTTTCCTTCTCCTATTGACGTAGTGTCTTTTACATGCTGCCATTTTCCTATTAAAAGGGAAAAATAAAATAAAAATGTGATTGGGTAATGGTAAGATAAGAAATAATAATGGTAATAATAATAATAACCTTCATCTAGCAAGAGAAATTCATGTGTTCCAGGAATATCTTTAAGAGCAAGCACATAAGTTGTTCTGGGCCCAAAAATGCCCATGGCAGCAGCAACTTGTTGAGCACCAGTAACCCCAGTAAGCTTGTCCCCAGGCCACACTCCAAATATAGTTCCCACTGTGAAGTTTGTGTCCACAATACTTGAACCATCCAACGGATCAAATGCAACGCTAAATCCTCCNCAATGAGATATTTTACAAATTATTATATGCAGACCTTCCGCTGGGCCTCCCATATCTTGAAGCTCAGGGATTTCCTCAGAGCAAGCATATTTGCAGAAATGAGAATATTGCAATGCCTAAGAATAATATAGGAATATGAATGAATCATTAACAACTACTCACTCAACATATACATTAAAATCTAATCTCCCCAGGAACCAAGAAGCAATTAATAGTACAGATAAGGTGATATTAATTTATTTTAAATGATTAATCAGCTACCTCAAATAGAAGCTTGTTAGCAAGCAAGTCAACAGCAAGTTGTTCATCTCCGAAAGAGTTAACGCAAGCCGTTCCTCCACAAGATGCAGTTCTTACTTTGAACGCAATCGTCCTAAGTGCTTCCCCCATGCACATCATTACCCTAATCAGCCCTTTATCCGATGTCGATTTTGATAGAAATTCTTCCTGTCAAACCAAAAAAAGACAGAAATCAAATAACGACCAAAGTAACCCGTTTTCGTGTCTTTTGCCACTTCTAAATTACCACACTTGAATCAAATTCTATGATTTTACTCCATTTTATTCTTTTATTTTTGTATGACTAGGTGAATTTTTCCTGTGTGAATATCCTCCACATGTTTGTCTTTTTTCGATCCAAATTACATGCTAACCTCATTCCAGATGTCAACATATGCTCTGTTAGAGGGCTAATTTACTTTCCAATTGTTTGTGCTTAGAAGGTTGAAATCAAGAACTCATTGAAAATTAGAGTAAGTCAACCTCTAAAAATATATATTATACTTGTACAGTTGAATATTGAAACTTTGCCAATTCTTTACTCTACTCACCAAGCTATCACCAATTTCACATTTAGTCACCAGTGCAGAACTTTTTCCCTTGGAAACTCTGACCGATGATCTCGGCGCGTAACGTAAAGAGACTCCAAATATTGAGCTTGTCATCAAATTCTGCAACACAATGCCAAAATAAACAATTGTATGTTTTTTTGAAGGGATAGTATGTATGTATATATAGAGCTAGAAAATTACAATTATTAGTCGAAAAATTATGACTACATTTAATGTAAACTGGTGAAATGAACCTTGGAACCAAAAAGGGGATGACGAGAACGCGTGACCAGCGAAGTTGAGGAATACTGTCGTGAGGAGACATTGAGCAATATGGATGCACGAGCAGAGCTAACAATACTAGTTTCCATCTTCTTTATTAATACGATAAGCAAAAAATCTAAATTTAAAATAAAACGGCTCTTGCAAACGAAGAACAGAGGTTTTTCTTGTTACCGAGTTTGAGCCAAGCGGGAGTGGAAGGGGATAGAAGATAAGCAGTTAACAATGCGCTGACACGTGGACGCAATACATTGGATAGTGTGCTGTGGACAATTTCTATCTGCTCTGCAATTTTGTGGCCCATATTGTGATGCGTGCGTAGAATGGCTCCGATCATCATCGTTTTGTTGTTTTTTGCAATTTTGGTAGCTAATAATTTGTGTCTCTCCATATATTAGTTTTATAATTTTATAATCTGAATTGTCAAATACCGCACCTTTTTTACTACATATCGCACCCCAAAAAATAATATTGCCCTTTACTCTATTTTCTAAAAAAAGAAAAATTGTCCCACCTTCTGACCTATTTACCGGCCGAACCGAGCTCCAAAAAATTTCGAAAAGACCTCCAAATAATTCCGGCGAAAAAATGTCATCCAACAAGATCGGTCATGCGGCGGCCGGCCGGACTGGAGCCGGCCGACTAGGGATTGACCGGCCGCACGGCATATTTCGGCCAGGCCATTGTTGGCCGCGTTAGGCGGCCGGCCAGGCCTCACCTGGCCGAAAAGACCGGTCGGCTAGACCCTAACTGGATTAATAAAATATATATATATATTAATTGTAATTATTATATATATTATATTAATATATATTAAATTATATATATATAAATTATTTGTACATATAAAGTACTTTGTATACTTTTTAATTAAATTTCATGATTTTTAATTTTTGTTAATTAAGAAATGTTGAAATATTTAAATATATTTAAATAATTTCATATATATTATTATATATTTTATAATTAATTAAAAAATTAATAATTAAGTTTTATTAATAATTAAAATATATTAATAATTTAAATAAATATATATTAAATTATATATATTAATAATTTCATATATATTATTATACATTCATATATATATGTGAATATATTATTATAGATTAATAAAATTAATATATATTTTATATTAATAAATATTAATAAAGTTAATATATTATATTAGTAAAATTATTATAAATTATGATAGTATAAAATATAATTAATTATAATTAAAAAAATATATATTAGTATAAATTATATTAGTATATAAAATTATATTATTAATTAGTTTAATTATTATAAATTATAATAAAAAATTATTTTAGTATAAATTATTAGATTAGAATTGATTATCTTATAAAAAAATTATTTATATTATGTTAGAAGTTAGAAATTATTGTGTTATAGATTAGTATTGATTATCTTATGAAGTATAATTTATTGATATTATGTTAGAAGTTGGAAATTATTTTGTTACAGATTTGAATAGATTATCTTAGTCAACGGCAAGACATTTTCTATAGTACTTCAATTAAACATTAGCTTGAATGCATTTCCTACTATAATATTCACATGAATCATATAACTCTTAGAAAAGTGTCAAAAAAACTTGTCATAAAATTCGGTCTAATCATACTTAATTAATCGGTATCAATGAATTACTCTAACAGAATCCAATTTTTTTCGTTCAATTTGTTATTTAAATTGGTATTTATGAATTTCAAATTTAAGTCATAATATTATTTTGTATTTAAAATTTATTACCGAGTTGAAAAGGAGCGGATTTAAGAAAGAAAAGGGACTGCAGTTTTTAATAACATCACTCATTAGTATTTTGTTAGAGATAATTAATATTATGTTATATAACATAATAATTTCTAAGTTTTAACATAATAATAATAATAAAATTCTATAAGATAATTTATTATAATTTATAATATAATAATTTCTAAATTCTAACAATAAGATAATAAATTCTAATTTATAACATAATATCTAAATTCTAATATAATTTATATAATAAATAAAAATTTGATTATAAAAAAATCAAGATGTACTCGTGNATATATATATATATATATATATATATAATATTAACTATAACCAAGGTTCTGAAAACTAGACCGGTCATCGAACCGGTCTAGCTACTGGTTCAATGGTTCACTGGTCGACCAGTGCTTGAATCGGTTGGACCGATATTTAATTTTTTGTACTTTTAAACATATATATAATATTGTATATGATAAAATTTATATATAAAATTTTGATAAAATTATTAGAAGTTAGAAATTATTATGGTATAGAATTAGAATTGATTGTTTTATAAATTTGATTAGAATTTATTACTACTACTATCAGAAGAAACGTTGAAATTAAATTTCGAATTGATTAGAATTTATTACTACTACTATCAGCAGAAATGTTAAAATTAAATTTAGCTATGGCACTAACATCATGATCCCAAGCGTGGTAAAATTGATTAGATTAAATACAAGTCCATTAGAGAATGAAAGTCAACGGCAAGGCATTTTCATTAATACTTCAATTAAAAATGAGTTTGAACGTTTTTCCTACTATAATATTCACACGAATCATATAACTCTGAGAAAAGTGTCAAACAATCTTGTCATAAAATTCGGTCTAATCATACTGAATTAATCGGTCTCAATGAATTGCTCGACATAATCCGACTTTTTCCGTTCAATTTGTTATTTAAATTGGTATTTATGAATTTCAAATTTAAGTAAGAATATTATTTTGTATTTTAAAATTTATTACCGAGTTGAAAAAGAGCGAATTTAAGAAAAAAAAAGGCGACTACAATTTCTAATAACATCACTCAATAGTATTTTGTTAGAAATAATTAGTATTATGTTATAACATAATAATTTATAAGTTCTAACATAATAATAATAATAATAAAATTCTATAAGATAATTAATTATAATTTTTAATTTAACAATTTCTAAATTCTAACTGTAAGATAATAAATTTTAATTTATAACATAATATCTAAATTCTAATATAATGTATATAATAAATAAAAATTTGAGGCCAGTGTTGCTCATTCTGCAAGAGAAATACGCCCCGTTATCTGCTGGTTTGATCAGGCGTCTCGTTCCTAAAGATACAACAACTGACATCTTGAAGGTTGAAGCACACCAACCTTTCCATTTTTAGCGAACTTACACGGAGTCGAGAACTGAGCACTGGTATGTTACGATGCGTGAGACTATGGAGTATGCATATGAATAGATGATACTCTAAGTGTCTCTGCAGTTTCACGACATGGCCTATTTATAAGACTTCCAGCCAGTAGGGGATGACCTTTGATCTTCAGCCCAGTAACAGCCCAACGAGTAACAACCCACTTATGGCTATTGTAAACAGGCAAAAACGGTCAGACCGTTTTTCAGTTGTTAAACTCACATTCACTCCACTTGATAACTATCAAAACGGTCAGGTGGAACAAGTGGAAGGTCACACACGTCAAGGTTCAGGAAACCTAGTGAAGGTCACATAGGTTGGGTCAAAACCCGAAACCAAATCTAACTCGGTTTGGATTTTAATTTAGGCCACAATTTTGCAAATAAATTTGCATCAAAAAGATTATAGGGACTAGGCTCAAGCCCAGCACCAAACCTAACACCGCTCAAGTCCACCCACAGTCCAATTGCCAAGGACTAAGGTCCAAGATCCATATCTAAGGCCAAGGCGTGTGCCCGTTCCGATCCCGCGTGCACGCGCGTGCGCACATGTGGCCGAGATCATCACCAACACTTGGTGCATAACTTAACTTTATTTTTGTTGTGACCTCTCAAACTCTCTTTAATACAATGAAGAGGGTTAATTTCATTTAAGAGTACAATGTGGAAATGACTCATAGCCCTTCAAAACTCCCACCAACGTTTATTGTGTCCATTAATGACTAATTTTAATAATTTATTTCTCACCAACGTAAATAAATTTTAAGAAAATAAATATACCACGAGCATCAACACGTAACATATAATGTTTGTATACAATTTAATTCAATCAGAATTAAATATTTAGCCACAAAAACTCGATCGAAACTAAGTCAAACCCAATTTTTTCATAACTCATTTTCCAACAAATTGTTGTTTGAAAAATACAAACAAAGCTAGCTGTAAATAGCAAGTGCATTACATAATTTAGTTTCAGACATCATTTTAAATTTGTAAAAAATGCTAAAGCTTTTGTTTCGAATAATATCATATAAATAAGTGAGGGTAGAGAGAGNAAAAAAAAAAAAAAGAAGAAAAGGAATCATAAGTTGGCGAAAAGGTGATAATTACTGGAATCGACGACAATCAACCTGAAGGCAGCAACCACGGCCGCGAGTGAAAGGCAGCTGAATAAAACAACGTTAATCCAATGCCAACTCTTATTGAAGGGAGTGAGGTTGTGGTTCTTGGCCACAAGGTACATGTGGTTGGCAAGGATGAATGTGAGAGGGAATGTGCTGACTGCACCCGTTAGGCTCATGAAATCACCCAAAAACGGCAAAAGGGCTGACACAAACGTTGTCAGGGCTAAATAGCCCCCTCTCACAGCCAGCCGGAAGGACAGGTTGCGTATGGTTAAACTGCTTCCTTTAATTCCATATTTGGTGTCAAGGTACTCGTACATAGGGCTTGCAAAGATCTGCCAAATAACCAAAAAACATGCAAGTATATTACTGTTGAGTGAAAGTTGAAAATGCACTCAGTTCTGAAATAGGACTTTCGCACACGTTAAAAATTATTTTGTGATCCGAGTATTTTCAAATCAGTCGTTTATTCATAATGCAGAACTACAACAAGAAGTTGGCAATGGACAATACTAACGAGGTTTTCAAAACACACTCATAAAAAGTGAAAATAAAAAGGAGTTTTTAGCTTCTATTGGCGGAAAATTTGTGTATCATCCTCCCTAGAAGCTGAATATTGATCTTTGTTTACTTTTGTAGTGTTTTTGCACTTTGCAGACACTCCCTACAAACACCTCAGGCAAAAACTGAAGGTATTCTTGTAAGCATTTGAAAAGATTCCTAACAGTCACATAAGGAACAAACTAAAGGAGTAGCTGTTCAAGAATTTTACAGAGAGTTATAACAGTGGAACGATAAAATAATAATAAAGAAAAAGAAAAAGAAAAAGAAAAATAATTCTTACATGCAGAGCTACAACTGTCTGCAAGAAAGCTGAAACATTAGCCAGCGTCTTCAACCAAACTGGGCCATTAACATTATTGAGAAGGTAGGCCGATGTGCTCGATCCATAAGCCCAGTATCCAACAAATGTAACAGCATACATAGGCAAAACTCCGACAGTGAACTGGAAGTACAGAGCCTTCATCATGTTCTTAACAACTGGTTGTCTAACTGTCGCCTGCCAAACAGATAAAATGATGATCGACCCTCATTCTTGAAAGCATTAATAGTTGTACACATCACAAAAATCAATGAAACTAACTCCTACTGACTTTCAGAAAAATAAAAAGGAAAAGAAAAGAAGACCAATAGAAAAATCACAACAAAAATTTAGTTATCAGACACATTATTGATGCCTCACAAAGAAGCATAGGTGACAGGGAAAGGAAAAAGAAAAAGAAAACGCACAAGGCTAATTTAATCCCTGAGATTGATACACAGCACCGATATTTTTATATATCAAACCATAAATGAAAACTTAAAATCATTGGATAATTATGTCAACCTTACTTGAAAAGTTCAACCAGGTAATAGCAGTGTAATCCTCTATATTTAGCTATTTGCTTGAGGAAATATAATGACTGTTCCAACTATAATGCAGTTAAATTTAGGCTGAGCTTCATCGATGCCACAATATACAAAATCGTTTTGATTTAGCATTAGCATTAGCATTGCTTTCCATGCAAAATGCATTCACAAAGCATTAATTATAATATATGTAAGTGATTTGCAATTCCTACTCACTTGTATTTCCGGAAGCATTCCGGTATTGAAGGCAAAAACAAGATTAGCTGCTGCTCCAATAGTCGTAAAAATCTTGCTTCCCGACGTTCCTTGAATGGTGTAATCTCTTGGAGGAGCTTCAATACCTGAAAGAAATGCATAAATCACACAACCCTCTGTTACAGGAACCTGTTATCAAGTCAAGACATGCACACTTCCTTTATAAAGGTTTTTTATAAAAACAATCAGCCTAAGTTTAGAAAATTCAAAACCTTTGGAAACGCTTTTTAATATTACATTTAGATAAAGATAATCACTAAATTTTATATCCATGAAAAATCTGTAAGGCCACATAAGGAAGGGAGGATCCGTATGTATAGGAGACAACAACTCCAAGAAAAAGGCTAAACGTGAGAATACACATGTTTTGAAATCATTGATAAAATTACACTTGACAAACAGAAGAGTCAACCTTACCATCTTTGAGAGCCAGAGCAAATCCCACAACAATGTACATCAGACTACATAATGTTGAAAATCCCAACCAAACACCAAGTGCAGACAAATGCGGTGTGGCAATGGCAAATAGACCACAAGCTAAGCCAGCGATGGCTATAAAGTAAGGAAGCTTCATGATATCATCATCTCTGAAAAGGACATAGGTAGCCTGCAAATAATGTCAAAAGAACAAAAAATAAGAAACAATAATCAGCTGAAGGCTTCGTGTTGCATTTTTGACTTATTTCACATTTCTGCATGCCATGACAAATAACTTTTCCAAATTGGTAATGACAATCACTTACGAAAACTAGATCATATGAGAGAAAAAAAAATAAATCATGGATAACTACAG
Organism: Striga asiatica; assembly: GCA_008636005.1. Taxonomy (NCBI): domain Eukaryota; kingdom Viridiplantae; phylum Streptophyta; class Magnoliopsida; order Lamiales; family Orobanchaceae; genus Striga; species Striga asiatica. The sequence continues at coordinate 169,918 of BKCP01006549.1, forward strand.
AATTTCCAACTTATGCAGGGAAGAAAAGAAAAGTAATATCGAAAGAGTTTCCAGCACAAGCAACAATGAAGTTTCTCAAACATGCAAGTGAGAACAAATTATGTCACCTTAAGTGCACTTCCAGCTAAAATAATATACCCAACATTGATCATAAAAAGGTTAGCGTACTGGAGGGCCCATGTAAGATAATAAGCTTTTTCACCTGCATTACCAACCAAAGCCTCAATGAAGTAAAAATAAAAGAATTTTCTAAGAACACAGAGAAGAGGATTAATTTCATCATATTAAAAAATAGAAGCTTTTCTTTCACAATGTTCTCTATTTTCCTCTTACATCATACCATATATGAATCCAGCAAGGTCCCTGTATCTGATATGCCTCTTTCCTCCAAATTCATGAAGCTTAGCAACTAGAGAATTTGCATATAAGGATATCATAGTCGCTAGAATTAGTCCCACCACACCACCAATCCAACCCAATGGAACCATGATAGTACCAGAATACCCCAGCACATAGGCACTATTGATCCCAGTTGTGAGAACAAATGCCACTTGAAACCACGAATCTACATTTATTAAACAGGTGAATATAAAAAAGTATTACATTACTTCAACAAAAAAACAAAATGAAAGAAAGGGAGAAACTAGAAGGCCCACATACAAGACTCCCCTGTGGCTAGCTGGGTAAATCTTTTTTTGACTCAAGTTTTACAATCCATTCAAACATGAGAGGTGGATGGTATTTACACTGTCAGAACCAGAATTTATCAAGCGTGGTAAAGAACAATATCAGTAACTTATTGAAGAAAATATTTCACCCGTATTTAGGAAGAAACTCATATACACATAACAGTAGACCATAGAAACAATACTGCCAAAAATAGATTCCTAAGTTTTTTTTATCCTTCTCCGTCTTACCAGCAGCATGAAAATTGATTTCTCTAACCTTCATACTACATGAAAGATTATTCATATCACAAAACGGACACGCATACACAAAGGACCATTCCCGTCAAAAACGTAAAATATAAAAAGCACGCCCTAAAATAAACATAAAAAAGGCAAGCATATAACCATGATCGAAAACACAAATCCAAAACTGATATAAGATACCATGACTAATCTGATGGGCAGTCTCCGGAATTTCAACGGTGACGTCACTGGAAAGAACCTTCCCGTGAGACCCCGATCCAGAAACGACGCCGTTTCCTTCCTGGATTTCCATATCTCTCACTCCACCTCCCAATAGCCGCAGTCGCACCTCTTCGACAGCCCTTCTTCTCTCCCTCTATTTTGGTACAAACATGTTCGTCAACAACACCATACCTGCGCGCCGCGCGCGNAAAAAAAAAAAAGAAGAGATAGCGTATACCTGCGTGCGTATTCACGGACGAGCGAATGAAAAGGGTTGACGACGAGAGGATGCCGGCTATCGGGGTCTTCCTTAATGGCGGGCGTTGTTCCACAAACAGCGTTGAGGTTTGGAGATTGAATTAATCCATCCATCTATTGTTCGTAAATTTTACTCAACCTTGGTCATACTTTGACTATTGACCTATTTTCGGTAAATTGATTGAGTAGAGGAAATTGGTCCACATACATGACCTTTTCAAAACTAAATAGGGATTGTCTAGGGTTAGGTACCCCTTGTACCAACTTAACATCAGGTACCCCTATTTCATTCTTAGATTGCCTAAAAAACGGAAATCAACGATGGATTTAAGGGTACAAGACAAAAAAGAATTTTGGTAGCATTGTACTTTGTCTCGTACCCCTCGTACTGGTTAAAAATCTATTATACCCTTCGTACTCCTTGTACCTATTTTACTTATTCTGAAGCCCCTTGTACCTATTTTATTTATTCTCAAGGCCCTTGTACCTGTTATATTTATTCTCAAGCCCCCACATAGTTATCTAATTTATATAACAATCCTACAAAATTCAAAAACAATTCATCACAACTACGATTCCAATTCTTCTTCTTCATTTGGAANACCGTTCTTCATCTTCTTCCTCATTTGTTGTTCTACGATTCGAACGTATATTCATTTGGAAAAAAAGAACTGCACATCCCAACATATATTCGAACGATTTACGATCAATATGTATCTTGTCGACAGAATTTTCTAAATAGAGATTTCAATCGCACGCACGATTCATTGAGGTACTTTATTTCGAATGTTTTGTATGATTGTAAATTATTGGCATGCTTCTAATATTCTTTGTGAATTTTGTTGTGAAAATTTTCGCTTTGGCTGTACATCCTTCTATTGTAATTGAATTTTACGAATAATTATTTGATGTGAGGAGGTGGATTTGTTAACTAGCGGTTTGATTGTTGCTAACTTGGTTTTGTTGTATTTTTAAAAGCACATTACGTGTTTGATGTAATGCCTTACTCGGGATAACAAAAACAAGAAGGTAGTTTACCTAAATTATTTTGCTTATGTTCAGCTGATTTGCTTTTACAACTTTGCTTATAACTTTGCATTGTTTGGTATTTACTGATACATTTTTGTTCAAGGAAATATTTATGAAGCATTTGTTTTTTGNTATTTATGAAGCACTTTGATTTGAAAAAAAAAAAACAAACATCTGTTATTTATGTTTATGGCAATGACATCCTAATTGTTATTTGATCACGTTACATGGAATGAATATGCCACCATAGTTGTTTCAAGGATTGGATATGCCATCTTATTTTGGTGATTGAATCAACAAATTAAGAGAAGAATTACATTGTCCCTCATTGTTATGTGGAAGGTTACATGGGCTCTGCCTACCAAGAGCAAATTAAAAAACTTCATTTGGAGATGTTGGCATGAGTCTGTGGGGACTATGGTTCAACTGAAAAAGAGATGAATTGAATGTGGTGTCATCTGGTGCTGCTATATGGACAACAGTCAACAGGGAAGCTGTAATGTGTTGCTTTGTGCATTTGGAAGCATGGGATATGAGAGAATCTGTGGATGAATTGAAGTCTTTTTGCTCTTCTGTTCATTCTCGTAGTTTTATTTTTGATAAGGATATTTGTATATATATTCATATAATATATATTTATATATGGAATTTAAACTCCCTTCCCCTTTCTATGACTGCATGGTTTTTGAGATTATATTTATATATGGTTTTTCTGATTTCTATTTCTTATTATTTGAGATTATATGGTTTTTGCTTCTTTAGCCCTATCTGGCTAGGCTATGCAAAGAAACAACTTGGCTGTTGTTTTTTTCTTTTTTTACCTTTGAGACCCAGACCCATTTACTCCTCGTTGATGTAAAACAATCTTAGCTTAATATATTTTCTGATTTAAATGTGGAAAAAAAATAATCATCAAATGAAGCAACAAGAACACTACCTTGCTTCTGGATCAAGAAGCAACATCTTTTGCAATTCACACGATTCAATATTCATGGTAAGAATCTATATGTGATGAAAAAAATAACACCTCGCATTATCTCTTAAACTAAACAATGGACCCTACTTTCTAGAGGGCTGGGAAAGAATATGTGAAGGATGCAGCTGCAATGTTGGATTTTGAGTTCACAGAAGGAGGGCTTACATATGTAACATGTTCATCTTATTATAGCACATATTCATTGTATTATATAACATATTCATCTTTTTTTTTTTACATGTTCATCTTATAATTTTTAACATGTTCATCTTAATTTATAACATGTTCATCTCAAATATAACATGTTCATCTTATTATATAACATATCCATCTAATTACGTAACATGTTCATCTTCATTTTTAACATGTTCAATGGATTATGCAACATATTCATCTCATAATCCAACTTGTTCACCTTAGTATGTAACATGTTCATCTTACTATAGCACATATTCATCTTATTATATAACATATTCATCTTATTATATAACATATTTATCATAATTTTTTACATGTTCATCTTAATTTTTAACATGTTCATCTCAAATATAACATGTTAATCTTATTATATAACATATTCATCTTATTATGTAACATGTTCATCTTCATTTTTATTCAATGGATTATGCAACATATTCATCTCAATATCCAACTTGTTCATCTTAGTATGTAACATGTTCATCTTGTTAAACAAATTGAAAAAATAAGAAAAAGTATGTTCAAGCATACACATTCACCTCCACATCAATCTAAATCAATAGACATTGTTCAAAAACCAAACCATACACGTTCACCTCCACATCAATATAAATCAATAGACATTGTTCAAAATTCCACCTCAAACGCCAAATCCCCGCACTCAACTTCGACTTTCCGAAAAATGATAATTGTTCCTTGAACTATTTCAGTATAATCGATGTAGTCCCTTAGTCCTGTTAAGATGTATTTGGTCCCTTCTTTCTTCGCTTGGACAATCCACTGCTTACCCCCATGACGAATACAAGCAGATTGAACTTCATCATATGTGCCTCTCAATGCTTGATTCCAGTACGAAGATGGAATCGTCTTTTTCATATTTAATTAAAAAAAAATGCATTACTACTAATTCAGTGATACTATTAAAATAACACATGCAAAGATATTGAATTTAATTGAAGATTAATCAAAATTATATATTTGCAAATACATATTTGCCACCTGTCGGCCGCGTGTAAGAAGAGTGCGGGAAGCCTTTATACGGAACCCACCAACAAGAGCTTTCTCTTCCATTTCATCCAATTCCTCATCATCTTGATTGCAAGGTCCTAAAACAGATCTAAGGCCTCTCCCAGAGCATGAAGTGTCAAAATGGTAGACAATGAACCTGTTTGTGCACATCGATTTTACTCTTGTGAGTGTTAAATTGAACCAAAAAACAAAAACCTAACCTGTTTGGGCCTCCAAGTTCGAAAAGAAGTATGTGACCCTCTTTAACAGAATTTTCCCTTTAAAGTCTTCCCATCCATCTGCAAACCCAATCTTTGTTCCAAGACGTTTTACTACAATCGGCCATTTGTATGCATCATACCCCTCGCTGTTCTGAAATGTGCATTCAATTGGAAGTAAATGTTCGACAACGCTCCTAATTGGATGGGGAATAGCCTAAGAAAAAATACGGATGTGATGAGAGATACCCTATTAGTTTATAAACGCATGTATAATAATTAGCCAATAAGTGGCAAGCGGAAATTAGGAAGTGTTGACGGACGTTTTCGGTCAACGGTTAAAAAGTCGAGTAATGAAAAGAAAGTAAGATAAAGACAAGGAAATACGGTTTAATTACGGTTTTATTAACGGATCACGAGGACGGCCTCTCGTACGAGGTCGGCACTTGCGATATACTTATAATGCTTACAAGAGTTTCTTACAAGTCTTTAGAGAGAGAAAATGTGAGTACAAGTAGTTGGGATTCAACAACCCAAAATAAATGAAGTGGGCTGCTATTTATAGTGGCCTTAAATGTGACACTGTTCAGGCACTGTTCACCAGTCTTGTCGTACAGTGTTCTTTGCAGAGTAGTTCGGCGCCTCCCTGACAGAATTTAATGCGATTTGAGGTTTTTCTCATCATTGTCTGACGGGCATTTAATGCTGACAGGCTTTATGTCTTGGCTAGGGGAAGTAGGTCAACAGGCTAGGACGTCCCATCAATTAACCAATGATTACCCTCCAAGTGGCATTATTATACTACTATCTAGATCGGCACCTCCATTGTAGAGACCCGTTCTGAGACTCCAGGCCGGCACCTCTTCTTTGTTTGTTCCTACAATTCCGGGGAATCTTTCTTCCAGCCCGTCACTCTTCAGATCGGCACCGAGGCTTCACATTCGCAATCACCGGACTAGCGGACGGACTCATGAGAACGTATAGGTCAAAAAGTATTCTGGTCCATCTCGGCACTTTCGGAGTGGACCGGGCCTCCGGTTCGGCTCTCGAACTCGGGTGTCAACATACAGGCCCCCGAGCTCAGAGGGGGTGCCTTCAGCATCCTCTGTGAGGTCGCTACCCAAAAGTACACCCGAGGTCGGCACTCGGCTCATACTTGGCGAAATTACCTACCATTTGTTATGCACATCCTTTCCAGGCCCGAAACGACGGGTCATTTAATGTGTCGTGACCGTTACGCTTCCTGTCGATTATGAAAAGTCGCGCCGGTTCAGAGACTTTACACGTGTCTTCTCTTCATTCGTCCTTGTCAAACGGCGTGTCGTTTCAGCGAAACGGCGGTTTCTGAGGCGCGTGGCGTCCACGCGGCTATCCATGGACTGTCGGATTGCGTTCGTCCCAGCCGTTAGATCAAGCGTTTATTTCGAATTTTAAACGTTGTGCCACGTGTTCAGCGAGGATTGGTCGGTGACCCGTATATAAACCCATCTTCGTCTCTCTGAAGGGGTTTTTTACTTCTGCGACATTTTGAGCGACTGAGTTTTCGAGCAATCCGAATTCCCGAGAAGGATTTCAGAGCGATTTCCGAGGTTTTTGCGACTTCCCAGCGATCTTCACACCGGTAATTTCGCTTATCCGAGACCTTTTCATCTGTTTTCTTTCGATTATGTCGAACTTATCCGACCATACCCCGAACCTCCCCGCCGGAGATGGCAATTTCACGGCGGAGGAGACCGGGGAGTTGGTGGTCTACTCCCCCCCGGCGACTGGGGCGGTGCAGCCGCTCCGAGTTGCCCCAATTTCTGCCGTCCGTGTGACGTTGGTGGCGGCGGCGACGGGGCCGCTCCGCGGGGAACGTTCGGCCTTCCCCACGATCGAGATAATTGACCTCGGATTAGGCCAGTCCGACACCGAGGAGGTCGAGAAGGAGTCCGGCTCCGCCTCTCCCGTCGAATCTGATGTAGACGCCGAACTAGTCGAAGAGACTCTTCGGGGCGACACTCGTGGACGAGAGCGGGTCCCCATGGGCCGTGAGGACACCGAGACCGACGCCGCAGTTGAGGCTGCAACCACGGCTCCTCCGGGGTGTTGGTGCCGCCCTCCGCGGGTGTGGCCATCCACCGCCTCAGCTACTGCCTGGACAACCCCCTCAGTGCTGACGGACCTCGATTTGGCCAAGTTGAGGGGCAAGGCCTGCTTTGGCGCCGGGGTGAGGATTTTCGCCCCTTATGCAGGCGAGCGTATACACTGCCCTCTGCCGGGTTGCATCGGCGTCTATCGATCGAGCATCTTGCTTGGCCTCAGATTTCCGCTACCGGGGGCCCTGAACGACATCCTCTGCGACCTCGGCATCGGCATTAGCCAGCTCGTGCCGACGGTTTTCGCTCGACTTGTCGGCCTCATCGTTCTGTTTCGACGACAAGGGTGGACGGATCCGACGAGTGCCGACGTCGGGTCCTTGTTTGTTTTCAAGAAATCCGGGGAGACCGGCAACTATTACAGCTCGGTCGCCCCGGGCGTGGACAAGTCATTAATCCACAAAATCCCAGAATCTCTGCACGGCTATATGCCGGAGTGGTTCTGGGTCGGTGGCGAGTGGAGGACGCCCGACGCAGTCCGGCACCCATCCACTGAGTTCATTTCAGGCCCTTGTAAGTGCCTATTCATTTCATTTCCTATCTTCTGATTTATCGTTTTTCCATGCTAACAGGTCGGTGTTTGCGTTTCAATCCATAACCCTCGCGCCGAGCCAAGCGACGAGCTGGTTACCAAGGTCGAGACTCTATTAGGACTTGACGAGGGGAAGCGTATCTACAAGGACCTTGTTGCGGAGGAGAGCTTGGTCCTACACAACCTTTGTCCGAATATAACAGCAAGTCCTTTGAGCCCGGTATTTCTTCTTCCCTTTGCTGCAGCAGTTTGCTATCTGTTTTCCTTTCTTTACTTATGCCCGGCCTCTTGTTTTCTTTTGGCAGTATATTATCCCCTCTTGCGGGAGTGTGGATTTAGCTCGGTTAAGGAGGCTACCAAATACGCCCGCGCCAACCCGAATCCGCTGAAGGGACGGAAGATGGCCAGTCGTATGGATTTCCTGACAAGGCAGTCGAAGAGGAAAGCCTCGGCGTCAAGCTCAGCGGGGACCTCGGACCCTGCTCCGCCGAAACCGGCCTCTAAGGCCACGCTTTCCCGGGAGGCTGATGTGCCTGCCAGCTCGGCCCCGACTGTCCCCGCCCCCGCTCCTACAGGCGGGCGAAGGAGCCGAGCTAATGCCCCCGAGGCCGGCGCCGGTCATGGCCGAGGTGCCGCTAGTCAGGACGTGCCTGCTCGACAGAGGAAACGCCGGCTCCTTGTGGAGGAGCCGGAAGAGCCCGCGGAGGATGAAGCCGGGGTGCGGGATAGTGCCCCGCCGTCCCTGAAGAAGAAGAAGGTTACCGAGGTCCCGGGGGCCGCCACCGCGGGCGAGAGGTCGGCCTTCGTCCACCAGGCCGGCTCCTCGACGTACATCCCAGTGAATCCGAGCCGCAAGGCCAGCCTCTCCAAGAGCCTTGAGCGGTTCCCCGACCAGTGGTTCATCGATTCTGCTTCGGCGATTTCGCTTGAGCTGCCCAACCCCTACCGCCTGCCCGGGGAGGTGATGTCCGCGGCGCAGGCCGTGATGGCCTCTTGGACCCCGACCGCCGAGACGGCGGTGACTATGCTCTCGCCGACGCAACTTATTCAGCACTCGGTGGCGTCCATGGGTCGGACCATGGTCGAGCTGATACACGCCGCCGTGGCCATGCAGAGGGAGGTAGACGCTCGCGATAGAGCCGAGGAGGATTTGGCCACCTCCAAGGGCCGAATCAGCGAGCTGAAGGACGAGATCAGGAGGATCTCGACCCTGGAGAACGAGCTGATCCTCCAGCGCGGGGCTGTCGCCGTGGCGGAGAAGGCGGCTGCCAGGGCCGCCGAGGATTTGGCCCGCGAGAGGGCGGCATGGGCCCAAAAGATGGAGGAGATGGAGGTGAGGCGGGCCGTCGAGCTGTCTGAGAGCGAGAGGCGCCGTGCTGATGAGGTCCACGGGCTGGAGGAAAAGCACAAGGCCGACCTCGTCCGCCTCGCCGAACTGCATGCTGCCGAGGTCGCCGATCTGAAGAAAAAGCACGAGGAGGAGGCCTCCGAGCTGACGGAGTATGGCAAAAGGCTGAGCTCCGAGTTTTGCCTGTTGAAGGAAGCCGCCAAGCAGATCGACGGCGAGCCCATCGCCCTTCCCCCTCCAGCGACCTACGCCGAGGTTCAGGTCCAATACTACGAGGAGATGAGGGAGAGTATGGATATCTCGGCGGCGTACAACCTTTATTGGTTGTTCCAGCGTCTTGATGTCGGGGTGCTCTCCCTCGACGACTTCAGGGCTATCCTCGCTGAGAAGGCGGCCCGGTACGACCTGGACTTCGAAGGCCAGATCTGCGAGGTCGACGCTGACGAAGCTGCGGTGGTTCGGAGACTCCGGGGTTGGGCCGAAGGCGTCATTGTCGGCTTCGAGAAGTTCGGCGCAGTGCCCTTTTCGCAGACATGGCGATTGGCCCCCGGGGAGCTCCTTCCGAGTTATAAGCCATTCGAGGCGGATCCGGTCTCCGAGCCCTTGCCAAGGCGCGGCGCCGTCCTGTCGGTAGTCGCGGAGATGGAGGAGGCCGAGAAGGCGGCCGCGGCAGCGAAGGCGGCGGCGGATGCCGAGGTGGGGGTCGGCACTTCGGGGGCGACGGAGGCAGAGATCGAGGAAGCGGCTGAGGCGGAGACCGAGGTTGAGGTGGTGGAGGTGGATACCGAGGCCGTCCCCTGATGATTTTCACCGGCCTGCGTGCCGCAGTATTTCGGCCGCGTGTGGCTTATCTTTCAAAAATGATTATGTAATGAATATTGATATTTCTTTTGAAAACTTTGTTTTGAGTACGCGGTGTTTATTGTTTGTTTTTAATGAATGCTATTTACGAGTGAATGAGTTTTTTATGCTTTTGCGAATGGATGAATGTTTATTCTTGGTTGTTCCAAGTATGGGCTTGGTGTCGTGCTCGATATTTGTTTACTTACCTGGCCGAGCCCGAGATTGGGTTCGGTATTTTTTATTTACTTCGTATTTTTCATTCCTTACATTGGCGCAGTGGCCTTACCGGGCTACTTTGCCGAGCCCGGCTCGTGATGGTCGAGTCATCGTACTGACTCGGCCAGCACATAATTATGTGGCAGCTTACCTGACCAGTCTCGCGCTCGGACTCGGAGGCATCATTGGCCTGACTGGGCTTCCTAGTTGAGCCCAGCTAGTGCCGACCAGGTCATCGTACTGATCCTGGCCGGCGCTTCGTTCCTTACGTTAATTACGCCGCTTCGACTTAAACTATACTCACTAAAGGCAAAGGTAAAATTACAAAGTAAAGAATAGAAGACATACATCTTTACAAGGTTTGTTTATCTTTTACAAAGTAAAATACAAAGGTGATAATACAAGGTCGTCCTAGACTTATTGGTAGAATTTTTTCAAAAATGCCGAATTCCACGGGTATTGGTGGGGGGTGCCGTCTAGGTGTTCGAGACGGTAGGCCCCATGTGGGAGGACCTCGCTGATTTTGTAGGGCCCCTCCCATTTTGGTTTTAGCGGTCCGGGGTCAGGCCCCGTTACCCTTTTTAGCACCAAGTCGCCGACCTGATAGGAGCGGGACTTGACTTGGGAATTGATGTATCTCTCGCTTCGTCTCTTGTACGTCGCGTTTCTGAGTTCGGCTTGTGACCGGTGTTCGTCTATTAGGTCGAGACTTGCTCTTAACGACTCGGAGTTGGACTCCTTTTCGAAGTTGGTTACTCGAAAGGTTGGGGTGCCGAGCTCGACAGGTACCATCGCTTCGGTCCCGTATGCTAGGGAGAACGGCGTCTCTCCCGTAGATGACCTCGCTGTTGTGCGGTACGACCAGAGTACGTTCGGGAGTTCTTCTGGCCAGGCTCCTTTCGCGGCTTCCAGTCAGACCTTGAGTCCTTGTTTGATAATTTTGTTAACGGCTTCGACTTGGCCATTGGACTGGGGGTGGTAAGGTGTCGAGAAGAAATGCTTGATGTTGTGCTCTTCGCAAAATGCCTCCAGCTTCTTCCCCTCGAACTGTCTTCCATTGTCAGCGATTATAGAGTTCGACACCCCGAAGCGGCATATGATGGATTTCCATAGGAAGTCGATCATTTTCTGATCGGTGATAGTGGCGAGTGGCTCGGCTTCTGCCCATTTCGTGAAGTAGTCCGGCGACGACCGCGTACTTTACTCCGCCTTTTCCGGTAGGTAGGGGGCCGATCAGGTCGACGCCCCATTTGGCGAACGGCCACGGGCTAAATATCGACTTCAGGGGCTGCGAAGGTTGGATGATGTTCGGCGCGAACGTTTGGCATTTTGCCCATCTTCGAGCCATGTCCAAGGCGTCTTTCTTCAGGCTGGGCCAGTAATACCCTTGCCTGAGAACTTTGTGGGCGAGGGCGTAACCGCCGGAGTGATTTCCGTATACGCCCTCATGGACTTCCTTCAGAATATACCCGGCGCTCTTCTCGTCTACGCACTTGAGCAAGGGTGCCGAGTATCCCCTCTTGAACAATTCACCGGCCACGATCGTAAATCGAGCTGCCCGGGTACGGAGCTGTCTGGCCTCTTTTGGGTCAGACGGCAATGCACCGGTCTCAAGATACGACCGGATCGGGATCATCCAGTTCGGTTCTTGGTCCGCGGCAGCCTGGTCGGCGCTCATCATGGCGGTGCCGAGCACAGAGGGTTGCTCCTTGTGAGCGACTTGCACGTACTCGACGCTTTCCACCCTGGCGCTTGAGGCGAGTCGGGCCAGGGCGTCGGCCTGCACGTTCTCCGTCCGCGGAATATGTTCTATTCGGGTCCGGAGTTTGGCTAATTTCTTCTTCACTAGTCCCAAGTATGGGGCTAGTCTTGGCTCTTTGACCTCGAATTCTCCAGAAATTTGTTTAACCATCAGCATGGAGTCGGAGTATATAGTGAGGTCGGCCAGACTCATGGCTTCGGCCAAGGCGAGCCCGGATAGCAATGACTCGTATTTGGCCTCATTGTTGGTTGTCGGGAAGAGGTATTGAATCGAGTGACAGAATAGCCTTTTTTGGGGATCCACGAGGACGACCCCTCCGCCTGCTCGTCCGGCAGTGGAGGACCCGTCTACGTACATCACCCAAGGTTCCTCGCCCTTCGTTTCCTCGACTCCCGGCGTAAACTCGGCTATGAAGTCCGATAGTACCTGCCCCTTCATTGCTGTTCGGGGTCGGTACTGGATATCATATTGTCCCAACTCCACTGCCCATTTAACCATTCGACCTGAGGTGTCGGGTCGATGGAGGATTTGTCTTAGCGGGTAGGCCGTGAGGATAGTGATCGAGTACTCCAAGAAGTACGGTCTGAGTTTTCGAGCTGCAGTCACCAAGGCGAATGCAAGTGTCTCCATCTGTCCGTACCTCAGCTAGGCATCGTGAAGAGCCTTGCTCACGTAGTAGATCGGGAACTGGCCTGAGTCATCCTCCCGAATCAGGGCGGCACTCACGGCCACCTCGGATATCCCCAGGTATAGATATAGCATTTCACCTGGGCGGGGCTTTTGCATCGTGGGGGCCTGGCTAAGGGTTTCCTTGATTGCTTCCAGCGCCTTTTGGCAGGCCGGTGTCCACTCGAACCTGTGATTTTTCTTTATAGCATCGAAGAACGGTTTGCAGCGGTCGGTGGACTTTGAGATGAACCTGCTCAGGGCCGCGACTTTGCCGGTCAGGCTCTGGACTCCCTTGATCGACGTCGGCGGTCGAAGGTCCTGCACGGCTATGATCTTCTCGGGGTTCGCGTCGATGCCACGCTGGCTAACGATGTACCCCAAGAATTTTCCCGAACCGACGCCGAAAGTACACTTTCTAGGATTTAACTTCATGGAATAATCACGCAAAATGGAAAACATTTTATTAAGATCGTTTACATGATTGGACGCGTACACGGACTTGACTAACATATCATCTACATACACTTCCATACATTCACCTATCAGACTAGCAAACATTTTATTAACTAGACGTTGGTAGGTGGCCCCGGCGTTCTTCAGCCCGAACGGCATCATGGTGTAGCAGTAGAGACCACGTGCCGAGTAGAAGGAGGTATGCTCCTCGTCGTCCAGATGCATGGGAATCTGGTTGTAGCCGGAGTACGCGTCCATGAAACTCATCAGCTCGTGCCCTGAGGTAGCGTCGACCATGTAGTCGATGTGAGGGAGGGGATAGCTGTCTTTGGGGCACGCCTTGTTTAAGTCGGAGAAATCAATGCACAGCCGCCATGCCCCGCTGCTCTTCTTCACGAGTACCGGGTTGGCCACCCAGGTCGGGTACCGGACTTCGCGTATGTACTCGTTATCCTTAAGCTTGGTCACCTCTTCTTCCAAGGCTTGCTGTCGGTCGGGGCCGAGCTTCCTCCGCTTTTGCACTACCGGCTTGACCGTAGGGTCGACCTGCAACCGGTGACAGACGACCTGTGGGTCGATGCCGACCATGTCCTCGTGGGTCCACGCAAAGACGTCTGCGTTTTGTCGGAGAAATTCGGTCAGTTCAGCCTTCATAGGCCCCGGCAGCCTGCTCCCAATCCGGAGTTGTTTCTGGCAAGTCTCTTCATCGATGAAGATGACTTCGACTTCGTCCATTGGCTCGGCCCTCTTCGTTCCCCGTTTTTCCTCGTATTGTGTCCGGGGGTCGAGCTCGTCCTCCTCCATGATTGGTTTTTTGCCGGCCTTTCTCCCCCTGTCCCTGTCGAGGTCGGCCTCGACTCTGTCCTCGACGGGGTCCGTCATCTCGACACCTGGGGCCAGGTTCTCTGCCCCGGCGTTGGGCTCCGTGATTGTGGGGTCGGTACTTGATGAGGTCAAGGGGTGCGAACCTGTCTGGTTTCCCAGCATGCGGTTGCCCCCATGACCGTCGCGTGCCGACCCGGTGTCTGTCACCCCGGCGTCTTCCTGAAGGTTCGCCACGTTTATTTCGGTGCGTGGGATGGTCAGGATGCATTCCCGTGCCTGTCTTTGGTCCCCCCGGTAGGTCCCCTCCACATCGGGAGTTGGGAATTTGAGGCAGTAATGAAAGATGGAGACGGCGGCCTTCAGTTTGTAGAGCGCCGTCCTGCCCAGAATGGCGTTGTACTCGCTTGGGCAGTCCACGATTTTGAAGGTTTCTAAGATCGTCTTCGTGGGCTGCCCCTTTTCCCCAAACCGGACCGGTAGCGTGACCTGACCAACCGGGGCGATGGTCTGGCCGTTGAAGCCCTGGATCCGCTCCCGGCAAGGCTGCACCTCCTTCCTATCGATCCCCATCTTCTTGATGGTCTCGTAGTAGAGGATGCTGGCGTAGGCCCCAGTGTCGACCATGATGCGGTGGATTTTTATCACCATGATCGGCGCCGTGATCACCAGGGCGTCGGAGTGGGGGTGGTCGAAAAGGAAGGCGTCTTCGTGGTTGAAGGTGATGGTGTTTGGGGTCGGCTCTGGCGCCGGTCTGTTGTGGGCATGCATCACCCTCTGCCCGGCATGATAGGCCTGTCGGGCGTAGGCCTTGGTTTGTCTCCGGGAGAGGAGGGACTCGCTCCGGCTTGTGTTGACGCGCCGCGATGGGAGGTTGGCTGGGTCGGCCCCGGTGCGTGAGGACCGATCTCTTTTTCTGCCCCTGGAGGTGCCGGCCTCGTCTTGGTGGTTGGGGCAGAAGGTCATGATTTCGTGGGGGCCGCCCTGCTGCGGCTTTTTTCTTCGAGGATTCACGTCGGCGTCCTCTTCGCTATCTGGGCCTTCTTCGAAGCGGCCCCCTTTCTTCCTCTTCTCTCCGGAGTGGGTGAACCTCCGGAGTTGGGGATCATCTATCAGTTTGAGCAGTGCCGAGATCAAATTTCGGCACTGGTCGGTATTGTGCCCATGTGCCTTGTGGTAGGAGCAGTAGCAGGTCTTATCCACCTTGTCTTTATCGGTGAACATCGGTTTGGGGTCCGGTAACAACCCCTTGGCCTTGATTTCCTCGTAGACCGCCGTGGCTCCTACCGAGAAGACGCCTTGGTAGCTTTCTCTCAGTTCCTCAGTCCTTTGCCTCCGCTGAGCCCGGATCTCAGCGAATGACTTGCTCGGCTTCCCCGATTTTTCCTCCTTTGCCTTTGCCTTCGCCGGCGCCGGTGCTGGCGCGGCGTCGAACGTCAGGATGGATGAGGATTCCTCCGCCATGATATAGTCTTGAGCGCGAGTGAGGAACTCCTGGTAGGTGGTCGGCTTGTTTTGGCACAGGGACCACCTGAACAGCGTCTTCGGTCTGAGGCCACCTTGGGCCGTGATGAGCAGGGCGTCAGGATGGCACCGCTCCATGTTTTGGACCCGGTCATTGAATCGGGCGATGTAGTCCTTCAACTCTCATTCTCGCCCTGTACAATGTTGGAGATTGATTCTTTGGGGGCGAGATTAACCTGTGACCCGATGAAGTGGGACCGGAACGCCGACCTGAGCTGTGCCCAGGTCAAAATGGAGCGGGGGTAAAGGGAATGGTACCACCTCTGCGCCTTGGGCCCTAGCGTCAAGGAGAACATGCGACAGTGCAGGGCGTCGGAGGCGCCGTGCAGGTCCATCCATGAGGTGTAGAGGCCGAGGTGGGAGTCGGGATCTGAGCTCCCATCATAGAGGCCGAGCTGGGGTATTTGTATTCCCTTCGGGACGGCCTCTTGCAGGATATCGAGGGAAAGAGGTGACGCGTTGTCCACGACCCTAGGAGTCGGTCGCGTGCGAGTTTGCGGATGAGCTGGGAGTGAAAACTCACTCCCGGTGGGCTGCCGACCTTCCAACTCGGCAATTCTGCGTTTGAGGGCCGCAACCTCCTCAGTGTCGTGTCCGATGGCTTTGCCCCGCCTGATCACCTCCCGAAGGTCATGGTTGGCTTGGCTCTTGTCTCCCAAGCGCTGGTGGACAGAGCGGCGAACGATCGGGAGGCTTCGCTCCGGCCGGCTCTCCCTTGTCTGCTCGGTGGGAGCCGATCTGGCGCTCTTGTCACGGCGGTTCTGAGCCCAGCAGTCCGGCTCCCAGGTCGGAGGTTCAAGCCCTCCTTCTAGCGCCAAACTGTTGACGGACGTTTCCGGTCAACGGTTAAAAAGTCGAGTAATGGAAAGAAAGTAAGATAAAGACAAGGAAATACGGTTTAATTACGGTTTTATTAACGGATCACGAGGACGGCCTCTCGTACGAGGTCGGCACTTGCGATATACTTATAATGCTTACAAGAGTTTCTTACAATTCTTTAGAGAGAGAAAATGTGAGTACAAGTAGTTGGGATTCAACAACCCAAAATAAATGAAGTGGGCTGCTATTTATAGTGGCCTTAAATGTGACACTGTTCAGGCACTGTTCACCAGTCTTGTCGTACAGTGTTCTTTGCAGAGTAGTTCGGCGCCTCCCTGACAGAATTTAATGCGATTTGAGGTTTTTCTCATCATTGTCTGACGGGCATTTAATGCTGACAGGCTTTATGTCTTGGCTAGGGGAAGTAGGTCAACAGGCTAGGACGTCCCATCAATTAACCAATGATTACCCTCCAAGTGGCATTATTATACTACTATCTAGATCGGCACCTCCATTGTAAAGACCCGTTCTGAGACTCCAGGCCGGCACCTCTTCTTTGTTTGTTCCTACAATTCCGGGGAATCTTTCTTCCAGCCCGTCACTCTTCAGATCGGCACCGAGGCTTCACAGTCGCAAACACCGGACTAGCGGACGGACTCATGAGAACGTATAGGTCAAAAAGTATTTCGGTCTAGCTCGGCACTTTCGGAGTGGACCGGGCCTCCGGTTCGGCTCTCGAACTCGGGTGTCAACAGGAAGCATAAATAACTGATGAGATTATACATACATACAAACAGATGTTATATAAATCAAGCACAATGCATTGTGCAAAATCAGAAACATAACACTTACCAAATTGTTGTTGTTGGGGTTGATGACGTTCATTAACATAAAGCGGTTAAGCTCCAACAAGTTATGGCGACTGCAGCCAGTCGCAATGTCCACATGACAACGGCGGGTTACTCGATTTTTCCGAGTCCAGCTATGATCGAAGTGGTAAAACTCAAAATTTTTCGGTTTCACTAATTTGAAAGCCAAAAAATCGGCCCATTTGATATCGTTCTGAATGGTGAAATCAACCCATCCCTCAGTAAGACATATATTATCACCAATTTTCTCCACTTTCATATCCCAGTTTCTTCCACACTCGATTGTGTCACTATGGAATGTACAGTTTAGTGGCAGAAGGCCATCGAAATATCCATTAATTGCACGGGGAAGAGCCTATTATGCACAATATCAAAGGTGTGCAAAAAAAATAGTAAGATCAGAAAATTAGGGTTTTCTAGAAATAACACATCACATAACTTAAAATGAAAAGTGTACCAGAAATTTTTGAACTTCTGGATGAATGACTTTGATAAATGTATTCACTTCTGAAATAGGCATTGACATTTTCTGAACAATTGATCTTCCTTCAGCCGTTTCTATATGTATTATCGAGAACAACAGCGAGAAGAATCTGGAGAGAAATGTCGCGTTGTCGCAAGAGATGTATATTTAACGGGTCAATTTGAGTCCTTCTGGGTCAATTATTTGGGCCCGACAAACAAGGCCCACTAGCAATTAAAATTTGAGATGTCTTAGGGTTTGTAATTAAACTTGGTCGATCTTATATTAAAAAAAATAATAAATGGCTATTAAAATATAGATAGTTGGGAATTGTGAACAACATTACAACTTGAAACATCTTGAAACAACATTACACTCCAGCTTCAAAAATATTAAAACATTGAACACTTCAAAATAAACCTGGAAACAACCATTACATATTAAACTAACCTGTGAATTGGGACCAAGAACAAACACAAAACGATTGAAACAAAAACAAACAGCAAAATTTTTGTGTTGTTTCCGTTTGTTTGATGTGCCTTCTCTAGATTTTTGTACTCAATCTCTAACAATCTTTTGTCCTCCTTCAGTTTTTGGTTTTCATCTTTAAGTTTTTGAACGAGAGCATTTAACTTGTTAGCTTTACGCAGCAGCCCGGGAATTACCGTCTTGGAACGACTGCACATTGGCCCATCAGCCCACGAAAAGAAATCGCAACTTCCGTTCTACCAAAAAAAATAAATTTAAGTCATCGGAAATTAGGGTTCGATATCCTATTTTTGGCTAAACCTTACACTGCAAGAATAGAAATGCCTTCCAGGGTTTTCATCGATCCACGACGTGCGGATGAGAGTAAATTTGCGACAACGACACTCATTCAACCCAGAGACGTTTGAGCTTTCCGACATTATTTGCAAATTGGGAAAACAAATTTACAATCTTTTGTAGGTTGGACAAAGGTTCTGATACACTTGGGGGCTAAAATAAGGTTGATATTTATAGGGATTAATGAAATATGAAAAGGCGCTAAAGTAGTACATTTTCCCTCCATTAAGCTGAAATCTAAATTTTACCAAAATTAATAAACAATGACGTCAAAACAAGTCTTGTCAAGTGGCCCTGATTTTTCGTTTACAATAAAACAAAAGCTACATAAAACCCATACAAAAACTAAATTAAACCAGGTTTTCTACATTAAATATTCCAAAACGAAAAGTCAAATTACCCAAAAAGCACACGGGTTCGTAGTTGATTTAAGAATCTGTGGAGTTTTTGTTTCAACACAATTAATTTTTCTTGTCATTAACGCAACCCCAACCATGACTACCAAAGTAAATGTAACTCATCATTAAACTCGGGTAGGTTAGGATAATTCAATGTACTCAATGCAGGTGCAACGTTGCTCGTAGCATTGGACAAAGTAATCTGAACGTATTTTTTTTTTCCATTGCTTTTGTACAATGTAATAAAAAAACATGCATTCATCATTGCAATTTCTTTGAAAAAACTTGCATTCATCATTGCATTTATGTGTCTTTGAAAATTAATATTAATATAGACGGGCAAACATTATGAATTTGGCTAGTTCAACGGTCCCATTCACTCTGATTACGCAGAACCAAATCTCTTTTTTTTCCTATACATAAGATAAGATACGAGATTTAAATAGTATACCGATTTTTAAAATTTTTACAGCTATATGTTCACATAATTGCAAAAATTATGTACTTACCGTATTTCTATTTGGTTGAATGAAGATTTGTAAAGCGTGACAGCCAACCTTCTTCTTGCTTCCTTTGACTCGTCCTGTTTGCACAAAACATTGCAAGGATTTTAGATTGTAATCGGGAAAAAAAAAAAAAAATTAACCGCTGACGGGTCATTACCTCTGTGAGTGCACGCAAAGTAATAGTTGTGAGATGCACATGTTATGTTATAAGATGAATATGTTGTATTATTTGCAAAATATGTTATATTATAAGATGAATATATTTCTTTCTCCGATGAACATGTTTATTAACACGATGAATATGTTGAGTTTGTACAAGGTGAATAAGTAGATTTTGTACGTAATAAGTATTTTAACACGATGAATACGTTTGTTTGTAAAATGAACATGTAAAATTATATAATGAAGATGTTATTTTATAAGATGAGTATGTTTTGTTATCAGCTGAATATGAACTTTGTCGTTAAATAATTAAGTTAAAAAGTTGAAGTCTTTGTGCTCTTCTGTTTATTCTTGTAGTTTTATTTTTGATAAGGATATTTGTGCAGTTTTTGCTTCTTTAGCCCTATCTGGCTAGGCTATGCAAGGAAATAACTTGGCTGTTGTTCTTTTTTTTTTGCCTTTGTAGACCCAGACCTATTTAGGTCTCGTTGATGTAAAACAATCTTATGTTAATATATTTTCTGGTTTAAATGTGAAAAAAAAAATAATCATCAAATGAAGCAACAAGAACACTACCTTGCTTCTGGATCAAGAAACAACATCTTTTGGAATTCACACGATTTAATAATCATGGTAAGGATCCATATGTGATGAAAAAAATAACACCTCGCATTATCTCTTAAACTAAACAATGGACCCTACTTTCAAGAGGGCAGGGAAAGAATATGTGAAGGATGCAGCTGCAATGTTGGATTTTGAGTTCACAGAAGGAGGGCTTACAAAACATGCAATCAGGAATTAAAGCCATATGGACGGGCTACCAACTAGGGGCTGGTTGTGCCATTATCTCCTCCGAATGGATCAAACCAATGTAATTGGATATCAATTCCAGACTGACCATCGTCGATGTAACTCGATACATATTTGCGTAATTCTTCAGTTGTTGTAATCGGAATCTCATACGATTTTGTGGAATCATCAGCTGCACGACCAAAGTATCTAGGCTCCGAATCTTTGCACGGTGGTTCGCCGGCACACTCCACAAGATCGGACAGGGTATCAAAATTTATTTTACTCGGGTCGTATGTCTTACCATTGGATAGTTCAACGGTCCCATTCACTCTGCTAACGTAGAACCAAATCTCTTTTTTTCTATACAACATTGAAATATGTCAGTATATCGTATTTAATAATAATGTTCACCTGTATAAATTTTTAAAAATTATACAGTTATATGTTCACATCTATGCAAAAATTATGTACTTACCGTATTTCTATTTGGTTGAATGAAGATTTGTAAAGCGTGACAGCCAACCTTCTTCTGGCTTCCTCTGACTCGTCCTGTTTGCACAAAACATTGTAAGTATTTTAGGTTGTAATCGGAAAAAAAAATTAACCTCTGACGGGTCATTACCTCTGTGAGTGCACGCAAAGTAATAGTTGTTGAGGGAGAGGAACGACAAAACATCTGAAGACACACGTAGAGACCGCAATCCCACCTGGCGAACAATCCTTCATAAGTTAGAAGAAATTTACATATATATAGGTAACAATTCGAACATAACTGACAATTTAACATGATATTTCGTTGTTTTCGTACGTATTTGATGAATTGTTTATTATTCTGGCCTTTCACAACTTGATGATTGTTTATTTTTTGGTGAATTTAACATTTTACGTAAATGGAGGGAATTATAACAAAAATTTGGGAAACAATCCCCATTCAAATATGGACTCTTCCAATTAATTTTGTTACATAAAAAAAAAATACCAAATATGTTTGATTAAACAAGTTGAAAAAAAAAAACGTTAATTTGTTCACAAGTTGAAAAAAAAAACTTATGGCTCTTAAATTCGTTAATATCATATATGGACTCTTTCAATTAATTTTGTTACATTAAAAAAAAGATCCCAATATTATTTGATTAAATTTGTTCGAATAATAATGTTCACAAGTTTGACGATTTTTTTTAAACGATGACTGAGAAATAATGATTACATCTCGAAAATAACCAAAATTTTTGACAATTAATATCATGAATTGATCCATCAGACTTTTTTAAAAGCAATTAGATTTTCCAAAGATTTTCATACCACTTTTTTTTTTGTAAAATTCACTATTTTTACACACACACCTATACCATTAAAATATTCAAACCCTAATAACTCTCTGTACAAAACCAACTCCTCCACTCCATACATTAATACACGGTGCAAAGCTATCATTGCAATTTCGAAGATGAGTCGGTGATAATTTATTTTGTAATTAACTGAGAAACACCTTTCACTTTTACAAACTTGAACAACTCGTTAATTATTTTACTCATCCAATCTATATCTATATCTATATCTATATCTATATCTAAATTTATCTATATCTATATCTATCTATATATATATATATATATATTTAAAGAGGTTGTTGGATAAATACATTAATAGAAAGTTTGACCAATTAAATATAATGTTTGACTTACTATTAATGGAAAGTTCAAAAAAACACATGTGAATCTTTAATAACAAAATCTAAATCCTATTTTTTTTGGTAACAAATTTGGAGATTCTTATGGTAAATTTTGAATCCCATTTTTTTCGTATCATATTTTATTTTTTTTACCAAAATTTAAATCATATCTTTTTTGGTAACAAATATGGAGATTCTTATGCAAAAAATGTGTCAATTCTTTATGAAAATAATTTTAAATAAAAATTAATTTAAAATCTGTGCAAATTGGATATAAATTTAGGAAGCAAATAATTGTATAATTCTTAACCAATTCTTCCAATCTGATAGAATAATTTTTTCTTTCAAAAAAATTGTGTAAATTGGATAAAGCCACGTGCTTTTTTTATTTTAAAATAAAACTGATATTTGGACGGGATGTACATTCAAAATTGTGTGCACATTTTATGGTAACAAAAGCAGTTCATCATTGATATTTAAAGTCACCTTATCCAATTATTTAGGAAAAATTGTATGCAACTTCTCAAAATATAAGTGCATCGATGTTTTTGGATTCA
Source organism: Striga asiatica (assembly GCA_008636005.1). NCBI lineage: Eukaryota > Viridiplantae > Streptophyta > Magnoliopsida > Lamiales > Orobanchaceae > Striga > Striga asiatica. The sequence goes on from BKCP01006549.1 coordinate 192,108, forward strand.
TATGTTTTTTCTTAATTATGTTTTACCGAGATTTTGGTAAGTTCATATCATTTTTTTTTTTGGTTAAGTTCATAACATTTTCTTTAGGAAAGAGACAATTGCATAAACATTAACAATGTATTTCATTTTTTATTAGAATTATTTTCAATGCAATTTGTTTGATACAAAAATTGGTGCAATGTTAGTAAAATTTGGTTGCATTTTTAGGAAAAATTGATAGTTTTTTTTATTTGTTTTAAAAAAAATTCGGATCAATTTGTTTGATAAAAAAATCGGTTTATTGGTAGGAAAATCGGTTTCATTTCCGGGAATAACTAATGATTCTTTTCAATTTTTCTTAATTGAAATTTAGAATAAGATTTAAAACAAATAATGGAAGAAGATCCCTAAAAAATTCTACTTTTTTTTCTACTTTAATTTTGTTCAGTAAATAAGATCCTTCATTTTTTTAAAAAATTTGTTAACTAATAACTAATAATATGCAATTTTGGATAAATTTGAACACCTATGTAGTACTTTACGTGCCAAAGAATCAAATCAATAATGGTGTACAAAAGGAAGTGTTTAATAACATACAAATTTCATTTTTCATGAAATTTTTAATGGACTTAGACAAATTAAATACAAAAAGACTTTTAAAAAAATATATAGGTAATAAATGATCCCGTGCATCGCACGGGCACCATACTAATTTTGCCATAATGATCCAATTTTGCAGCTGGACGATTTCATCATCCGGGTGTTGTACTAGTATTAATATATATGAAAATTGCGGGTCATTATTTAAGAAAATAATTGAGCCATATAAAAATATATTTTTAAGATAACTTAATTACTCTAATGATGTGAATTGGTTGATTTACCCAACTATGAAAATTTCGGCTGCATTATCAATTATATGATTTGGTAAAACAATTAACACTAAATTGTATAATTTATTCTTTGATAAGTGTTTTTTATTTTTCGTGTAATTATTTTGTAAAATATATTTTTAATATACATTAATTTCGCAAATTGTGTAAAATCGACTAATTTATTCAATCTGTAAATAATTACTACAATTTAAGAAATATCTATAATAATTAATTATGCATTTTATAAAAAACTGTTCGTCAAAAACTGTGTTAATGACAATTTTTACTTAATTATTATTTAATAAATGTTATTTATTTTTTGTGTATTTAATTGCTCAAATTGTGGATAATTAAGGAAATAATTTGGCCGTAAAAATTTACATTTTTAAGATACCCTAATTACGCAGATCGTGTAAATTCGGTTGGTTTATTTAATTATAATTTCTTATAAAACTATTCTAAAATAATAATTGTAGCATTGGTACTTTCTATTTAATTGAATTTTAATAATTATTTTTTTGGTACTTTTTTTTTTATCTATAATAAATGTGTTGCGCGTTGTGCAATTAATTTCGTGGTTAAACTGAATATCATTTTTTGTATTTTATCAATAAAGTATGAAATCGAATTATGTGGTATATTATATATTGATCCAATATATCCGCTTATGGTAGTAAATTGTATCTCCATAATTTTTTTCATATTTATAAGCATTTTACTCGATATTAATGAAAAAAAATCGGGTGTGTGTGTGTACAAAGGGAATTAATTTTTACTTAAATCACATCTATATATATATAATAAGAATTACCATTTTTTAAAAATAGAAAGTCAAATTTCAGTCAACATTAATTACCTACCATTCTTAGTAACTTTTTTTTCCTAATAATCATATTAACAATATATTAAAAGAGTGATTAACATGCTTTGTTATATAGATCGTGATTTTCACTTAAAATTGAAATGGTAACAGGCTTTGTTCATTAAAAATTGACAACATGTTAACAAGATTTTTCAATTTATGAGGCTTTGTTCATAAATATTTCAACATGTAACAGCATGTTAACCATTTTTCAAAGCTGTTAATATATTTCAAGTTTTAATAAGAATTACCATGTGAATATGACAACAATATTTATTTATTAATTCATTTTAATTTTTAATATTCCCCAAACTTCAAATAATCATATTAACAATACGTTTATTTGACAACATGTTTAATGATTAATGAATATTTATATATCATTTTATTAATATTTATGTGAATAAAATAATATTTTATTATAATTTTTATTAATGCACAGTGAATATGGTTTTCAGAATCGAACCATCATCGAAACGATCAGTTATTCTATTAAATCATTTGTAGTTTGTTCAGATTTTAATTTATGAACATTTTAATATCAATATATATACATTTTAATATATACATTTTAATATAAATCATTCTAGAGTACTTTTTGGAATAAATTTTAATAAAATGTGTTACTTAAATATCTAAACAATTTATAAATTCAAATGTTAAAACTAATTGATAAACAATTTATAAATCTCTATTTTATTTAAATATGTAATTTTATTTAAAATAATTTTAAATGTAAAAAAAATTTATTTAGAAAATCGTAAAGATCCTACCAGTCCAACCGACTGATGTTGACAGATTCAATAGTAAATATTTTATTCAAGCGAACTACACTGTTTATAACCCGGTTCTCGGTCCATCCGGTCGGACTGTGTCCAACCTGATTTAATTTAAAAACAATGGATAAATCATAATTAATGATATTATATATTTAATTATAATATAATCGTAATATTATTTTCCCGTGCATCGCACGGGCCACGTACTAGTTATAGTCAAATCGATTTTCTGAATAAACAAAATGAAGATCATACCTATTTTGAAATGAATATAATGTAACTTATTATAAGTTATTTGCACCGTACGGGTCGTGTACTAATTTTAAATAGACATTTTATACAATTTAAATTTCATATAAAATTTTAAACAACTTAATATAGGTAAAGTGTATTATATATTGATTCCATATATTATGTAAACATGTTTGATTCCATATATTTATTTTAAAATTAGTAACTGTTTCACGCAAAAATAAAAAATAAAAAAGTTGCTTACTAGGGAATTAATAATTCAATTATTGGTATGAAATGAATATTTTTGGTATGAAAAATTCAGAGTTTTATTGGTAAGGATTTTTTGATATCGTTGGTTTTGTTTTTTTGGTATGAAAATTGTGCAAGTTGAATTATTATTTTATTTAAATTTTTTATAATTGTGCAACGGACGGGATGTGTACTAATTTTAAATACACATTTTTATATTATTTTGCACAATTTAAATTTTTAATAACATTTAAAAAAATTATATATATAGGTACATAACATTGTATTACATATTGATCTAATCTATATATATAATTAGTAGCTGATGCATTTAATAAAACATTTAATAAAACCTATTTTCATTTCCCTCCAAAAGGAGTTATATTTTTTTAATTAATAACTCACTAATCTGCTAAAACCGTTACACCTTATATATATTTCTATTATTTATTTTTTGAATAGGTTACTAAATTAATTCTAAATTTGATAGAAAAATATTCAAATGTGTAACGGCGAATGTTGGAACTTAAAGTTGATTGGCACGTTAAAAGCTGCAACCGCTATATTTGATTGCATTATGGGAAGAAGAATATGATTGACACATTTTTTTTTTCTAAAAATCAGAAACACCATAATTTTTTTATTTTATGTTAATATTCTTAAAATATGCCACAAAAATATAAATTATTTTTTTCATGTTACTAATGTAAACGTTGCATGCTTAAAATAAAATTTAAATCACAATTAATTTTGAATGATAAAAATAACTTAAGAAAAAGTAATAATTTTTATATGATTGAAGTACATGTCTAAATAATAAACCTAAATACAAACAAAAACTAGTATTATTTTAATTTATACATTAGATTTGGTGAACAACTGTCGCGTCAATCATGATATATTCCCAATATTTAATGGATTTAATGTAGATATCAATGATCAATCTCTAACTACCATCCACTACCACACGTCCGGATTTGAAGAGACTGATTTTGGAAGCCGATAACTTTATTAATAAAATAAATATATATTAATCTAATATTTCATCATCTAAAATTCTAACAGTGGCCTACGAACATACAATTCCCGTTGGAGAGAGAGACGATCTAGAATCTCGTTGGGCACAGTAATACGAATACACAACTAAATGGAAAAACACGAAGATACTGGTGTCAATCTTAATAAAGAGAGCGATGAAGAAACACCCGATCAGCGCCAAAACGTTTGCAACAATCGAATGCTGAACAACAAATTCATAAATTGGGAACATGCAGAAAAATGGTACATTGATTATGCAAGTTATGTCGGGTTCGATGTACGACGATGCTGCTGCAAGACTTCAAAGGATGGCATAGTGAAGAACAGACAATGGGAGTGTTCACACGCAGGTTACAGACGGAAAATTTTAGAAGGGCACCAAAGAATTAGACGGGAAAAAACAAACAATAGATGTGGTTGCCCTGCTAAATTTCGTGTTGCACGTGACATCCGTGACGGATTGTACAGGGTAACAAATTTCGACCAATCACACAATCATCCATTGGAGAGTCCCGAAACAGCACATCGTCTGAAGTGTAACAGGTAATAAATATTTATACAATTATATTTGACATGTAATTTTTGCTTTCAATGATTGCCTAAGATAATGGTAGATTATATTGTAGAAAAATGACGGACCCTGAAAAAATTTTGTTGAGCTCAATGAATGATGCCGGCATTCGTACATGTCAGACGATAAATTATATTGAAGAAATGTCGGGTGGTCCTAGAAGTTTAAATAAAAAAAAAATAAAATGCATACAACTTNAAAAAAAATCCATACAACTTCCTTACGAAGAAAAGGAATGATACAATGCGTGATGATGATTTTAAGACTGCTTTTGCTATGCTTCAAGGTAGGGGTGTTCACGGTCCGGTTTTAATCGTAAAAAACCGTCAATCTGGACCGCGGATCGGTTAAATGGTCAGTTAAAAAAGCCTTAAAAAATCCGGTGGTTAATTTTTCTAAAAATCCGGAATAACCGATCCGGTTAACTGATTACCTTCGGCAAACCGCCGGTTTAACCGGACCGGACCGGTAAATATTAAAAAACTATAACAAATATATATATATATATATATACATTAAGTCATTCACTATGGCCGACAAATACAATACATTAACTATGAATGCTTTGCTCTTATTATTCCAGGTGTATAAACTGACTGAAATATGAATGCTTGCTTGGGTTCAATTTGAATAATTTAATCTTCATCATTTTTGTATTTTTATGTTTGTGGGACGAAATGTGTATTTTTATACTTATAAGACGAATTGTATATTTTTTTTATTTCATTATTGTTGTTTTTCTTAATTTTTAGGCCCAAATAATCTCTTTTGGACCCAAAATTGAAAAATAAAAACTAAACCCAAAATGAAAAAAATAAAAATTAAAGGCCCAAAACAAGGATTTTGGATTTAACCGGTTAACCGCCAAACCGGACCGTCCAATGCGGTCCGGATTGTGGTCGGTTAAAAAATAAAACCGGTCCGGTTATGGACAAGAAAAAAAATAACCGTTAGGTCCGGTTTGGTCATGGTTTGAACTAAAACCGGTCCAATCTGGACCGTGAACACCCCTACTTCAAGGTGTAATGATCAACGACCCGCAGATGGTGGTGGAGACAACTTGTGACGACGAAGGTGAATTGACCAAACTTTTTTGGTCAGATGGGTTTTCACAGTCGGCATATGAGCAATTTGGTGACGTTCTCATTTTTTACAGCACTTACAAAACAAACACATACAAATTCCCGTTGGTCATATTTTCGGGAATAGATAACCACCTAAATACCACAATTTTTGGTGGGACCTTGCTGCATAATGAGACATCCGAATCTTACATGTGGTTGCTAAACAAATTTTAGCGCCAATGAAATCGAAGATGCCGGCCACCGTTGTCACAGATCAAGACGATGCTATGCGTTCTGCAATAATTAAGGTGTTCCCCGAAGCTAAACATAGGCTCTGTGCATGGTATCTTGAGAGAAATTGTGTACAGCGAGTGAAGGCCCACGATTTCTGCAAAATATTTGGGAGGTTTGTAGTGAAGAATTGGAGTCCCGAGGAGTTTGAATCTGAATGGGAATTAGAAACAAACAGACATGGTGTGGCAGACAATACGTGGGTGAAAGATACATATAAAAGGAGACATCAATGGTGTGACGCATATCTTAGAGGGAGTTTCATGGGGATGACTATAACAACCCAAAGAGCGGAATCTGTGAATGCACTCTTCAAGCAGGCGGGAAAATCGGGCAGCACTATTACGGAGCTCCTTAAGACCTTCCATAATATTGTGGGGTCGTTGCGGGCGACTTTTTTCAAGAAGCAGGAAGAATCGGAGATGAACCTACAGGATATTCCGCAAGGCACACCACTTCACGGGATTCTTTTTCAGCTGTCTGGACTTTATACACGCTCGGTTTTTGGTAAAGTTTGAAGGGAGGTTGATCGTGAGCAAAATAATATTGTGGTTGACAGGAGGACTGATGAGGGGGAGACATATGTCTTCCAAATGGAAACTTATGATGCATCAAACAAAATACAATGGTCGGTCCAGGTGAATATAAATGAAGGCATATTCAAGTGTGATTGCAAGATGCTGGAAACAGATGGCATTCTATGTAGTCATCTATTTACTGCATTAAAGTACTTGCATGTTCGAAATGTGCCAACCAAATGCATACTTGATAGGTGGACGACCTTAGCGGGAAAATATCTTAGACAAACATTTCACTATGTGCCTGCTTCCGTTGATCCACAAAACAAAAGATTTTACGAACTGTATAAAGAGTCAGTAGACATGTGTTCCAAGGCATCTCAGAACGAGCCCGATACATAAAGATGTGTGAAGAAAGTCAGACGTGCAATTGATGACCTTGAGAGAAATGAAGAAGCCAATACAGGAACCTCAACTAATGATTTCCCAAAAGCATCAAATAATATTAAGGATCCTGCAAGAGGTTCGACTAATAAAGGCGACCCACGAAGGGTTAGATCTAGAGGCGCACCGCCAGCACGAAAGCAAAGATGCAAATCATGCGGGTAATTATAAAATGTGTTTTTTATGTATATTATTGCGCACGTACTGAATTACCTTGTAATATTTTTACTTGCAGGGACCTCGGGCATAAGTCAACCACCTGTCAATTAAAAAAAAGAGTAGCCAACCAGCACATTCTGATGTTGGAAACGGCAGTGAATTCTGCATCCAAAATGGCAGTCAGGACAAGGGCATTGAAGACATAAGTCAGTGTGAATAAAAGAAGACAAAATTGTAATAAGAGCTGTCTTGTCCTATGTAAACCCAATAAATCATGTTTTGCCACTGTTCTGTAAACTGGTGCAACTGCAACTATGCCGTTGGTTTACTCTTCTTTCAGTTATCAGTTTTTTTTAGCTCGTCATGACAGATTGACAGCAGTATTATGTAGTAACCTATATCAATTCAAATGTTGACTTCTAATTGTGGATAACCTTGCATCAATGCAAACAAAACAACATACAACACAAACATAATAAAATAAAATACCCTGTGCAGAAAAGTATACCACAGCCCGCCCCCCGCATTAGCAGCTTGGAGAAGATTCCTTTGTTACCCGATTTTTCCCATGGGGTATCAAAAGATTGACTGTTCAAATTGATACAAATATCAAAAGATGCCATGGCATATCAAAAGTTGCGAGCATCTCATGTTCCATTAACATTTTAACATAACTTTCATATTAACATGCCTTTACTGACCAGTTACACTGGTCAGTAAAAAGATACGTTTTCTTTTTAAAACACTATTACGGATAAACTTCGTATGTTATTCATCTTGTTAAGAAACATATTTCGTACAGAATCAACTTATTCATCTTGTACAAAATCAAACATATTCATCCTGTTCATAAACATGTTCATCTGAGAGAACAATATGTTCATCTTATAATTGAACATATTCAGCTGATAGTAAAACATATTCATCTTATAACATAACATCTTCATCTTATAATTTGACATGTTCATTTTACAAAGAAACATATTCATCGTGTTAAGAAACATATTTCGTACAAAATCAACATATTCATCTAGTACAAAATCGAACATATTCATCGTGTTAATAAAGATGTTCTTCTGAGACAAAACATGTTCATCTTATAGTTTAACATATTCAGGTGATAATAAAACATATTTATCTTATAACATAACATGTTCATCTTATAAGTTGGCATATTCATTTTACAAATAAACATATTCATCATGTTATAGTGCACATGAGATAAATTAGTACTACAAGTTTCATTTGTCATTTTATTTGCAAATTATGGGTAAATTAATTTAACTTCATTAATCGCAGAAAGTCTGACAGTTCAAATTCATACAATACAAACTAGTACGTAACCCGTGCGATGCACGGGATGTAAAATTTGGAAGAATAATATAATTTCACGTGCATTAGGATCGAAATTGAAATCATTAAAATACATAGGAACATTGTTGAATCATAAAAAGTTCGGTAACAATCATAAATTATTAAAAACCTCCTTGTACACAACATTATGAATTTGATTATTTGGTAACTCCTCATTATCACAAACTAATATTTTCAACCCCCTTCTATTATTTACACTGGAAGCAGCAACATATAATTGGCAGTGACTAAAAACGGGTTTCTTCAGGAAAAGACCAACGTGCGATAAAAAAAAAAGGTTTTTAAAAAAGAGTTTTTAAAAATTGAAAAGTCAAGGCAATCAGTTCAGATTAATTAAAGGTCAAAGAATATCTGCTCCTTGAAATAAAGACGTGTGCTATCATTAACCAAATATCCGGTTATTGATATAGAGTGGTTACCAAAAAATAGAACGCGATAAGGACGCTTCATGGAAATATCAATGGGATAAGGTCATAATAGATCCCTATACATTTTAACGATAAAAGCTCATGTGGAATGATTTAATTAGATATGTGAAAAGGACATAATTAATGAGAAGTGTGAAAAAGACATAATTAATAAGAAGTGTGAAAAGGACAAAAACTTACCGGTTTTGGAAAATATTTAATGCAAATCCGACATTGACCATAATTTGACCTACTATTTTGGATAAATATTAATTCTTATTATATAAGTATAGATATCAAAATTTGCCGTGGCATATAGATTCCAATCCAAAACACACCAAATAAAATTGCAGCATAATTCATTAATTTACAGAGACAAAAAGATTTTGAACCTGTCACAGCAACTACATAATACTCTAAACACCAGATGATCTCCTCCTAGCAGCACAAATGAAACCGAAAAACCTTCCATCAATCCATTACGTTCGATGAATTGACGAGCATCCTCATGTTTCATTAAGTTTTTACCATGCCTTTCAGTTAGAGCATCTTTGATCTTTGATGTGCATATTCTAGAACGCCATGGGAATGAACTGTAAAAATGCAAGAACATTACTTCTTTTGTTTTTTAACGACAATTTACCACAACAATTTACCACAACATTACTTCTTTAATTGTTCGGTTGTAATTTTTAGGCAACCTGTATTCTGCTGCTCATCGGTTTTGCATCTTCAGGGTCTGTTCAGACATTTCGTCAAACATCTAATGTGCTTCTTTATGATTAAAAAACAATATCAATGAATTATCAAGATTAACATAGACAAATTCGCATTACAACATTCATCGTATCTATGTCTTATAACTCACGGATATAAAGCAAAATGACGGATGCACATTACCGGACAGTAAACTGAATGAAGAACAAGAAAAGTAAAAACATCTTGCACATAATGTTCTTCAATTATCGAAACTGGAAACAAAATTATTTACCTTCGACTTGTTATTCAAATTATCGATTCTGAAAATGCAATTTTGCAGAAGAACTTCGAGTTGTTATTTGCAGAAGATATTTCGAAATGAAATTTTGGATTAATTGCTGGTTTATTTGATATATATAATTATTTTTAGGCCAAGTGTTAATATTAGAAAAGTTCAACACCTTGTACCCCTTGTACCTAGTACAAGGGCATTTTCGTGTTTCAATAACCAATTTTTTCGAGTTTTTACTTAATTTAGTAACAAAAAGGACACATGGCATTCATTTAAGAGGTACCTGTTCTTAAGTCAGTACAAGCAAAAGTACATGGGTACCTGACCCTAGAATCGCCAAACTAAATATTGTACAAATAAACTTCGACCCCAAAAAAGTGAAAAACATTAAATTTAAATGCAAATTGCATAAATTGTGAAATTACAACTATCACCTCTCATCTTCCTCCCAAATCTCAATACAATAAGGCGTCGTTTACATTGGGGGATAGGACAGGATAGGGAAAGTTATCCCCCATCATCCGTCGTTTACATTGAGACATTGGGATAGGAATAGGATGATGTGGCGTCCATGTGGCAGGTTCATTAACTCCATTTATGACCATAATTTGGACAGAAAAATCCCGGGGTGTGGACCTGATAACATTATCCCATACTGTTCATGCCTATTTTGCCCTCAAGATTGGCTGTGAAAATACGCAAACGCCCCCACACATCCAATAATTTACACTAAATACCATTTAATCTTAAATGCTCGGTTCCTTTGCCCTAATCTTGCAATCGAGAATATCGAGCTTCTTGGCTTCATCGTTAACTGGGAGCACTTCGTTCAATCCGTCTGCAAGGTAAGGTTGCTTTGATTCTTCTGTGAGCTTTCTTCATTATAACGACCCTAAATCAAGGTTTTTTTGTGACTCACCCTAAATCTTGTTAATCTGAGAAATGGAGACGAATTTTAAAGAAGGTTGCGTCCTTGTTGCCATTTCCCCATCAATTGCCAAAAGTTAAAGTTTGTGATTCATTTATTTTGGGCAAAATAGACGGATGCAATATGTGTTTTTTTTTTTTTTTGNCACGAGCATTGATTCGCCATCAATTTTTCCTCCCTTGTTATGTTATTTTGTATATGCGATTATCGATTATAATTGTCATTTTTTTTATTATTTTTGTAATGCATTTGCTTGATACTTGCTGCCCTTTTTTTGTAGATCCACCGCTCGTGGTTGAATAGGTGTTCTTCGGCGTCATTTCGTTGCTAACTGGTAAGTTCCAATTTTCCCTTTTTTCCCGTGAATTTGTCATTCCGTTTTGCCCTATTCTAACCTTTACTGGTGTTTTGAATATGGGGCATTTCCCCTACTTCACTCCGGCTGAGACGAGCAACAGTAGTGGAGGACGCCATATTACTTTGCTATTTTTCGTGAGGACGCACGGTAATTTCCTCATATCGAAATTTGAGTAATGCGATTTTTTTTTTATTCTTGGAGAGAGTGTGTTCGAATTGAACCATGTTATCCGGTTGAATATGTTACTGCCAATATAACTTTGTCCTTTAGTTTTTTTATGTTATATTGAGTTTTCAATTTTGTTTGCCTCTTCTGCACTACTCTTTAATTCAACAGATATTATTATTTGTTTGATGCATTCTTGGATGATGATTCATTCATGTTGTTAACATGTTGTCCAGCATTGTTTGTTTCATATTGAAGGTCGCCAATTATCAAATTGTTTGTTCATTAGTTTCGGAATAATGGTTTATAAGTGGACAAAGAGTTGATGATAACATAGTTTAAGGGGGTTATTTTGCCCTGTTGAAGCAGAGTTTCAAATTGCACATATAACTGCTTCACTGTGCCATGTGATAGTGGAAATTGGAGTTCACACTTCGTACATATGATGTGGATTTATTTTCAGATTGCACATATAAGTTTTCATATTGCACATACTACTTTTTCATGGGCTTAATGTTTGTAACTTTGCATTATTGACTTCTTTTGTACAATGGACTGTTTTAACTACTGACTCAACTTAGCCCTACTTGCAGGAACGAGCGACGCCATTGTTGTGAAGAGGTGGAAGGTTGGGATTCATTCAGGTGAGTTCCTCTGTTATTGTTTATCCTTTTTATTTAAGTATTATGGTATTGTGAAGTTATCTTCATGGAGCTATAAGTTCTGCAACATTTTGTGTTACCAACATTGTAGTCTATTGCATTTGTTGAAGTGTGTGGTCATTTTGGTTTGTCCATTATTCCATTGTGTCTCTTTCATTAGTTTGTAGTCAGCTGGATCGATAGAATAAATTAATGAGTTCCTAGACCTAGGTTTGAGGTGTAAAATTATTGGTCTACTAACATCTTAACTAAAATATAAGCGTTAAGATCTCTCTATACTTCCATAAATTTGACAAGCAGACAATTATAGAATTGTACTCACTACTGTATTTATGGGTCATGTGAATGCTGCTTCTTTTTCTCATTCCCTAGTAAATTCATAAGCTTTATTTCAGTTTACTGCAAAAGATATTTAGGGTTCAGTTCATGGAATGTGGATAAGACTGCCATTAACTTAATTACTTGCAATTATTAAAAAAGTAGGGTTGTCAAGTTCAATCAAAGACAGCAAAAGCAAATGCCTAATAAAAACAACAAATAAACTTTGCAGACTACTTTTCAAAGGAGTTTAATTTATAAAATTAAATTGTTAGGGTGTACAGAATCCAACCATTTTCCTCTCCTAAAATGACAAGAACTAAGCTGAATATGGAATAGAACTTGAATAAAACAGAATCTACATGTATCTTGTCTGGTCAAATAAAGTACCTTCTTTTTGTGCATTTTGTTTGGAAATTTCACATATTAAAAAAAACAAGTCTGAAAGTGTAATTAATACCAAGTGTAAATAATATTCAAGTCAGGTTGTATAATAATTGAGTTACCAAAATTATTAATTTGCTCCAATAGTCTCCCTAAATGTATCATTTGTATTACTTGTTTTGATGTTTTGCAATAATTTAGAATGACGTAAATGTTGTGGTTGTGTATGTGAGTGTGGTTGTGTTAAAAAGAGTCTAGGCTTTAAGTGCCATGTTTATGCCTAAGTTCTTAAAGTTTAAGCTTCTTAAGTTTCATATGCTTGTTGACATAGCTTTATGAAGAGAAATTCATATAATTGTGGTTCTTTTTGTTGTTTAGTATGTTCACCAACAGTGAATGGGTGAAGTCCATATGTTTTTCAATCTTTGTTGTAGATGGATAACTTGCGAGACAAATTATTAATTCTCACTCTTTTTGAAGAGATTGTTCTTGGTGCTCGTTTTTTTTTTTCATAGTGGCTAGTTACTACAACCACAAATTCATACTCCCCTGCCGCCGTCGATGATCGTTGACTAGCGGACTCACATACCGGTTGAGGGATAGAGTGCCCCTTCAAGTGAGTCACATGCAACGGCTAGTCGACGTCAGCGACACCACTTGCCTTGAGAACCTCCGTATGGACAGAAACTGTTTTGGTCGCCTGTGTTTCCTCCTTGAAAACAAAGGGGGTCTTGTTCAATCTAGAAATGTTGCACCAAGTGAATAAGTTGCTATGTTTCTTTCAATCCTCGCACATCACAAGAAAAACGTCACGTTGAAGTTTGACTTTACGAGATCCGGTAGAACTATAAGCAAGTACTTTAACTGTGTACTTGATGCGGTAATCCGCCATCACAGCGACCTAGCCGCCACACCTAAGCCAATCGAGGATGATTGTTCAGATGAAAGGTGGAAATGGTTCAAGGTAGCGTAGCTGACAAGACCCTTAACAACGCTTAGAAATTTTGTCTTCTGTAGTTATTCCAAACTAATACTCTTTTTTTAATTCCTTTTTGTTCATTAGGGGTGTCTAGGAGCACTAGATGGTACATAAGTTAACGTTCGAGTCTCGTCAAAAGATAAGGGAAGATATAGGAATCGAAAGGGTCAAGTAGCAGTGAATGTACTTGGGGTGTGCGATAGAAATATGAACTTCATCTACATGCTTTGTGGTTGGGAGGGGTCCGCTGCGGATAGTTGAGTACTTAGAGATGCAATGACTAGGGCAAATTCGCTCCGAGTCCCAAACGGTACCCCCCTACTTATAAACATTACATATGTAAAATAGCACTCATCCGATGAAGTATTACATATAAATAAAACACAATCATTTTAAACGCAGGAAACAATTATTTGGTGAACGGTGGTTACACTAATAGTCCTGGCTTTCTAGCGCCATATAGGGGTGTGAGATATCACTTAGATGAATGGGGTACAGGGCCCCGCGCTCCACAAAACTATAGAGAACTGTATAACCTTTGCCACGCCAAAGCTAGAAACGCGATTGAACGTGCTTTTGGCATTCTAAAAATGCGTTGGGCAATTCTTAGGAGTAACTCTTTCTACCCCATTCGGACCCAAAATCGCATTATCATGGCATGCGCGCTTATTCACAATTTTACACGTAACACAATGCCTGAAGACCCCATAGAGAATGAGATTCAAGAATTCCCTGTACCATCCAACCCAACATGTGAGGACGACTACATAGATCAAGTGGAAGGCAGCCAGGAATGGACACAAAAGTGCAACCTGTTAGCCCAACAAATGTTCGCAGATTGGCAGGGCGGTGTTCCCTAACGGATAAACAAATATAATTTTTTTGTATACAATGTGCACTTTCATAAGGTAGTTTATCAAACAAAGTAATTGTGATGAATGTTCTTATCGACCATGTTTATTTTTTATTTTTATTTTTTGTTTAAGTCAAGTTGTTGGGAATGTGGTTATGTAGATTATTGGCCAACAAAATAAAATTGTGTTTGTTGTTTTTCTATATATTTCTTCATGTGCATTATATCATCATTTTGTTTAACGTCATTTTTCATATATTGGAAATTCAGAATTATCCAAAGATATATAAAAAATATAGAATTGCAACAAAATTATTGTCGCAACAGGATATTTGTCATGGAACCATCAGCTACATCGGATACCGGGAAAGAGGGCGGGTCCACCTCAAAACGCCGTGTTTGGACAAGGGACGAAGAGCGTGCCCTCATTAATGCTCTGAAGGAGATTGTAGTCGAGGGTTGGAAGACAGAAAATGAATTTAGAACGAGCTACGCATTTGTTTTGGAGAAGAAAATGAAGAAGTTTCTGCCAGGATGTGAAATTCGTGCGGAGCCGCACATATCCTCGAAAATGCATGTCTGGAAGAAAACTTATGCGAGTGTGGTTCTTTTAAAATCAAACAACTCTGGAATGGGTTGGGATGATGTTACAAAAAGCTTCTCTTGCGAAGATGAGAAGTGGGCTTCCTGGCTTAAGGTTTGCTCGTACTTAATATTCGAACATTGACTCGTCAACCGGTTTCACATAATTTACATATCTTCAACACTTTTTTTTACTCTTTGATGGGTGGCCAATAGGTGGATCCTAATGCAAAGGGTCTGAGGAACAAGACTTTTCCCCACCTAGATGACTGGTCCGAAATCTTCGGAAAAGATAGAGCCTCTGACGTCGATGCCCAGTCTTTCGGAGACGCAGCTCAAGAAGTCCATCAGGAGGCACCTTATGAAGCATATGATGACATCCCATTTCGTCCCACGCAGCTCACAATAGGTGATGGTAGCCCGGGCAATGACGTCAGCCAGTCGTCGTGTACGGCATGTGATAGTACCTCCAGGAGAGGGAGAAGGTCGAAGGGCACAAAGAGGAGGTCCACTAACCTGGTGGACGAACGTTTCATCGATGTTATGGAGACCTTCTCGCAGAACACTGATGGCCGGTTGACTGAAATCGCAGCCAGAATTGCGAATGACCAGGCGGCACAGGCTCAGGCGACACAGGCTCAGATGACCGAAGTAAATGATGCGCTTCGTGCTTTCCACTTTCTATCCGGTGAGGACCGAATGGCTATCTGTCTGCGTTTGTCTAACAATGCCAAGGAGCTTGCTATGTTCATGGGCCTGGGCCCAGACGATAGGGCGCTCATGGTTAGGGTCATGCGCGATGGGCGGGGGTAGTGTTTGTGATGGAAAAATGTTTTGTTTCTTGAGGTTGTGGTAACAGTATTATGTTGTGGGAACTGTATGAACTTTTATTGTGTGATTTTCTGGTTTTTTGGTGAACTTTTATTGTGTTATTTTGTCATTTTGTGACTTAAGTGTCATGTGTTGAACTGTGTATTGTGTGTTGGATTGAAATAACATTTATTTTGTTCCATCAGTTGCTGGAAATTCCAATTTGTTTGTGTAATGGTCATTTTTATTTGGCATGAAATGGTCGTGCATTGGTTATCCTTTTTCGTGAAATGGTTTAATATGTTATAATCGCCCGTCGCAGGTTCCCTATGCCTGTCTATAGGGAGGATCCGCCATGGGGCTGTTTCTATGCACTTATGGACCTTCCAAACGAACCCATACTGGTAAGTTCACACTTCTCACTTTGAGCATTGAATCAACATTGTGGGCTACTTTAGTATTCAAGTAAAATATTATAATTGGTCTACCCACGGTGTTATGTGGTATATTATAAGTTTCAATAAACACCAAAAAGAAAGGGAACAAAGAAAATTAGAAAGATATAGAAATAATTAAATTTTGGTGTCCAATTGTTTAATGCTTACAGTTTAAATTAAATGCTACATCACCCAAAATAAAGGTAGTTTTTTTGTGTGTTCACACTTTCACTTTCTTAGTACATAGACAGTGCGGAACCTTATTTTTGGGGACACGCGATGCCTTTTCCCGTTACTCTGATAACGGTTGAGGGCCACCGCTACCCAATGGACATAATAAGGGTTCCGTCATCGCTGGATTACGACCCAAGGACTTTTTTGTGTTTTGCCAATGGGTGGCAGTATTATGCTCAATCTGAGGATATCCGCAACGACTACTACCTCTATTTTGAACGAGATGATTTTAGAACGTTCAATGTCAAGGTCTACACGGCTAACGATATTGAGAGGCCTCCGCAGCACCTGTTTAGCATAAAAATAAAAAAAACTCATGTCGACCGTGCATTGTTGGTAAGTGATTGGATCATGATTTAACATCATATTTTTCGTCTACATTGTTCTTGCATATATAATCATACCTTATCATATTTAATATTTTTTTCCCTGTTGTGCAGCCTATACCAATGCAATTTTGGAACGCACACATTGAAGGACAGTTTCCAGAGATACACATTGCAGTGCTAATGTTGAAGGAGGAAACATACTCGATGTCTATAGACCGAACTCACGGTAAGAGGCGCCTTAAAGATGGCGATATGCGCCAATTCTTTCAAGAAAATGGCATTGTGGAGGACTCGGAGTGGGTGTTTACACTCATTCCGTACCGGTATCCCCGGTTTAGAGTGGTCGAAATTTGTGTGTAGAATGTAGTGAACGACGAATTAAGAAACACTTTTTTCAGATGCTTGTTGGTCTTTGATGTCATATTATTTTGGACATTGTGTGTTAAATGTTTTTTGTGTTTATGAAGACAATTTTCATGCTTTCTCTGATGTTGTGATTGAAAAATTACGGGTATGTAAGATTTGTGTATTAATAGTTTCGTAGGTTTATTGGGACAATTTATATGGTTTATATCATATTGTAAGGCCGACACATTACGGGTACAACACCGAAACAATGGAACAAACCACCAAACATACCTAATATTAGAAACATACATTTTCTCAATGAAACAAAGCATGGGTACATATTGTCGACGGGACGACTACATCTTAGGACAATCAGGAACATGCAGTTACATACAGGTACATGACGGAAACAAAGTACAAACATATTAAAGCACCATTAAACAAACCAACAACGACAACTAACATACTGATACACCACCGAAACAAGAACAAACATAGAAGGAAAATATATAGTGACGAAGTTAATTCCACGGCCAATCAAAAGCGCAGTCCATAGGAGTGGCAGAACAGGCAGTAGATATAGTATTTTCTTCCGTTTCATGTGCAACATGAGAGGAGATGTCGTTGTTGGGCTGATTCACAGAGCCATCAGTTGAACCGGTTTGACTGTGTATGGATTGCTTCTTTTTTGGGCCCTTTGAGCTGCTACCCATATAAAAGGCCGGACGCGGTGGTTGTTTCTTAGCTCTCGGAGGGACAATACTGCGAACGGGGTAGGGAATTAACCTAGGTGGCAAACGGTTTGGAGGGTAATCCTCCACATCGATAACTTCTACACTTTTGCCACGGCCCTTGTTGCCCTTCTTCTTTCCTTCGTCGTCGCTGTCAGAAATGATACACCACTGCAAAGGATTTACGTATGGTGGCTCCTCGTAAAACAACTCAACAAGTTTGTTATGATGTGGATCACCATCCATCATGTACGCTAGGGAAAAGTCATCCCACTACCGGGTGAAAAAAAAAAAAAAATTAGACTAATACTGTTATGATGGTAGAAAAAATGAAAACGCATATATTTTTGATAAATCTCACCCTTAGCATTTCATCCCAAGTGCTGCCCGAAGCATGGTACTTGTTCTGGCCGACGTCGTATTCAACACCAGCCTTCTCTTTCAGAGCCGTAAAACTTCATGTCGTTTCTCCAAAACTCCCACTCGTATTCCGATGTACTCCACCGTGAAACTCTTGCCAAACCACGCATTGAATGCTCGCGTACCACCAAGTATGGACTCAGTATTGTCTGCATTAGGAACAAAGATACCACATAGCTTATCTTCAAGTAAGTAGTCGATAAGAAAGTCATCAAACTTTGGTGTCCAATTTAGGTCGTACAGATAGTCTGCTTGCACTAAACCAAAATTTGGAGCCATTACAATTTTATGACCTAGAAATTTTGCTTGTTTTTTTTAACTTAGGTAATACTTGACCGCTTCCTTCAATGGTTGTGGACTACTTAGTATGCGTTATGGTGATTAAATAGCAAAATTTGATGAAGCAAATCAATCATGTAGTAAGTGGTTGAACAAAGGGATATGGTTTTCATGCTCGTCTTGTCTATTCAATGCAGCTCTGCATAAATAGCTGAAACCTACATGTAGACGTGTGTAGTGAGTTGTCATTGCATGTCCCCTTGAATCTGACGTTATTGACCAAAAACATGACTCGAGTGGTCACATGCTTTGTTTTGCGCATGCAAAAGGACGAGCAATAATGCATTTGTACATTAATTTAAATTACATATGCTGGTATTTACCTATAAATGTACCTTTGCAGAAAAGCTGCATACCACGCCAAAGACCTATCAGATTAGCATTGCAGAAAAGATGCAAACCTAGCCTTATCCTATCCCTTGAATTTCCGGTGTACACATGTCCTGTTAATGCAAAACACACATTTTATATGTTTACAACTACGATTCCCCGAAATTGAATTCAACACACACATGTCCTGACTAGTCAAAAGCCTGCAAAGACATATCCATTCAGCTTTGCAGAAAAGCCGACACCTACAAGTAGACATGCTTTGATCTGCATTTGTACACATGTCCTTTCAATTCACAACACACATTTCATAACTTTACATGCATGATTCCACATAATTGAATGAAATACACACATCCTGCCAATTCAAAAGTAGTTTCACAAAAGTAGTTTGGGCAAAATATATAAGTTATTGTACAAAATATTAGTGGAGCACCACAACAAAGTTCATCTATCCATCCTTATTTAAAAATAAAATACAGGAAAACAAAGCAAACAATGAAGTAAAATGTAGACTTCATATATGTGAACTTCTTCTCCAATGTTCGAGCTTCACGGTGAACACCTTCAAGTCGCAACTCCAGTTCGACAATTTTGTTTGCTTCAATTTCCAATTTCTTGACCAACACATTCTTCTCATCTTCCAATGCACGTATCTCTGCACATTTTAAATGAAGCCTATCGGAGAGCAGTTGCTCCATCTCATTTTTGAACTTTAATTGCTCGTGGAGCCTTCCCTTTTCAGCCTTCAACCTCTGAAAACAATTTTTTCCGTACGGCGGCATTTCAGGATCAACCCATTCAAATTTGTTACAAGGCGGGTCATCCGTCTGTCATAAATGAGCATAAGATGGAGGCAAAAACCGAATGTGAAATCCTCACTAACCAAATATATCATTTACTATAATCAACGAAAATCAATATCATGTAGTTAACATTCGACAACGTGTTATAAAAAATATACCTTCCAACGAGGACATCTGATGAACCTTCGACCCGGGTTTTCATCCGTATTTGATGTCAACACGTCGCATTCTCGTCATGATGGCACAACCTGACCTCCATCGGCCTATTGTCGGAGGATCTGTAATACCGGTTGCTTGAACTCGCGTTTGAACGCTGTGACATGGTTATTTGCTTGGAAAACTGAAAAGTATTAGGATAGCAGACTTTCAATTCAACAACCTCTATTAAAATATGAAGTTCGGTTGTTAAAGGTTGTTCAATTCAACAGCCTCTTATCCTATCCATCCAAGTAAACGACGCCTTAATTTACATGGTTTTATTACAACCCATATGATCACCTTATAGAAACAAACCAATGTATTTGGCTCTCAGAGGAGGAACACAACCAGCCCTCAGTCATTGCCTACTTGTCTCATTAAATCCATATTCATTTTTAATCCCAAGAAAGAAATATATATATTTCACTATTCTTACTTTTCCATGTGCCAATATCATCTGAGCTCTGCATATGAAAATAGCCAGAAAGAAGGCATCTTTTGTGATGTACAGAGGGGGCAGATAGATTTCTTCTGTTATTTTCCTGTAGAGGTTCTTAATTTCATATGCTTTGCCTAATCATTATACAGTAAAGCCCATTAAACTCATATCCAATTTACTTGTTGGGTAATAATATTCAAGTCTTCTCGTCATTAGTCAAAAAAGGTTGAAAAATCACAACTATTCTATTATCATTCAACGCATAAATGGAACACCAGTTTTCTGTATCTATCTTGTGTGCTGTGCATTGGACCAAAACATATTGTCTCCCATATTTTCACTCCAGTAGTAATAAAAATTCAATTACTGTTATAAAAAATATATTGAACCTAACATGTAGGTGAGTTATCCCCTGCAAATTTTGTAATTTTATTTGTTGTCAAAATAATCAGTGCCTGATCATGTTCACATGAAAAATTCAATAATCCCTCATCAGTTTAATTGCAGAAGCTGCATTTGATTCTTTCATATATATGCAAGCTACAATAACCTTCAAGGATGGCTAATTCTAATGGGTAGCTACAATAACCTAGTATGAGATTTCAGTAATTGCAGAAGCTCCTATGTTGCAATGAAAGCTCATTCAGTGGCTCTCAAAGGTAACAACATAAAAACCTTCAAGGGTGGCTAATTGTAGAGGTAAGCTACAAAGTACTTGCTATATTTCTAAAATGTGAACAGTTTTCAACATTACAGACTAGTGTAGTAATGTAAAAAAATGGACTGCATTCTTTCGTTTTCTTCCTTGCACTTCTAGCTACAGCAAATGGAAAAAAATCTATGAGGGGCACAATTCCGAATGGAGATCATACCACAGTTCAATTGACAAATCCAATTTAAATTAAAGCCCGGGAATGTGTTGTAATATAACACAAGATACATCGAAAAAGAAACCCAAAAATAACCCATGAATTGTGTTACCTGCGAGGCCATCGGGTCGGTACCACGTCAACAGTCTTTCTCGGAAGCTCGTCGTCCACGGTGGAGGTCAGGTGATAGTGGAAATTGGAGTTCACGGAAGCTCGTCGTTCTCGGAAGCTATAAGCTCATCGCGGCTTATCGACGGAGGAGATTGTCGATTCTTCTTGTCACGCAGGGAAGTTAGAGCTAGGGAAAAATTTGAGCCGTATCGATATGTATTTGGGGAAGAAGAAGAAGGGTATAGAAGTCTTTAATAGATTTCTTGGTTGTGGTAATCCTTCAAAGTAATTGTGGGATCATTTTCGTCTAATCCCATCGCTAAATGTAAACGCTTGACTAAAGGTTGACGTGGAAAGTAGGGCTGATTAATTAGTCTTATCCTATCCCTCGAAGTAAACAACGCCTAACTGACATCGAGAGATAAAACTCTTGCATCCCATTCCTTCAGATACCGTCTTGCAAATTCTTCTCGTTGACAACGGCAAATCACAAGCCACGATTGGCTTCTTCTTCAAGCATCGACCTCAATCAACAACTATTTACATTCCCAATTTGAAATTCCCTTATTATATTCGGCCACAGATACGCGTAATTCTTCTGATATCCTCTTTTACCTTTCAATTATTCAATTAGTTGATTAAATTAGGCGAGCTCAATGATTTATTTTTGCCTTTCTCATTAGCTCACTTATTAAAAAAGATGAAAAATGCTATATGGGTGATGAGAGTTATAGGATAATAGCTGAAAGATGATTTGGTTACATTATTAATTTTTGCAACCTATGGACAGTAATTTCGGCTGCATTGGTGTTAACTTTGGGTGATGAGAGTTGCAAGATAATGATATCTGAAGCCTTATTATTGTTCATATATTAGTCGCTATGTTGAATAGTTTCCTATAGGTTGAGTGCTTTGGGAAGTTGTTAAAGTTTTCTGGAAAGTATATGCGTATTAACAGATGAATTCTTAATCTTGGGGCTCGACACTGTATAATAAAATTTAGCGGTTTTGCTATAAAGCCAACAGTTGGCTCCATAGAAAAACCGTAAAATTTAGAGTGTAAGCAAATTAGGCTGATCCTTGCACAATTAATGTGCATTATTAATTTTTCGGAAACCTATGGACAATTAACACCAATTGTCTTATTAAGTTACAGTAATTTTATATTTTTTGAATAGTGATGAACTCTCTGATCGTTGATTGTTTATTCGGTGCTTGGGCGCAGTTACACTCTCTGGTCCAAAATCATTGAACTCCATGAGAGGTTCGGGTACTAAGAATTTATCAGCTATTATTCTTAAAAGAAGAATTTTTTGGCCTTAGATTGCCTGATTTGGTTACATTATTAATTTTTGCAACCTATGGAAGCTTCCAAGAGATGGCTTCAGAGTAAAAGGGAAATATGTTCATTCCGTGGAATCTTTAGCTAATGTAAACCTTATTGAAACAAAATTAGTCCAGTTGGGAATATACTGGGTATGTTGTTGTTGTTGTTGTTGTTGTTGTTGTACATATTTTTTGTTTGGTCGGAGTTTGTTTTCTAGTTTCTTCTGTTTTTTTGGTCTGTCTTCTAAACAAATCTGCCTGCCTTTTTGATAAAGTGTTTGGGCTTTGGTATATATGAATCTTTCCTTCATGTTTTCTTAAAAAAGATTAGACTTTACGTCTTCTAGGAAAAAATAAGAACCTTTGGACGTGTTTGTTGGAACATATGTGCTTACATTAGAGGGTACAACATCTTGCCAGAAGTTCAAAAAGAGGGTACAACATCCTACAACTTTTTCCATTTTTAGTCTTGGCTTTTCCTTGTTTAAGTATATTTATGCTTTGAAACACTACCATAGGAAAACAAGATAATTATCTGCTTGTGGTGCTTGAGCCTAATCAAAATAATTATTAAAAGTTCCTACTTTTGAGAATCTTGAGCCTAATCTAATAGTTTGTGACATTCTGCATATTTGTAAGATGATTATTGCCTCATACATCAAAAAATTTTGATATAATGCTCAAGTGTTTTAAGTTTAATACACCGTTTGGCTTTGTGTGTTGTGTGTTTTCTTGGTGTGATTTGTGGTATATTCAGATTTGTATTTCACCAAGTGTGCATGACACAATTGGCATAGTGTAATGGAGTTTCATACATAATATGCTTTCTTGTAGTTGTAAGATTAATGTAATGCTTTCTCAATCAATTGAGCACATTAAGAGAAAGCAATTGTTGTCGATGGTGTATGAATCAATTATTTCTCCATGCTTGAATCCCTCTCTCATCTTTATCATTTTGTTACTTAAAACAAGATTTTAATTATTGAGCTGAGGGGAGGAGGACTGAGGTTTATTAGTGTATTATGAAACCTGGTAAACTAATAGATAAAGTACATTTATATTGCAAGTCTGACTGTGGGATGTTTACAATCAAGTTCATCGAGTTTTTGCATGTCAGGATGGATGTTAAAGTCATAGATGAAAAGGTGATTCTCTGTTGGCGTGAGAAACTAGCAGCTGAGATATTTGCATCACATTTTGATCCTTAGTTTCTTTTAGGATAGAATATTCAATGGTGTATAGTTTTTGAAGTGTTTTCCAATGCAATGAAGTGAGTTGTTAAACCTTGAATTTATATGTTGATTGTTGTATAGTTTTTGATGTGTTTTCCAATGCAATGAAGTGAATTTTTAAGCTTTGAAGTTATATTTTGAGAAAAAAAAAAGTTATATTTTGACGGGCGTATTGTTTTTTGAAGTATTTTCCAATACAATGATTATTCAAATATTATGGAGTCTTTAATTCACCTAATGTATTTCTTGCACAATTATTATAGGAATTTGAAAGATGTATTCTCATTCTAATGTATTATATAATGAAGGTAGAATCATTATAGTAGTATTTCATAAACAGTACTTGAAATATAACTATAATGAGAGTACTTTCGTTATAATGTATTATATAACGAACGTACCTTCGTTATGACTGTCGCGCGCGGCTCGCGCCCACGAAGGTCCTTTGCGAGCTGTCAGAGACTAAAGTTTTCAGCGGTTGGGCCCGCGACAGTAATAATGAGGTACCTTCGTTATACATCACAATAGAACGAATCTACTCTCGTTATAGATATATTTTAGCCTTGTCGATAAAATGTTATTATAACGGTTCTACCTTCGTTATGTAATATATTATAATTGTTACATTCGTTATAGTTATAATTTCTTTCATTTAGATAAAATACTACTATAACGATACCACTTTTGTTATATAAATAAATTACAAAACAAAGGTGGAATCGTTATAATAACATTTCATCAACAAGGCTGAATATATAACCATAACGAGAGTACTTTCGTTCTCGGTTTGTGGAAGAATCTCGAGAAGTCAGTTGTTGTTCTGGGCGTGAAGTCGGTTTATATCTAAATGTGAAGTCGGTTCAATACTTAGCCGGTAACGAGTTGCATTAAGAGTGGCGTTGTTCGGTTTTTTGGGTGATGATCTTCGATTAGCATTCATTAATTTTTCTCCTGAACACGATGATTAGTCAGGCCGGTTATCAACAAAGAAATAAACTAAATATGCAAATTTTATAATATAGAATCTCTAGGGCCATATGTAATTGTTCAAATTATAAATTAAATACAGATTGAACCTAATGACTTAATTGCAATAAATCATAAATATCTGAAATTGCAAGTTGGACCCCTAAGTTTATCTAATTTACCAACATATGCGCAGTTCCCAAATAGAATTGCTCGACTTCGACCAGCTCGCAAGAAGGGTTGGTGAGAAGACGGGTTGAAAAACTTCGGTTTATCATCTATGACGCTGCTAAAGTCGTCGCTCGACTTTGACCAGCTCGCAAGGAGGGTTGGGGAGAAGACGGGTTGAAAAACCTACGTTTAACAGCTATGAAGCTGTTAAAATCATTGCTCGATTTCGACCAGCTTGCAAGGAGGGTTGGGGAGAAGACGAGTTGAAAAACTTACGTTTAACAGCTATGAAGCTGTTAAAATCATTGCTCGACTTCGACCAGCTCGCAAGAAAGATTGGGGAGAAGACGAGTTGAAAAACTTCAGTTTATCAACTATGACGCTGCTAAAGTCGTCGCTCGACTTCGACCAGCTCGCAAGATGGGTTGGGGAGAAGATATACGTAAAATAACAAGACAGTTTGAATTACGAGTAACATAGAATATTGAGAAATTAAGTCAGCGGAAGTATGGACACCAAGACAAACATCGAAGGATAATGATATAAATAGAAAGATTCATTACATTCCAAGTCGTCTCGGCCCTTATAAATACTGAAAATAAGCCGAAGACGACATAAACCACACAAGCTTTTTCTTTTTCTTTTAAAAAACAAAGAAAACAAAATAAACTTTAAGACTCGGCATCAGACTTTTCTGCCCCATCACTATCACCAGCAACAACAGTCTGAGTTTTCTCAGCATCATCACACTCAGCCTCGTCAGTCAGCTTCTCACCGTCAGCTCCACCTGTCGACTTTTCGTCATCAGTGCGAACCACTTCCTCCTGCTCCACCCCCTCAACCTCTTCGTCCCCGACCGGCTCCTCACGTTCCTCGACATCGGAGGACCCCACATGATCCGCTCCATTTGGCCCGACTAGCTCGGTCAGACCAACCAAAGGAGCGGGGGGAACTTCGAGCCGACCACCCAGTTCGGCCTTGCGAATGGCTCTCGCCTCGAGGCCGACCCACCACGAGTGATCCGCGGAAAGAGTCGCGTCGCCCCTATAGCCGTCGGGGAAAGGAAGGGTTTGCTTAACTGCCTCACGGTCGAGCTTACCCGCGCACTCAGTCTTCTCCACGGCCTTCTCCCAGGCGTCGAACGTATGGTTGAAGTATTAGAGAGTCGGAGGGCAGAGCTTGTCGAGAAATGCGGGGGCGTTGCAAAAACGATTCACAGTTTCTCGACGATAGTGCTCGAGGAACACGGAACCCATGGGCGACTTAAGAAAGGTCCTACGTCCCTCGAGGATCCCCGCCTCTCTCTCAACCATGGCGTCATCAGCAGCCTTCGCCAAGTCGGCTTGAAGCTGGTCGACCTTTGAGAGAGCAGCAGCTTTCTTGATCTTCAATTTCGCAACAAGAGCGTTAGCTGCTGCCAGATCATCATCCTTCTTCTCAAGCTCGAGGAGTTGATCTTCATACTTCTTTTTGAAAGAACGAACGTTGGAGTCGGGCGAGCTGGTGTCTTCGAGGAGAGAGGGCATGATAAATGCCATGAACTGAAGAGAATCATGAATAAACGAAGTCCAAAAACAGAATTAAAGCTCAAGTAAAGTACAATCGACTAAAACCAAAGATGAAAGCAATTACCCGAGAAAAGCATAGTAGAGCGCGGCTAGCACGATCGTAAGGGTCACGATCGGCGCGGGCCTTGTCAGTAGCTGGGATGATGGAATCGAAGTATTTGGCGATCTCATGAGGGTGAGGGTGGTCCCAAAGTCGAGAGGGCCTCTCGAGGGTGACTGTCTCGAGCTGGTCCGGAGGAGGAGCTTGCTCGACGGCCTTTCTCTTGTCTTTGGTCTTCTGACGCTTGAGCGAGCTAGGGACAAGAGTGACGTCGACCGCGTCTTGAGCCCGCTTCTGGGGAAGCGAGCCCGGGGCCTTTTTCTGACTTCCCGAGGGCGGAAGGACTACCTTCGACTTCTTGACGACAGTCGTCTCAACTGCCGCCTCTTTCACACCCGACCCCGCACCGTCACCGGGTTTCTTCGGAGGGGTAGGTCGAGCAGCGTACTTCCCATCGCTCTTCACCTTCTCGAAGCGAGCAAGAACGGAATCTGCAAACAAGCATCAAAAGTGTCAGTCATATCGGCATAAAGACTTCAAGTTAAGAAAGCAGGGAAATCCGACTTACGAGGGTCGTTGAGACGAGGAATATCCTCGTCGACAACGAGGCCGACATGATTAAGAAGGGACATCTCTTTGATCAACGGACGAGCTTTGTAAGTGTGTTTATTGAGCTCGGCCAACATCGGCTCAAATTTGCCGCACCGTGGCCGTTTATTTTGTTTAACCTTGGAGGTAATCCAAGTGTTTGGGTATGGATATTTACTAGAAGCAGGTCGAATAAAAACAAACTTCGACTTCCACTTAGTTACATTCGAAGAGAGGTCATCGAGGAAGGTGACACCAGCACGACGTCCCAAGCAATGGGCGTCTTTTATGAATCGATAGCTATAACAATAAAAAAGAAACTCCGGAGAAAAATATCTAAGTTTTATTCTAGAAACAACAATGAAAGCGATCATGATGCGAATCGCATTATGAGAAAATTGATTTATGGGTACATTGTACAAATCACTAATAGCGCGAAGTTCGGGTCGAATCGAAAAACGAAGACCGAACAACACCTGGTCGATAAAAAAAGTTAAAAAAAAGTGTAAAAGCCATGTGGAGGATTAACAAAGTCATCATTAGGTTTGGGAACGACCAGTTCCCAGTCGGCCGGAAGACCGCTGTACACCCTAAAGCCCTCGACCTCGGCTGCAGAGGCATAACAAAAAGGATTTAAAATAGCTAACTTAGCTAAAGGACATGCTACAGAAACAACATCTCGAACCTCGAGAAGATGCTCAATTATGGGTAAAGAAGAAGGACTTGTTTTATATACAAGAAAATCTAAGATCCTAAGGGGAATACCTCAGGGAATGAGGTCGAGACGGGGAGACCCTCTAGCTCGGGAAGACTCGGGATCTTCCGCCAAGACACCCGACATCCACGCTTGTCTATAAGCGTCTTGATCGATACCAAAAGAGGATACATCCGAATGAGAATTTTGTGATTGATCGGCCGGTTTGAAGCCGACTACTTGCACGAAATCGGACGATTAAGGACCTTCGTCGATCAAGCGTTCAACAGTGTCAGGGGAAGAATCTGAGTCAGAATCTAGAAGAACGAGAGAGAAAAAGTCAAGATCAGTCAAGGAGAAGTCAATATGAAGCGAAAGTTAACACAGCCAGTCGGGGGCAAGTCGACTCGAGGAGGTCATCAAAAGTCGAGCCAGAGAAATAGAAAGGTAACTGCGGAAAAATGGATCCGAAATAAGTGGAGCCACATAGTGGTGCTCGACTCAACCTAATCATAAAAACGAGAAAGACACGATGCATGTCGATACGTGCCAAACCTAAAACGACTTAAGTCATGAGAATCGACTCCTATATTGAAAATCAATGTGGCAAAGCAGGGACAAACAAGAAATCCAAAGGAAAATTCAAGTGAAGGAGATCTAACATAAAGATTCGCACAAAAAGATATGAACACGATGAACACCCAAGGGTTTTCAAGCTCAGAGAAACCTTGAAAGAGATTCAGGAAATCGTGAAAAATAAAGAAAAAAGCAAAAGATGTTGAGAAAGTACGGCACTTACACATGATGCAGCGAAGAAAGTCTTGAAGAGACTGGTGGTTGCCGGAGAGCTGACTACCGATGAAGCTCGAAAATGCCTTAATTGCTGGAGAAATTCGAGAACTCAGAGAGAATATGAGGAGAAGTAAAAAGTGATTGGGGAACGAGGGGAAGGGTATTTATAAAGAATAGAGATGAATCCTGATCCTTAGATCAAACAGAAATCTAACGATTTGGATAAGGCACAAAATTGGAGGCGACAGCACTGAAGCGGCGCATTAGGTCCAGATTTGAAATTCGAAATTTGAAAAGACAGTATGTCAGAACTTATCCAAAAAACAATCATGAGGTCTTAAAATAATCTCGCGAGATGGCGAGACGAGTTACAAGCAACGGAGTAGAGGAGAAGTCGCGATCCAAATCAGAAAGTGTAGCAAGGATGAATCGAGCAAAGACGTCAAGATGAACCTCGAGGACGGCAGGAGAGTGACGAACAAAACTAATAGATATAGTCGATCACCAAACTTACTCTTAAGCTCTAGTCCGCTTAGAGTAATTTTTGGGGGGGACTAGATGATATAGCCATATTATCATATACCGGTTCTGAAACCCTACTCGACCAAGATAACAAACTCAGACCATCCACAGGGCGATATGTTCCCATCGACATACTCAAATCGACTTCCGCAAAGTCGACTCTACGTAGAACGACCGTGAAAAGGCAGAAATCTGGTCAGTCGACTCTCGTAGGCCGACCTCAGTCTGTCGACTTTCAATAGTCGACATTTGTATAAGAAGAACAACAAGAGCGTAACCTTCGAGCATTCAGATACCCTAAGTCGACTCCCAGCAGTTGACTTCACTAAGTCGATTCTCTAAAGACGACTTCCACTCGAGAGAACTAACCAAGCGTAGCCTCCGAATCTTCATATGATCATAAGTCAACCTCCTAGCTCTCGAGGCCGACTCTGTATACCTCGAAGACCAAAGACGTGATGACGACTCATCACAGTTGAAGCTCTACATCTTTTAAGGGATAAAGGAGAATCTTGTGATGACTCAGCAGCAAGAGGAGACGAACCGACCGGGGCATTTTGGACCCTTTACGTAAGCCAGCCAGGGTATTTCAGGGACTTCAAGTAAGTATCTCTTTTTATATAAAGGAGGTGAGGCAACCATAAACCCTAACTCTCATTCACTCTCCACTCTCCCCCATAGCTGCTGCGCAGCCTCTCTTCATCACTCTCATATTGACTTGAGCGTCGGAGGCTCTACGTCGGAAACACCTCCAGCGTTGAGTTTTTGCAGGTATTCTCGCGGTCTAGCAACGATTCAGAGGCGGTTCAAGCAGATCTGAGCTCAAATCCATCGGTTCTCTTCAGATCTAGAAGTAAACCCATCAGCAGGTCCTCTTGTCCGACTGCTATTTCACGATCATTAACCTCATCCGACAAGAGAGCCGCTACCGGCGACCGGCGATTTCACGATTTCTCGTATCCTCAGCTCGCAACCTCCATGTCGTAAACTCCGACAGAGATGTCACGTCTCAGAAATTCGTCCAGCCGTTGCCATCGTTGTTGCTAATTCATTGCGTCAACCTCTCGGTCCGTTCGAGAGTTTGCACCAGATCTCGGATCTCCTATTTGCACGCTTACCGAAATATTGCCATTGATTTGGGAAAGGTCTGCAAAACTTCAGTCGCGACCTCAGTAACCGAGCCGGTTAGGAAGCGACCAATGCCTTAGGTCGGGCAACGTAGACCACGAGGCGGCGGTCGGGTGGCTAGCGCATCGATGAAATCTGGCTGCAGGGGCTCGCATTGACCGGCTGAAGGGATTGTCGGGAAAACAGGGTCACTGGAAATTGGGGTCGCCGGGATCGCTGGGATGAGGTCACCGGACTGAGGTCACTGGAAAATGAGGTCACCGAGATCGCTGGGATGAGGTCATCAAAACCAAAGGTTGCCGGCGCGGGTCAACGCCGTTGGCCGGCCGCGCGGCCGCCGGTGACCGGCTGCCGAAATATTTGTTTTATAATTAATTTATTTATTATAAAATTAATATTAATATAATATTAGTTTTAATAATAATTATTATTTTTATTATATAATTAATGTGTATTTCATTGATTAATATGAGCCATTGATCCCCCACATAATCAATGGCTATGTTGAGTCTCATTTTATGAGGTGTCCTCATTTGATCCACCCCATAATATATGCCGAGATTTTGTTTGCAAGTCTTTTTTCTTCGTCGCTTGATGCAAAGAATATGGAGATTGATTTTGATTTTATCCTACTTAAATTGTTAATTGTGACCGTAGAAATCAATGGATGAGATTTGGTTTCACATAATTTTAAGAGGTTGACTCATTTGATCACACTATAAATAAAAATAGTGTTATTTGATAATATAAATGTTTTAATCCACCGTTGTCGCCTTCTTTTCACATATCTTGTCGCGCGGCCCGGGGCCGTCCGCTGCTGTCCGGGCTGGTCGCCCCACTTGGGCCCTCGGATCTCCACCAGATGCAGATCTCGCCGACACCCCAAGACGCCTCTGTCGCGGTTCAGGTAGCCGGGTCTTCGACCGGTGGCGTTCAGCCGGCTCCGGCCAACCTCCATGGAGCTGGTCGGGACTGAGGTTTGGCTCTCTCTCCCCTCTTTTACCCGACTTCTTGGTTTCGGGCTAGACGGCAATTTAGCTGTGAGCCGTTGGTAGCTGAAATTAGTGGATGGATTTTGAGTTAGTGGTGGCTGGGTGCTTGATCGTTCGGGCCGAAGGATTAAGTGGGTGGGAGGGGCGTTGGTGGTCGACCTCCGGTTACAACTCTAGGGGTAGTCGTCAAGGAGAAGATTTTGGTTGTCTACTGCGGTTCCAACTAGCCGTGGCTACACTGGAATTTATGGAACAGTGCTCGAGTCGGAGTCTTATCTGAGTGGGCAATTGTCACTGGGTGTCGGGCCGTGGTGTAGAAAAGGGTGTTATTATATTTAATTGTTGTAGTGTTGTGTTGCTCTTGTGTAGTTGTTGTTTATGTTGTGTATTTTTTTTTTCTTGTTTTGTAGTTTGTTCTCCTCTCGTATGAGCTACTAGATTCTCTCATTTTGGAGCTTTTGTTTATTTAGTCTGTGTATTTTAGTGGGTTCGTTTATTAGTGCCTCTAGGCTCCCGTCGTCGGGTAGTCTCCTGCTAGATCAGCTAGATAGATGTTTGACTTATTCTAGTTGACTAGTTGTATTTGTGTGTTTATCCACCTTCTTAATATATAAGGGAACTAGAAGGTGTCTGGAAAGCCGACACGTTGCTTAATGTGTGCTTTCCTTTTGCCGCTTCAATTTCCTTACTTCTTTTTTCATGCCTTTTTGCCTTTTTTTAAAGAACAAATTTCTGGGGGTGCGCTTGTCATTTTCTTCTATTCTTTGTGGTGTTGTTTCGTTCATTTTCTTCCTTTTCCTTTCCTGTCTTCGAATGGGCTGTGTTTACTGCGGTTCTAATCATTTATTGTATTTTTCTGATTACATTTCGGCGCGGCGAATGTGTTGCCAATGGGTTACGGTGTCGTAATTTTGATTGTGTTCCTCCGGATTTGCAGGGCTTTAAATTTAATGGTATTTTTCAGTTGGAGAAGGAAGATACAAATTATTTAGTTTTTCCAGTTATTTGTGTTCGATTTTTCCTGGGATGTTTTTGCTCATCTGTTGCTTTGTATTGTCATAAGGAGTTTCGCTTTTGTGGTTGTGTTGCTGATTCGCTTTCTTAGTCTTCAGTCCTCGCGTGAAGGGTATGATGCAGATGACTTTTCCTTTTCTTGTTAATGTTTCTATGTTGTTTTGGGGCTCACTTATTTCAGTTGATACTTCAAGAACCATTTTGTTATGGTGACGAAAAAAAAAAGAAAAAAAAAATGGTAATTAGAGCTTATTATTTTACTGCATTTTGTAAAAGCACCACAAATAGGTAATTTAAAGCAATGTTGTGAACTCTTCGAACATCGGTATTTTCTCCTTCTGCTAAATTCCACTCATTTAGTCCTGTATAATTTTCTATGAAAACAAATCAAATTCTAGCAAATATCGAGTTTGTACTTTCTGTTAAATTTATGAATTCTTGTGTGAGACGGCTTGATCATTAAGGGTGTCGACCACTTAACTTTTTTCCTAACAGAAATGCGTACTTATGTTATGAAATGATACACTTTTGTTTATGATGTTTTTTAGAGTATGACACCTTGATTTGAAAATATGCCTTCAAATATTAAATATCACCTAACCATTTTACTGCTTTAAAATTTATGGGATTTCATTTGGCAGTGGCTTTGTTAGTTGGTCTTATGTTTTTTACAGGAACTGAAGAACCTCAGGCCTCAACTGCATTCACCTGCAGAAATCATATCTGGACAGTGAACAGAAGCAAATGTGAGATTTTGGTACAACTTGTCTCACTAATTTGGCTTTAATATGTTTTTAAAGGAATCATTTGATCTACAATGTATTCTTTGAACTTTAGTATTTGAGAATGTTTGTTCAGTCTCTTGTTAGTTTTTTCATCCGACGAGAATGAAAACTTTACCAATGACAATATTTCTCTTTTGCTTGTCCTTCGTGCTAATTAGGGAAAAAAATTGAAGTGTATTCAGTTTTGTTGTAACATTGAAAGAATGTATATAGAACTCCATATAAGAAGCCATACTATAGACTTGGCATTGGCATTCCGTATCTAATTTCATAAAGAATAACTAAATAAATCTTAGAGTTTAGTTTTGAGAACAAAATACATGCACATAATAGACGTTATATGTAAAAACAAATTATTCTTAAAAATGCACACACAGCCACACACATCAAAACACAATCAATATTCAAGGATTCTGCCTCGAGATGTATAGATAGATTCAGTCTAAGTGTTCAAATGTGCAGTTGTCTAATCAAATAACAATCTCAATTTTCTGATTTCTGATCTTATTTATAATATCATGAGCATACTTAATGAGAAGAGAAAGAATCACAATTCACAAAGCACGCATTGATTCAAAACAACATACATATCAGACTTATTCCACCCCATAATCTTTATCTCCCAATACATAATGCAGACATACATCACAAATAACTACAAAAAGGATATAAGATTCATGAAGAGCCGCATAAAAACTAAAACTTTCATAACCTATTGCCACAAAATCAAGTCACAAATTATAGTTTGATTTCTAATTCTTTAACACACTCAACTTAAGGTCTTATCCTAAAAATCTGCAATGCATAGTGGTAATTATCTATGAATAATATATACCTTACATATCACAAAAAATACTAAAAAGATATAAATGTTCATTAAGGGTAGCATAAAATTAGTGCTTTCATAAGCATTATTATCACAAAATAAAGTCACCAATTATATAGTCTGATCTCAAATTCTTTTACACAAGCATCTTAATTACGTTCTAGCACTAAAACACAAGAGATTCTCCAGGGGACTCATACCACATCAAAACAGAGTAGCAACAACTAAACAATCACTTGAACAAAAATAATTAGGAATGGATATGAAGATGGATAAATTCACTGTAATTGGAAAAACCACAGAAGTATAACCAAAATCAGACTCATTGTCATTCCAAACTTTCATTGAAATATCTAATAAAAGTATCATAGTTGTATAACTTTTCAGTGTATGATTATGTTTAATAAAAAATCGGATCAATCACTTTATGGTGAACAATAAACTTACAACCAAACCACAACTCT
Source organism: Striga asiatica (assembly GCA_008636005.1). Taxonomy (NCBI): domain Eukaryota; kingdom Viridiplantae; phylum Streptophyta; class Magnoliopsida; order Lamiales; family Orobanchaceae; genus Striga; species Striga asiatica. The sequence goes on from BKCP01006549.1 coordinate 226,681, forward strand.
GACTCTAATCAGGATGGTGGTGAAACTGTTACTGCATCAAAAATATAGAACTTGTTGAGATGTGGGGCATGTGAATATTATGAGCTTGGATAGTTGTTGTTGGACTTTACACTTCAACCTTAAAGTTATGTACATGATCGTTTACTGGATTTGTTTAATGTCTATGTTAGTCATAGATTATAAGACTTTTATATAGTGAATTTAGACTAATATTAACACATATGAAATGTAGTTTATGGGTAAACACAGCCGGTTATCTATAAAATAAAATTCTATTGTTCCGATTCAATGGCAGTTTTTAGCCTTTGGTTTATCCCGAATCGAGATGGCTCTAAACTTAGGTTTGCCTACCCCAGTTAGTTGAGTCAGCCACCCTTTCGGGACTAGCGTTCGAAAAAAAAAATAAAATAATATGAACATTTTTATTTTTTTTATAACAATTTACCGAGAGGACATGGATGGCATTTTGACAAACTATCGTGGAAAAACCGTTCCAAAATAAAAAGCACGATTTTTCACACCTTTTGCAGTTAAAACTTACACAAGACTCTACTTTCTTTTCTGCGGACTCGCTGCGATAAATTGAAGATGGACGCGGCGGTGCAGAATAATGAAGAAAACGAGAGGAGAGGTCGAGAGCCTTTCGAGGAGGCCCTGATGGTCGCGATGGCGGTAGACGGCGCGGCGGAAGAGGCGGATTACGTCGGTGGAATGAAAGGGACGGTTCGAGGGCCTTGGTCACCCGACGAAGACGCTATTCTAACAGGTCTGGTGAGGAAATTTGGTCCTAGAAACTGGAGTCTGATCGCCAGAGGAATTCCGGGCCGTTCTGGGAAGTCGTGCCGCCTGCGGTGGTGTAATCAGCTCGACCCTTGCGTCAAGCGAAAGCCCTTCACGGGTAATATTTGTAGCGATTTCATGAAATGTTTTNTTCTCCGGTATCTGATTTTCCTTCCATTTTGATTTATAAAGGAGAGGCTTTGTGTGGGTTTTGGTTATTTGAAAGGATATGATGCCATTGTTGTGTGTGTAGATATTCGGAATGTGCTGCAGCTGATTGATTTCTTTGTTTTATTGTTTGGTCATTATTATTATTTTTTATATTCTTGTTTTTCAGAAACAGGGTTTCGAGAAGGTGTTTTTATTTGATTTATTTTTAATACTTAAATTCTGATATGTGCACTGCTCTCATTTACTTGGACGTAACATTATACAAATCTGTTTTCTGTAGTAGTCTGTTACCTTTGGGTATGGTTATCACAATACTGTTTCATTTGTATTGTATTTGAATCATTATCTGGTCCTTTGTTGATTCTCGACTGTTTTAAATTACCCAGAGTGGGCATACAAGAAGCTTGATCAAACACTACTTTGGAGCTTTCACATGGCTAATTCTGCAATCTTTCCGAGTTTATAATTGTCATATGTGTATGATATGTTCTGGGCCAAGTTTGATCCATTGTTAGTGTGTTGAATAAATTTTATGTCAGTTTGCAAATCATGAAATCATTTTTGTGTTTCCTATTTTTAATGGATTTAAGGTTTCTGTGTGGGCTTTTGATGAAAGTACTGAAATAACAGCTTCAGTAAGTTGACACTTGGATCATTGAACTTGTTATGAAATACTAGGATATTCTGTAGAATCTAAGTTGCCAGCTATATTAACAGTTTCAGAGAGTTGACGTGTGAATCGATGAACGTATTATCTACTGAAATATTCTGAATGATAAACTGTTGTGTATATTGTTTCAGTCTACACTTCTTTCATGATCAACCATTTCGCATATTTTAATGTACCTCCATTAAGGCTTTCGGTTTTTTTCATTCTTGTCGATTATTAGATCTGTTATGCTGTTTTATTAATTCCTTCACATTCAAAGTATGTTAGTCAAACAATCGGATCAATCTACTTCCTTTTAGTTGTCGCAAATGTCTTAACTTTTTTGTTAGTGTTACATTGGCCTTTTTCCGTGCTCGTGTTTTTTAAGGTTTTACCAATTATTTTGCATAATTTTTCTTGATGACTTTTAGCATTATAATGTGTGCCCTATAACATGCTATCTTTGGTCCATCATTCCAAGTATGTCTGTGGTTTGTGGTTATGACGCTATGTGCATAGATCCAGGCTTTATTTCCAAGTTGAACATGAATGTCAAGTTGTCAACTTTTTATTAAGGGTGAACTCAGTCGTCGATGTGCTAATTCTTTGAATGGCCTTTCTTATGCCTTCCATTTTCGGTTCATAGATTAATGCTATAATTTTCTTTGGATCCGCAATAATATATATTTGTAGCAGAATCTGATAGGAGTAAAGGGTTAATGTCAAAAACTGAATATCATTGTGCAGAAAAGAACTTGAGGTTCTTGAAGTAAATGAGGTTGATGGAAAATAATATCCCGCCCTAACTAAAAGCCTACGAACAATAATAATTCTCTCGTTTCCTAAACATAAGAGTATGGACTCACTTGAAAAAAGTTACTATCCTAAACATTAATATAACCTAATTGGGCTAAGGCTCTAGGGCCTGAAGTCCACAAATTTATTTTAGAGAATATAGCAATCGGTATGTGACAATGCTACCCCCTTTAAACTAGCATTGTCTCAAGGCTTGTAGAACTAAGCTGTCCAAAATGAAGCTGACATCCCATTTTGTCCTCTGCGACAGTTAAGGCTGAAAGGGATTTGTTGTGGCAGACATACATCAGGATGTACGGTTTTTTTACACTGAAAAAAAACCCTTTTGCTCGTGGATCTCGGTACTCTTGATGCAAATAATGATGATTCGTTTTGGAACAACAGATTGGGTCAGAAAGAAAAACTGGAACTAGGAGATGAGGCGTGAAAATATTGGCCACCATTTGTAGGAAACAAGCTGGCTGCTGTAATTGGCGAATTAGGTGTAGGTAATGTTATATGGGAAGATCTCAATTTTATTTATTGGAAGTAGACTATGTGAGTAGGTTTGTAAGTTTGGTGATGGCGTGAGGTGTGTTTAATTCTCCAAGCTTTCATCCCTAGAGTCCACACGTGTCATATCCATACTACTTGATAAGAGTGAAGGGTTAGTGTAAAGAGGTAAATATTTATGTTCAATAAAATAAATAAAAAACATGAGCTTCTCATCGGGAAATGATATCCCGCCCAAGCTAAAAGTCAAACAAACAATAATAGTTCTCTCGAAATAAAAGTCACACAAAAACACTAAGAACTCATTTGGAAACAAGTACTAATGTCCAATTCTGAATATATATATATATGTGTGTGTGTATATATATAAATATATATATAAAGAATTTCCTCGAAATAAACTATTAGTTTCATGGAAAAATTATTTGTTACTAAAAGAGTGAATTCTGTTGTTATCATTTCTGGCCATTTTTTCCTTTTTAGTTATTATTAAATCTCCTACGATTATTTCATTCTATACAATTCTATAGACAGTTCATATGTGATGAATACTTCAGTTTTAACTTTTAGCGTACTATGATAATGAAAAAAAATAATTTTATTATTTTCCTTATTGTGTCTTTAGTGAGAGGATCATCATGAGGTCCAAGTAAGACTGTTGTTTTGATCCTGTATTAGGTCCATTTTCTTTCTTTGCCCTATTTGCAGCATATCGTTGTGAAGTTTTGAGTGCAAAAGATTTTGTACTCATGGCTAATCTGAGCTCCGTACCTAATGTAACCTTTGTTTCTGTACTGATTACATCAGTGTTAGTGTGAACTTTACTGTTCTTACTGTAGTACATTTCACATTACATATGGATCTTGTTCCATACTTTCTCCATCTTCTAGGTTATTTTTCCAAGCTCTTGTTAAATTTCAGGATATTTATCTTGAGAACTGTTATAATGATCCATGAAGTTGCCTGGAGTTTTTGTTGTAGTAATTACAATTACACTACACATTGGTAGTTGGTTAGAGTTTAAACTGTGCAAGTTTTCAAAGATGATGGGGCTTGAGGGTGTTCTAGTTCTTGTTTGAAGTAATTTTCCCAGGCTGTTTTACATCTCTCTCTCTCTCTCTCTCTCTCTCTCTCTCTCTCTTTCTAATATAGGTTGTTGATTGTTTATTATTCAAAGCTATGTACGTATAAGGAACAAGAATGAGCCTGATGAATTGTTTATTATAGCTTCCTTCCTTGTCTGAAATTTTACCGAGTTTGTATTTGCAGATGAGGAAGATCGTATTCTTATTGAGGCACATGAAGTACACGGGAACAAATGGGCTTCAATTGCAAAACTCCTGCCAGGAAGAACAGACAACGCAATAAAAAACCACTGGAACTCTACCCTTAGGCGCAGGTTCCTCAACTTAAGAAGGTCAACAACAGCCGATCAAACCTACTTTGGCTCGAATATCAACTTGGTCAAGTCCGAGACCCCATCAAGCTTACCCCTCAACTCCTCTGACAAAATGAAAAATGAAAATTCACAACACACTGCCATGATTCCACTTGAAGGCAAATATGAAGCTACTACTTCAAGCTCTCCTGTTACGCAACCAAATGTTTATCCCTCAGCTGACAACTCTCCAATGATTTCCAAAGTTGGTGCATTTACCGTCTGTAATAATTCTTCAAGTTTTAAACAGAAGAATACTGAGATATTCAAGTTTCAGCCGATTGTGCGGTTGCAGTGTGGCCATGGCTGCTGTGAAGGCCCTAAAATTTCATTGTTGGGGCCTGAGTTTGTGGATTATGATGAAACACCAGATATGTTTAGCCCTGAGCTGGCTTTGCTTGCTAGGGATTTGAACAGTATTGCATGGATGAGAAGTGGTCTTGAGGAGAATACGAAAATTGATCAAGTGATTGAAGACTTAGATGGGATGAAAGCTTTGCGAGCTGAGGTGGAGGGCTTGAGTTGAGGAGGTTATGTCATTCAATCTTCTTCTTCTTCTTCTTTGGTTTGGGCTGATTATAAGGTTTTTTTTTTTGGTGTAAAAAGGCTCGGCTCCTTCATGTCATTTTCTATTAGTATTAGTGAACAATTGTTGGTCTCTTAACCTGATAATTGTTGCCCTTTTACAACATGTTTTGTCTTGTATTTGGTGTTTTTGGTATCTTTTCTCATCGCAGGGCTCTTAATCTTGTGTTCCATGATGATGGGTTAGGGTTTGGTTGAAAATTGAAATTGAGGTTGATATATACTATATATACAAACAAGTTAATATGGAGCATCTTTCATTAAAATTATATATGTTTAGTTAATCAAGAATGGGGTGCTCGGACAAACTTCATGCTGAGCTCTGGGATTTGATCCTATTGAAGCTATGGAATCGCATGTTCAGCTTCGTGGAACACGATCTACTGGACAATATCCCGTATGCTAGTCAACTGTAATGAAAGCATCACAGCACACTCACCATAATTATCCCGTATAATTGAATACAACCGGACAATATCAAATAAATTATAGAACTCCCTCCAAATGACCAACATCCAATCAAGGTAATGATTCACTGCCCCATATTACCATCTACAACCTGCCAACCCTCAGAAACGAGCCCTGAGCGTGTCTACCGCGCGCCAACGCGGCTAGGACCCAAGTGTACCGGTAAGGTCGCGTCCAGCCGGACCTCGCGTGACCGAGCTGGGCTACACCAAACCACCGGCTAGTTCACTAGTGACACGCTAGTCCAGCCGAACCGGTTCGGGCAAGCCCGGGTGGTTCAACATTTTTCGGTTCAGAATTTTTGGTTCGAGCGTGAGCCGGAACTTCAGCATTTTTCCTAGCCAAGTTAATCCGGTATAAGTTAGAAAGCATATTTTCGGACTTAGAAAAATTATCCGAGAACCCTAGACAACTTCAAGGTAGAAAATAATTAACTTAGCAACTTAATTTATGTTCGGCAAGCCACTAGTAAGCTAAGTTATGAAAATAAGATATAAGTGAATTTAAGTCAAACAAGCAGACAGATAAGTCAAGAGAAGATAAAATTTATTAGTTAAGATAATTAATAAATCTGAAGAAGATGAAGAACAAAGAATTGTAAATTAAGCAAAAGACTTAGAAACAATATTTGCTTAAATTTTGTAGCTTGAGGAGAGTCAAACCTCTGCCAGCTACAAGCACTCCAGCACTTGCATTATCAACCTAACAGGTGGGGACCCCGTACTGGGTGCAACATTTTCTATAATCGATTACCATGTCTGAGGTATGTGTATATGAGTTTTTCCCAAGGGCAATGACCTACAACTAGGTCCTTGCAGCTACTTATCGCTTGGGTTCACGGCCAAGGTAACCCATCCAGGTTTTGGTGGCAGCCAAGGCCATTAGTGTTTCACCGGAATGTGCACATGATTGATCGAAAAAGTCCGAAAGTTAGTAGTTGCATCAGCATCAGATCAGTAAGATATATATATGCTTATTTCATGATATGTTATTATGGTTAATGTGTATTCAGTGCTGGTTTTTGCGGAGCACGTGGACTTTATGTTCACGCCCCCACTATCTATTTTTTTAGGTGATGGAGTCCAGCGTGGCGCGTGAGCGAGCTTGGTGGTGGTGGTCTAAAGGTGGATGTCATTTTGAGAAAAATTATGATGCCATATGATTTATGAACATGTTTTGTGAACTAAGTTGTTTGAACATGTATTCGACCTAGGTCGTTAGCTTTCGCTTTACCAGACATGTTTTGAGATTATGAGACATATGACTATGCATGTTTAATTTCAGTATTTTCCATTGTGCTTATCCTGGGAGTGGACTTGGTTTGGTTGCATGCATGTTGTTTATTTGTCTAAGTAACGAAAGAGAAAAGTAAGTAAGGTAACATCCCGCGAGAAAGATAAAGAGTTTTCTAAAAATAAAGTAAGAGTTTTCGAAATAATAAGAAAAATCTTACTATGATTTTCATAAGTACAATAGTAAATAGGTGGGATGTTGCAATTTTATTTCCCGTCGAATGGGATACCACTTGAACAACATGATTTAATTTTGATCATATGATTACTTACAAATTAATTAAGAATATCACGAGAATCATGATATGCCTACATATGTTGAAAACTAATTAATTTTTACCAAGATATTATATGAATATATTACCATTACTCATCTATCGATTAATATGTATTATTATAATAAAGCAGTGTTATTATTTAAAAAATCTAAAATAAAAAAATTATATATTTGTGCATAATATTAATGAGAAAATTTTAATTCTGTATAATTGGTGGGGACCATCCGAATCTGTCTGTTCAAAGTAAAGAAGATCCGTTGAAGATAAACGGGGGACCGATCACGAGGGCAAGAGCTAAGAAAATGAAGGAAGCCATGAGTGTTCTTATTGCTGAATGTCAAAAGAAGATGGACCGAATCCCGACTGAAGGCAAATTGGTGAATATTCTTCAAGTTGATGGGCCAGATTGTTCGCATAAAGACTAATCTATGGATTGAAGACTTAATTTCGTCTATTGAGTGAAGTCCAATTAAAGTGTCCATTACTTTGTCCATTTTCAGCATTTTTGAGACCAAAATGGCTCTTTAGTTATCTTAGAAGTCAAAAAGTTATTCAAAACTCATGTAGGATTCATTATGTGGTCAAAACTATGTTTTTAGTGCTTAATGAGTCCCAAAAATGGGATTAACTCATTAGCACCATTTGTAGCCTTTAAAAAGGCCATCTGGTATTGATCTGATTTCTATCTTTTTTACATTGTTTTGTATTAAAAAAAAAAAGAAAAGAAAAAGAAAAAAAAATAAAAAAAAAAACAAACAAACAAACAAAAAAAAAAAAAAAAACAGACCTTATATTGTTCTACGAAATTGATCTTGATAGGTTTTATGTTAATTGAGCCTACGAAAGAGAATTCGGAGTGGTAAAAGGCAAGAGTGTGTGAGCTCATTAGATGAAAGGTAAAAGCCTATGAGTGAAACACGGGTGTTGTGAGGGCTATATTGAGTGATACACGAGTGACTTGTGAGATTTGAGTAATGGCGGATAATTCAGCCAATGCGGGAATGATTTCACCATTCAAGCTATGCAGCAACATTTTGCAAGACTTGAAAATGTTCTCGAGGGCACTACCGATCGTTTGGAGAGGTTGGAACAACAAGATCATAGGTGATATAGTCATATAAGGATATACCGGCCCAAAGGCTCTTTACTCGACCGGATAGTAGCCCAGGCCGTTCAGACAACGACATAAGCCTGTTGGCATGCTTAAGTCGACTTACGCCAAGTCGACTCCTCATCAAATGGTCACAAGAAATGGAAGGCCTCCTACAAAGTCGACTCCCATAGGTCGACTTCCAATAAGTCGACTCCTTGAGGTCGATTTTCTTAAGTCGACTTCCTGATACCCGACCTCTACTCGAAGAATCAACAAGAACATAGCCTCCGATAAATCAGGGGACCCCGAGTCGACTCGTCCGTACTCGGTGTTGACCTTTCATACCTCGAGATGTGAAGTACACCCACGACTCCCTACACTTGTGGCATATTCAAGGCTCTACATACTCCAAAGGATAAGAAGGAATCTTGAGATGACTCAGCGGGGAGGGGAGACGAATCGACCGGGGCATTTTGGATCTTTTAGGTCCACCGACTTGGCATTCTGGGTACTTCAAGTAAGTATTCACTCCTATATAAAGGAGATTAGGTAACCCTAAAACCCTAACTCTCATTCATTCCCACTCTCCCCCATAGCTGCTGCGCAGCATCTCTTCATCACTCTCATACTGACTTGAGCGTCGGAGGCTCTACGCCGGAAACACCTCCGGCGTTGAGTTTTTGTAGGTATCTCGCGGTCTATTAACGATTCAGAGGCGGTTCAAGCAGATCTGAGCTCAAATCCACTGGTTTACTCTAGATCTGGAAGTAGATCCATCATATTGGCGCCGTCTGTGGGGAGTTCTTGAAGAAAGTAAGAGCTTCACACCTAGCTCCGATCTGTTTGTTGATGGTGGAGAAGGAAGGTTTGCAGAGGAACCTGAATGAGGAGTTCAGGGGAACGTGGATGGACAAGAGGCCACCATCACTTTCCACCCCCAAACACCCAGTGATGCAGATGATGGGGATGCCACTATTCGGAGGACCTCCACCACCAGGACTGATGTTGGGAGGAGAAACTCCTGTCACTCCGGCCGGAGTGAAGATGCAAGTGTTGACGCAGGCAGGAACAAGTGAAAACCCTGACCCAGATGGAGAGAAGGAACCAACGGAGATGTCTCGACGTGAGGGCAAACAGATACAAGAGATGCCGGGGCAGACACAACCCCGCGTCGAGGAACAGACATTGACAATGACGAGAAGCGAAATGCAAAAGATGATCGCTGAAGCTGTGGCCGCCCAGATGAAGCATGTGGCGCACGTCGAGCAGCAATTGCACGTCAAGCAGCAAGCCCAGTCGAATGTGCAGCAGAACAGAAGGGCGGACGAGGAAGAATCCACCATTCGAACTATCAACCCACACGCGAGGGACGAGACGTTGGAACAGCTGCTGGCCCAGGTTCGCGACCTTCAGGCTAAAGTCGGGGGGAGGAAGGGCAGAGGAGCAAAGGAACATCTATTCTCGCAGCAAATCCTGAGAGCCGACTTACCCAAAGGCTTTAGGGAGTTGAACATATGGTACGATGTCTCCACTGACCCGTCTCGACATCTGAGGAGTTTTGAGAACATGGCGGTGCTCCACCGCTACAGTGATCCGGTGCAATGTCGCGCTTTCTTGACGACTCTGACAGGGTCAGCCCAGGATTGGTTCCACCAACTGCCAGCTGGGTCGATTAGAGACTTCGATGGATTCAGCTCGAGCTTTCTTAACCAATTTGCAAGTGTGAGGGTGCAAGAGAAGTCTTACCTCTCGTTGATTAGCATGCAGCAGAAGAAGGGCGAGTCGCTGCGAGAGTATGTGGTGAGGTTTACAAAAGCGTGTGTCGAGTGCCCATTAGCAACAGAGAGGACTGTTGCCAGGGTTATGTAAGAACTCTTTGGCCAAGCGGCCTGGTAGGAGCTTTGACGACGTTTTGGGGAGGTGTGCCAAGTATATGAATGTCGAGGAAGCAGAAGCTGACTACTTGCAAAGCGTGAAAATGTCCCAAACTGATGGACGAGACGACAAAAAAGAGAAGAAGAGCCAGACGACAGGAGAAAGAAGAGGGTCACCGCGAGCTGATAGGGGCGAAGGACGACCTAGAGGATGGAGGTCGATTCAATACACACCCCTGTCAGCCCCTCACGCGAGAATTCTAGAAGTGATGGAAAGGGAGATCTGTGACGATGTGGTGAGGTGGCCGCGTACAAGAAAGGATGGACCAATGAAGCCCAAAAGCAACTTATATTGTCGATTCCATAAAGACTACGGGCACAACGCTGACGATTGCCGACACCTTAAAGACGAGATCGAGAGGTTGATAAAGGCGGGCCACTTGAAGGAGTTCATATACAAAGACCGCGAGAGGTCGAGCAAGAGACGAGAAAGGAGTAAGAGCCCTCGCAAGAGGGCAAGGTCACCGGAGAAGGAGGAGCTCCCGCCAAAGAGAGGAGTAATTAACATGATTTTTGGAAGGTCAACAGATGGAGATTCTAACAGAGCAAGAAAGGCCTATGCTCGAGGCCGATATGCCAAAGTCGAGGTGCAGCAGGTCAACGAGAGCGGGCCGGTGATGAACTTTGGACCTGCGGACGTGGGGGAAGTCGAGAGACCACACAATGATGCACTGATGATAACCGTACAAATATCGGGATACGAGGTGCAGAGGGTGTTTATCGATACAAGAAGTTCTGTAAACGTGATTTTTTATGAATGTCTCAGAAGGATGGAACTCGATATTGAACTTACACCTCTCCATACATCACTCTTCGGGTTCAATGGATTAGAAGTCGCTCCCCTAGGAGAAACCACACTCGCTGTCGTTCTAGGGGAAGGTAACTTGAGAAAGGTAAAAATGGTGAGATTTTTCGTGGTCGATGTCGAGTCGGCGTACAACGTGATCCTTGGGAGGCCGGCGCTCAATGCCTTCCAATCAGTGGTGTCTACTTATCATATGAAATTGAAGTTTTCCGTTGGAGATCGAGTGAGAGAGGCTCCAGGGGACCAAAAGTTGTCGAGAACGTGCTACCAGATCGCAGTCAAAACTAACCAACGAGCTGAAATCAAGGAGGGCAAGAAACCGATATCAAGTGAAATGAGGCCGAGAGGGAGTGACCTCGAGCCCCATGAAGAGTTGATGGAAATTCAAATCGGTGAAATAGAGGGCCAAACCACCAAAGTTGGGAGAGAGTTAGAGGACGAGTTGCGAGAGCAGTTAGTGGGATTATTGAAGGAATTCAGGGACATATTTGCTTTATCTCTTGAGGAGTTAACAAGAATTGACCCAGATGTTATAGAACACAAGCTCAACGTCGACCCCCTCAGAAAGCCTGTGAAGCAGCGACTCAGACAGCATGGCGCTGAAATCGACAACAATTGAAGTCGAGGTGGACAAACTGCAAAAGGACAAGCACATCAAGGAAATCCAATTCCCCGAATTGATATCTAACACAGTGATGGTGAGGAAAGCACTGAACAAATGGCGTATGTGCATCGACTTTCGTGACTTAAATCTGGCGTGCCCAAAAGATCACTACCCTTTGCCTAGAATCGATCAGCTGGTCGACTCAACAGCTGGCTGCGAATTGCTGAGTATGATGGATGCATCTCAAGGATACCACCAAATCCCCTTGGCCCCGGAGGGCCAAAGTAAAGTGAGTTTCGTAACGAGCAAAGGGACATATTGCTATGTCGTCATGTCCTTTGGCCTAAAAAATGCAGGAGCAACTTACCAGCGATTGATGGATCGCATGTTCAAACCCCAGATTGGTCGAAATATGGAAGTATACATTGATGATATCTTGGTGAAGAGCAAGTCCTCGACTTCACACCCAGACGACTTAAGGGAAACATTCAAAACCTTAGGACGTTTGGGATGAAGTTAAATCCGAGCAAATGTGCCTTTGGAGTAAAGGCGGGACGATTTCCTGGCGATGTCATCACGGAACGAGGAATCAAAGTGAATCAAGACAAGGTAAAGGCCATACTCGACATGGCTCCACCACGAAACATTAGAGAAGGGCAAGTGCTGACGGGGAGGATCGCAGGCTTGAGCGGATTCATTGCTCGAGCGGCAGAGAGAAGTTTTCCTTTTTTCAAATTACTCAAGAAGAAGACGGTTTTCAAATGGAGTGACGAGGCGCAAATGGCCTTTGAAAAGTTGAAGGAGTTTCTGAGCGAGCTACCCTTGCTGACCAAACTGGAGCCAGGTGACAAGTTGATATTATACATCTCGGTAGGGGAGTTTGCTTTGAGCTCAGTATTACTGCGGGAGGATGGAAGTTCTCAATATCCAATATATTACACAAGTCGAGTACTTCAAGGCGCGGAGACGAGATACCCCGAGGTCGAGAAAGCCGCCCTGACACTGGTTATAACAACCAGAAAACTGAGGCCTTATTTTCTAAATCATACAATAGTGGTGAGAACAAATTTCCAGTTGGGAGAAACATTGGGTCGACCTACTGTCTCAGGTCGACTCGTAAAGTGGGCTGTCGAGTTGAGCGAATATTCTATTAAATACGAGCCGAGGCGAGCCATTAAAGCCCAATCTTTAGCCGATTTCATTCAGGAAGGCACCAAAGGAGAGGAAAGAAAATGGATAATGCATGTCGCCGGGTCTTCTGCCGCCAAAGAATCCGGTCTGGGAGTCGTCCTCGTATCCCCCGAGGGCGAGCAGCAGCTCGATTTCGCCATTAGAATGGGGTTCAAAGCCTCAAACAATGAAGCTGAATATGAAGCGCTTATCAAGGGGATTCAACTGGCAATTGGTGGCGGAGCAACAGAGATCGCAGTACATTCCGACTCGCAACTCGTCGTTGGGCAAGTGCTGGGAAATTGTGAAATTAAGAAGGATAGAATGATAAAGTATGTTGAGGAGATTCAAAGCCTCATACAAGGCTTGGAGAAGTTCGAACTAACACAAATCCCGCGAGAAGAAAACAAACGAGCCGACTGGCTCGCAAGGATTGCAAGCTCGAATGAGGGAAAGGGAGGAAATCATATCACTACGATGCACCTTGAAGGGAGCATTCTAAGCGAAGCCATGGAAATTGACGAGAAGGATGATTGGAGGAAGTTGATTCGCGAACTCTTGCAGGGTCAAGTCCCTGCAGGAGACAGGCAAGAGGCGGAAAAGATGGCTCGATATTTAAGCAAGTATTTCGAAGTCGACGGGATTCTATATAAGAAATCGCTAGTCGGGCCTCATCTGCGGTGCATTTCCGAAGAAGAAGGAATTCATGTTCTAAGATAAATCCATGAAGGATGTTGCGGAGCACACATTTGGGATCTCGAGCACTAACGGGTAAAGCACTGCGAGCGGGCTACTATTGGCCAAAAATCTGAGCAAAGCCGAACAGTTAGTCCAGAAATGCGAGAAATGTCAGCGCCACGGCCAAATCACTCATATCCCTGCCGAGTACATGACGACTATCAACTCTCCAATTCCCTTTGCTCAATGGGGAATCGACTTAGTGGGCCCGTTGCCGACGGAGACGGGACAGAGAAAATTCCTAGTGGTTGCAGTCGACTATTTTAGCAAGTGGGTCGAGGCGGAACCCTTGGCTCGAATTACCGAAGAAAAGATGATACAATTCTTATTCAACAATATCTGCTGTCGATTTGGGATCCCAAAAGTATGAATCTCAGACAATGGGACGCAATTCCAAGGAAAACGGATCCAAGCATGGTGTCTCGACATGGGAATTAAGCAGCGATTTGCATCAGTCGCACACCCACAAGCAAACGGGCAAGTCGAGGTAACCAATCGAACTATTCTCCAAGGGTTGAAGAAGAGATTGGAGAAAGCATAGGAGCATGGGTTGACGAGTTGACGACAGTCCTATGGGCTTATAGGACGACTCCAAGGAGCTCGACAGGACAATCTCCGTTTCACATGGTTTATGGGATGGATGCACTACTGCCAATAGAAGTCGGCCTGAACTCCCACAGATCGACGTTCTACGAGGAAAAGAAAAACGAGGAGATGATCGAAGAGGCTCTCGACCTAATTGAAGAAGGCCGAGAGGAAGCCTGGGTGCGATCCGTCGAATACAAACAGAGGATGCGAGCAGCCTTCGACAAGAAGGTCCGAACCAGACGTTTCTAAATTGGGGATCTCGTCCTCAAGCGAGCCGACACTCTAAAACATGTCGGTAAACTCGAAGCCAACTGGGAAGGGCCCTATACCATCACAAAGGTGCTCGAGAGGGGTGCATACGAACTCGAGGACGGAGAAGGTCGACAACTTCCACAATCCTGGCACGTGATCCATCTCAAACGCTTTTACGCTTAAGGCAATGTCCCAAACTACTCTTTGTACTGAAAGATGTTTGAATTGAATTCAATGATGAGATGAATCTTAAAGTTTATGCTTCAATTATGTTTCTTATATTTATGCGTCGACTTTATTATGATTGCATTAAAAATTGAATTTTTCAAAACGGCTATGAAGCCGACTAACTCTCCAATGATTATGAAATCAATTAACACAACTACGAAGTTGTAAATTCTCGAGCAGGCTACGAAGCCTTCGGCTACGAAGTCGACTAACACAACTACGAAGTTGTAAATTTTCGAGCGAAATCTCGAGCAGGCTACGAAGCCTTCGACTATGAAGTCGATTAACACAACTACGAAGTTGTAAATTCTCGAGCGGAATCTCGAGCAGGCTACGAAGCCTCCGACTACGAAGTCGATTAACACAACTACGAAGTTGTAAATTCTTGAGCGGAATCTCGAGCAGGCTACGAAGCCTTCGACTACGAAGTCGATTAACGCAACTACGAAGTTGTAAATTCTCGAGCGGAATCTCGAGCAGGCTATGAAGCCTTCGACTATGAAGTCGATTAACACAACTACGCAGTTGTAAATTCTCGAGCGGAATCTCGAGCAGGCTACGAAGCCTTCGAATACGAAGTCGACTAACACAACTACGAAGTTGTAAATTCTCGAGCGGAATCTCGAACAGGCTACGAAGCCTTTGACTATGACGTCGATTAACACAACTACGAAGTTATAACCCTCAAGTGAAATCTCGAGCAGGCTATGAAGCCTTCGACTTCGAAGACGACTAACTCGAATATGGAGGTTGAAATCCTCGGGTAGAGTCTCGAGCACATTACAAAACTCACACTCATGAGATTGATGTACACAATTATGCAATGGTCACACTTAAAGAACGAGAAATCTCGTACGACCAACTTTAACACACATTTACACAACGAACATCGAGACAGCTACGAAACTGTTCAAATTGTTTCTCGACTTCGACCAGCTTGAAAGAAGGGTTGGGGAGAAGACGAGTTGAAAAACTTACGTTTCACAACTATGAAGCTGTTCAAATCATTGCTCGACCTCGACCAGCTAGCAAGAAGGGTTGGGGAGAAGACGAATTGAAAAACTTACATTTCACAGCTATGAAGCTATTCAAATCATTGCTCGACTTCGACCAGCTCGGAAGAAGGGTTAGGGAGAAGACGAGTTTAAAAACTTACGTTTCACAGCTGCGAAGCTGTTCAAATTGTTGCTCGACTTCGACCAGCTCGCAAGAAGGGTTGGGGAGAAGACGAATTGAAAAACTTACGTTTCACAGCTATGAAGCTGTTCAAATCATTGCTCGACTTCGACCAGCTCGCAAGAAGGGTTGGAGAGAAGACGAGTTGAAAAACTTTACGTTTCACAGCTACGAAGCTGTTCAGATTGTTGCTCGACTTCGACCAGCTCGCAAGAAGGGTTGGGGAGAAGACGAGTTGAAAAACTTACGTTTCACAACTAGGAAACTGTTTAAATTGTTGCTCGACTTCGACCAGCTCGCAAGAAGGGTTGGGGAGAAGACGAGTTGAAAAACTTATGTTTCACAGCTACGAAGTTGTTAAAATTGTTACTCGACTTCGATCAGCTCGCAAGAAGGGTTGGGGAGAAGATATACGGGAAATAGAAGCAAGATAATTTGGAAAACAATTAACACAAGTGATGAAGGAAAAAGAGAAGCATTAAATTGATAACAAAAAGCATTACATTCCGAAGTCGTCTCGGCCCTTAAAAATCTTGAAAATGGGCCGAGACGAGAAAAACAAAATAAACAACGGTAATAAAGCAGGACAAACAACTAGAAAAACATTGGCACAGCCCCAAATCAGACAAACACGTCTAAGAGTCGGCATCCGACTTCTCAGCAGTATCGTCTCCACCTTCCATCACAACGGTAGTAGACTTCTCGGGGTCCTCTCTCTCGGCATCCCTGTCGACAAGCGGCTCAGTCCCCTGCTCCTCGACCTCCTCCTCATGACCAACCCCCTCAGGCCTGACTAATTCGGTCGAACCGGCCAGGGGGGCGACGGGGACCTCAAGCTGTGAACTTAAGCCAGCCTTGCGAATGGCCCAAGCCTCGAGTCCCATCCACCACGGGTAGTCATCGGGAAGGGACGAGTCACCTTCATAGCCCTTGGGGCCAGGGAGCGTCTCCTTAACCGTCTCGCGGTCGAGCTTCCCAGCAAATACAGACCCCTCTACTACCGCCGCCCACGCGTCAAAAGCATAATCAAAATATTGGGCGACAGCAGGACAGAGCTTGTCGAGGAAAGCAGGGGAGTTGCAGAAGGCTTTGACGACCTCCTGGCGATAAGTGTCGAGAAAAATGGCACCTATGGGGGACTTCAAGAAGGTTCTGCGCCCCTCCTCGATGCCGTTCTCTCTCTCGACCATGCACTCGTCACGAGCCTTGTCTAGGTCGTCTTTGAGCTTGCCGTTCAGGTGCAGAGCCACGGCCTTGTCAGCCTTTAGCTTGTCGACAAGAGCCTTAGAGGCCTCCAGGTCCTCTTTCAGTGCCTCGATCTCCTGGCGCTGAGTCTCGCACTTGTCCTCGAGGGACATAGTGGAGACGACGGGTGCCTTACTCCCCTCCTCGAGGCAAGGGAGCGCTGCAGTCAGAAACTGCGAAAAAGCATTGGAGATAGATGAGAAAAAAGATGAATCAAGCTTAAGGAAAAATGCAAATGCCAAGTCGATTGAAGGATAAAAAATATATACCCGAGAGAGACACTGAATAGCGTAGTTGAAACGCTCGTACAGGTTCCCCTCGACGCGCTCCTTGTCGTCCTCGGGGATGAGGGAGTTGAGGTACTTAGCCACCTGATACGACTCCGGATGATTCCAGAGCCGAGAGGGTATTTTGACCTTCACGTCCGTGACGGTGATGGGGGAGGGGGCCTTTTTCTCGACTGCCGGTCCCTTCCCCTTGTCGACCTTACGGCGCTTAAGGTCGTCAGGGATCAGGACTACGGCCCGGTCGTCTTGGGCCCTTTTTCGGGAGCTGGATCCCGACGGTTTATGTTGCTTGACAGCACCAGGGGTTTCGACCCTAGATTTTTTCGCCGCAGTCGTCTCGACTGCAGCCCCAATTGGCCTCGACCCGGACCCGCTTTCGGGTCGAGAAGGAAGAGGAGCCGAGTCACCAGTCGGCTTCTCAGCCGACTGTTTCTTTTTCACCTCAAAGCGTTTAAGTGCCTTAACTGTAACACAAAACAGGGAAAAGTTAGCAATAAAACAAAAGATGGATAGCAAATCGCAAACACCAAAATATGAAGACGACTTCATAAAAGGACATATCGAAAGCTTACGGGGATCGTCGAGACGAGAAAGATCCTCGTAAATGACGATTTTGGCATGGTTGACCAGGGTACGGTCTTTAATTATTTGACGGGCACTATATGTACATTCATTCAGTTCTTTCAACAGCATGGCAAACTCGTCAGAACGAGGCCGTTTATTTTGTTTTACCTTGGAGGTTATCCAAGTATTCGCATAAGGGTACATACCGGGAGCGGGTCGAATAAAGACGAATTTCGACTTCCACTCGGTAACATTGGACGACAGATCTTCAAGAAAGGTGACGCCGGCACGTCGACCCAAGCAATGGGCGCCCTTGGTAAATCGGTAACCGTAACAATAAAAGAAAAATTCGGGCGAGAAGAAATGAAGTTTTATTCGAGAGACGACTATGAAGGCTATCATGAGGCGAATAGAATTCGGGGTAAACTGATTTATGGGTACATTATACAAATCGCTAATCATCGAGAGTTCGTCTTGGATAGGAAAGCGGAGACCAAAGACGACTTGATCAATGAAGAATGTATGACAGCCAGGAGGAGGATGAGCAAAATCGTCGCCAGGGCCGGGGGCGACTAGTTCCCAATCAGAGGGGAGCTCACTTGTGGCACCCCGCCTTATTAGCTTTGAAAAATCAGAGTAAAATTTTCGCTTTTGTTTTCGAAAGGTGGTGCGAGCTTGGTTTTCGAAAACACTAACTCGTTGCGGGATGTCACAGACAAAAACTTACTTAACTTACTCACAGACATAAATAAAACATGCAACCAAACTATCCGCTACGGATAATGGAATTAAACATACAATGTCTGAACTGTCTCGTACTGTCTAAGTCTGCTAGCGGAAGCATATCCGAAATACAACATACATGCATACATATCCGAAAATACATGATCATAAATACAAGGACATAAAATGTGCGTAAAAATGTCCTCGACTGTCATGACCACACTTCGCCACGCATAGCTCACCCGGCACGCTCGACTCTGTCTCCTGAAAAACACAATGGGGGCGTGAGCAAACCACTATGTTCTGCAAAGACTAGTACCGAATAAGACATCATGTATAATAACGTATCATGAACATAAATATATAAGACCTGAACTGTAAACTTTTCTTTTCTTTCTGTACTGTGGTCAAAAGACCCTCGGTCTTGGCCGCTCGTGTGTACACCCCGATGGGATATTAAGGCCCTCGGCCTCCACCGGTACCAGGTAAAACTCGGAAGGCCCTTAGGTCGGCCAATCACCTGGAAAAACTAACTGTCTCGAACATACCTCTGCCATGGTACAGATATTATATATAATGTGGAATCCAGTACATGACCCCCACCTGATGACTGAACTGATGCAAGTGCTGACTGGAGTAGCGAGCGGAGGCTCGACTCTTCTTAGGCTACATAAATTTTAAGCAAAATAATGCTAAGTATAATGCTTGGAATATTAAATTATATGCTAAAATGCTCAGACTTATTTACGCGATTAAACTGGACTGGACTAGCTCGGAAAAATACTAAAATTCCGAAAATAGACTCGGACTGAAAGTCACGAATTAAAACGGACTCGAACCGCCGGTTGAACCGGCCGGTTCGCTGACTGGCCGGACCGCCGGTTCGGCTGGACCGGGCGGTCGGGCGCTGGTTCGGCTGGACCGGCCTCGGCCCCGTGCCGGGCCAGCTGGTGCCCGGGCACGGCGCTGGGCACGGCTGGTCCTCTCTGGTGCACGCTGGGCACGGCCGAGACTGGACTGTGGACCTGTCGTGCGGCTGGGCACGGACGGGCACTGTGATGAAGATGTGGTCATTGACCCTGGCAAGCCCGAGGACAATGTCCATGACGGCCTCGAGAGATGGCGAGAGGTTAGGCGAGAAAGGGCTCGAGGACGTGCTAGACGGGTGTGCGCACGCACTAAGGCGCGCATACCGACAAGTCGCGGCAACCAAGCCGCGAGGCGTGCGAGTCTAGGCCAAGTGAAGAAGAGGTGCGAGACGAGTAGTGCGCATGAGCATGAGGCTTGGGCCGACGACGAGAGTGAGAAGCTAGTGCCCGGGAAGATGGGCGATTGGTGCAAGGCGTACGCGAGGGATAGACGTGCACGGCGTATGTGGGCTAAGGCAAAAGGTGCACGAGGGGAGGATGTAGGGTGGACAACGTGCACTTGGGGCGGCTGCGAAGGAGCGGACACGCGAGTAGATTGGGATGTCACGATGGGCCCGAGGAGCGGGTGCGAGCGGGGCATGATGATGGAAGTCACGCGCGAGGCGCTGGTCGAGTGGGATGATGAAGTGGTCGTGTGCACGTGGCTGGAACGCGACCAGTGCGATGAGCGAGCGAGGAAGTGAGACCGAGAGAGCAAACGTGCGGGACACTCGCGCGAGGGGCAAGCACGCGCGGGCTGATGGGCGAGGGCGCGCAGCGCGCATGGATGGCGACGCGTGGGAGGCGCGCGCGCGAGACCGCGCACAACTAGGAGTAGGGCTGGCGAGGCGGCGCGACACGAACGGCTAGGGTTTGGGGCGCGCGATTGTCTTGCCGGGCAAGCAAAGGATTTGGGCGTGATCTACTTAGCATACTTAAGAGTCTTAGTTTGGTTAGGAGTCCAAATAAAAGGCATGTGCCTATTAGTTTCCTATTAGTCTTTTAATTGTTAAGAAAGTCTTTATTCCCAAGATGTTTAGTTGTATTAGGATTTATTTACTTGCATGATTTAGGAGTAACTAATTGGTATCTATAAATACCCACCTATGTACCATTCGAAATAATGGTTGATAAGTGAATAAAAGAGTCGAACATTGTGTTCAAAGTTCTCGTGTGTTTTCTCTTGTGAGTTTACATAGAGTTCGTGATAGAAATAGGAACATCCAAGTTTCGTCACAGTGATTGGAATAGGACCAACATCTGAGTTTCGTCACATTTATCGCGAAGTACGAAGGCGTCGGAGCGCGTATTAGCAACCTATCGCAAAAGAACCAAGGCGTCGGCGCTGGTTTCGAGCAAATCGAGCTAGACGTAACACACGATCCTTCATCATTGGTGCTTTCATTGAGAGTGATTGATCGTGTGTTGGGTTGAACTTTTTCTTCCCCATTCTATTTTCTTTTCTTTCGAATTTTCCTTTGTTTCGTGAAGTATTAAAAAAAAAAAAAAGAGAGAGTCAAGGATGATGACACATAAAGAGAGGATCGAAGCCTTGGAGAAGAGTTTGAAGTCCATCGCCAATGGCCAACACCTTGTCAATGAGAATTTTGCTAAACTCGAGCTCATGGTGCATGATCTAGCCGGGCAACTCACGCGCATGACACGCCGACCACGAAGGAGCCACACCTCGTGATTGACCGCGGCATCGAGCAGCCCCGGGACCGACCACGAAGACGATGACGGACGATCACGGAGGACCCGCGCATTACGCGCAACGCACCACCACGACGACCGAGGCCATGCACGACCAAAGCTCACAATGCCTACGTTCACGGGGCCGACCCAGACTTGTGGTTAAATCGAGCCATGCAATTTTTCGAGATCACTGACGTGCACAAATCTGAGAGAGTCAAGATCGCCGCTTATTATCTCGATGGTGAAGCGGACACTTGGTGGCAATGGATGTCACACGTGTACAAAACCAAAGGCGAGCACATTCGATGGAGAGATTTCGAAAAAGAGTTGGTCACACGATTTGACGCGAGTGACTACTATGACTATGATGAGGCGCTCTCCCGAATTCGTCAAAATGGTAGTCTCCGAGACTACCAGAAGGAGTTCGAACGCATTGCTAGTCAGGTACGAGACTGGCCTGAGAGCGCGTTAGTAGGTGCATTCATTGGAGGACTGAAAGCCGAGCTAACGGCTGATGTGAGGTTGGATAGACCAAGGTCCACACGAGCGGCCACGGAGTCCGCGTGACTGCACGAGGACCACACCGCTGTGCGCAAGGCCAACAAAGGCGAAGGACGTACGGACGCACGGCGCATGGGCACTGCGACCGACGAGACGCCCCCACGGGCCGAGACCAAGCCGACCGAGGATGGCACGGGAACTATGAGCCACATGCAACGGCTTACGACTGAGGAGATCCAACGAAGGCGCGAGAAAGGCTTATGCTTTACTTGCAACGAAAGGTTCACACCGGGCCATAGGTGTGCGGGAAAGCAAGTGTACTTGCTTGAGTTTGATGAGGATGAACCGGAACGTGAGGCGTACGAACATGTGGAGCGAAAGGAGACCTTTTGCTACATGTGATTAAGAGCAAGAAGAGAGAAAGAGGTCCAAAGATGATACGGTTCACAACAATCGTACAAGGCGAGGAGCTTGAAGTGCTAGTGGACAGCGGTTCGACCCTAAATTTCATAGACAAGGAGTTGTCCAAAGGATTAAAGACGCCGGTGACGAACATAAAGCAGTTCGGGGTGAAGGTTGCAAATGGAGAAGAACTTAGAAGTGCCGAGAAATACAATGGAGTTCCCATATTTGCACAAGGCTATGACTTAAAGGTTGATCTTTATGCCTTACCTTTGACGGGACCAGACATAGTACTTGAAGTTCAATGGCTCGAGACATTGGGATCTGTCACGACCAACTACAAGAAGGGCACTATGACATTTGGACAAGCCCACAAGCAAGTCAAGCTGCAAACTGAGGATCCAGGAGACGAGCCCGATGAAGTTGACGAGATCAATTTCATTATCTTTGAGGACAAGAAAATTCTCGAAGAGGGCGGGAATGATGAAGATGTGGTCATTAACCCTCGCAAGCCCGAGGACGATGTCCATGATGGCCTCGAGAGATGGCGAGAGGTTAGGCGAGAAAAGGGCTCGAGGACGTGCTAAACGGGTGTGCGCACACAATAAGGCGCGCATACCGACAGGTTGCGGAAATCGAGCCACGAGGCGTGCGAGTCTAGGTCAAGTGAAGAAGAGGTGCGCGACGAGTAGTGCGCATGAGCATGAGGCTTGGGCCGACGACGAGAGTGAGAAGGTAGTGCCCGGGAAGATGGGCGATTGGTGCAAGGCGTGCGCGAGGGATAGACGTGCACGGCGTATGCGGGCTAAGGCAGAAGGTGCACGAGGGGTGGATGTAGGGTGGACAGTGTGCACTTGGGGCGGCTGCGAAGGAGCGGACGCGCGAGTAGATTGGGATGTCACGATGGGCCCGAGGAGCGGGTGCGAGCGGGGCATGATGATGGAAGTCACGTGCGAGGCGCTGGTCGAGTGGGATGATGAAGTGGTCGTGCGCGACACACGCGCACGTGGCTGGAACGCGACCAGTGCGATGAGCGAGCGAGGAAGTGAGACCGAGAGAGCGAACGTGCGGGACACTCGCGCGAGGGGCGAGCACGCGCAGGCTGATGGGCGAGGGCGCGCAGCGAGCATGGATGGCGACGCGTGGGAGGCACGTGATGAGGATGTGGTCATCGACCCATCCGAGCCCGAGGACGAGGCGAAAGCCGTGAGAAGAAGCGCGCGAGGGCCCGGGATGAGTACCGAGACCATGCGAAGAAGGCCCGGAGAGGCTACGCGATGGGAGATGCGCTCACAGTCGCGTATGGGGCCGACGACTAGAGTGAGAAGATCGTGCCGGGGAAAGTGGGCGAATGGTGTAGAGCATGCGCGAGAGATCGGCGCAAGCAACGCATGACGGCTAAAGCAAGTGGTGCACGAGGGAAGGATGTAGGGTGGCTAGCATGCACATGGGATGGCGACGAAGAAGTAAGTACGCGAGCGGGAACAAGCGCGAAATGGCGCAAGGATGAGTGGGGCGCGACACGCGGAACGATAGAGGAATGGGTCGACGAGGTCGATGGGGCGAGCGGGCGCAGCGCGCGCGTATGTGGCAGGCACGCGCTCGAGGTAAAGGGGATCACACGAGGCGCAGGCGATAACGCGCGAGACGCACGGGAGATGATTGGCGCGAGTCCTCGAGGGATTAGGTATAGCGCGCCGACTGAAGAGAAACCGCGCGACTTGAGGCGCAAGGCAATAGACGCGTGCGACGCGTGGGACGCGGGAGAAGGCCAAGACCTCGGAGGACAAGGATTAGCCACGACGACTAGGGTTCGGGTGAAGTGTCGCGCAAGCAAGAACCCGAGATCCTTCTAGAAGGCCTACGATCGATTTTCCTTAGTAGCTTAGGAATCATAGTTTGGTTAGGATATGGAATAAATGGCATGTGCCTAAGTAGTTTAGGAAAGTCTTTATTTAGTTTCCTTAGGACTTTATTTGTTTACTTGCATTAGGAGTTCTTCTTAGACTAGGATTAGATCTATTTGGTATCTATAAATACCAACCATATGTCATTCGAAAATTATGATTGGAAAAAGTAATAGAAAATCGTTCGCGAGAACAAAACCGTGTGTTTAGAATTCGTGAGAGTTTTATCATACAAATCGAGTTGGCACGGCTAAGACCCGAACCATCTCAAAATCGTTAGAAGATAAGGCTAATAACCGAGTCGTCCACACTTATCGCCGAGAAGATGCCGTGGCAAAGCATCGTACGAGGAAATCGAGTTGGGAAAACACACGATCCTTTATCAGCGCGCGCGCGTGATACCGCGCACAACTAGGAGTAGGGCTGGCGAGGCGACGCGACACGAACAACTAGGGTTTGGGGCGCGCGATTGTCTTGCCGGGCAAGCAAAGGATTTGGGCGTGATCTACTTAGCACACTTAGGAGTCTTAGTTTGGTTAGGAGTCCAAATAAAAGGCATGTGCCTATTAGTTTCCTATTAGTCTTTTAATATTAGGAAAGTCTTTATTCCCAAGATGTTTAGTTGCATTAGGATTTATTTACTTGCATGATTTAGGAGTTCTATTTAGACTAGGATTAGTACTAATTGGTATCTATAAATACCCACCTATGTACCATTCGAAATAATGGTTGATAAGTGAATAAAAGAGTCGAACATTGTGTTCAAAGTTCTCGTGTGTTTTCTCTTGTGAGTTTACATAGAGTTCGTGATAGAAATAGGACCAACATCCAAGTTTCGTCACAGTGATTGGAATAGGACCAACATCCGAGTTTCGTCACATTTATCGCGAAGTACGAAGGCGTCGGCGCGCGTATTAGCAACCTATCGCAAAGGAACCAAGGCGTCGGCACGGGTTTTGAGCGAATCGAGCTAGACGTAACACACGATCCTTCATCACACTGGCCAGACGCTGCTGGCACGGGGAACACGCGGACAGAGGGCCCTCGGGCGGTGTCGGGCGTCCCCTAGGTCGCTGGGCACTCGGGTGGGATGCTGGCCACGCACCGACGCCGACTGGAGCTCGGGGTCGTGTGGCTGACACGACGCGGGCGCTGCCGGACCCGACAGACGGGCACTGGTGCTGCGGGTACCTCGCGCATGCTGGCGCGGGCACAGACTGGCTCGGGGCCGGGTACTGACGCACTGTGTGCGCGGCCAGTGACCAAGGCCGGCCCTTGCCGGACCTCCGACGACTTTCTCTGGTGACATGCATGACATATGAACTTAGCATGATAAAATAGGCACAAAAATGCCATGAAACACTAGTGGACCCCGTGTTCACATGCATGCTACTCGTTAGGGCTTATATGGCACGCATGAGCACTTAACCTCCGAACCAACTTTCTGAACATGCAAATCTACTCAGGGCCGAATGTTATACCTCACAAATGATGACTATAATGGCTAACATTTAGGTCATATCATGCATGCATGAGGATGGGCCTCGGGTGGCCAAAATAGCATATTTTCATGAATGATTTGACCAAGGTGATGAACTCCATTTACATTCAAACTTTTACACTATCAATGGTATGATATTTAAGGGTGGTTTAACTAACAATCTCGACTTTAACATGCTTGATACTAAAATTTGTTTTTTAAGGCCATTTAATCTTAAAATTTGGAACTTGCATTTTCTCACATGCATGGCTTCATATTTATGCATGAAAAATTCTCAAATAACATAAATAGGCTGTGGTTAAAAGTTAGGTCGAGCTAACCTTGCTCAAAAATCGAAAATGGCTAGCTAGAGCCAAAGGTGGGCTAGGCGCGGCTTTGGGACTTAGGGTGGACTTGGAGTGGGATTTGGCCGAGCTTTATTGACTCAAATGACTTATAAAAATCCAAAGAACACTTGGATAGTGATAAGCCATGAGAGAATATGCTTGGAGATGGCTGAAGTGTGGTGGTGCTCTTCTCGGGTTGGTGGTGCGCGCACGGGCTTGGTGCCTTAGTCTCGGTTTTCCCTCTTCTCCTCTCAATGTATGCGAGTTTCTAACTGACCAAGAGCTCCAAAAGTCTTAGGAATAAGGTCTCAAATGGGCTAGGGGGGCGGAGTTAGCTAGGTTGGTCAAAGGGGACACAATTCATGACTTTGCATAACTTCCTTGTTCATGGAAAATAGAGTGGTCTTGGGGCATCTTTTAGCACGGTTTTTGGAGAGCATTTGGTGGTATTTGAGGAGTATTTTACTAAGGAAAAGCAGGTATGGTCGGGGGTGGGGGACAAGGGCTGTACAAATACAATAAACTATTCATATTCCCTAATGCACTAGCATTAAAATAATCCCCATGCTAATTGTCTTTTCTTAAACTTTTGTTAGGGCAACTTAAGCTCTATTTGTCCCTCATTAAGTCCTGATTACTCGCATGAGATGGGTCATGAGAAAAGTGGGCCAAAAAATAGAGTTTTGGGCCTTGGAAGCTGGACTGTCGCTACTGGGCGCTGGGCTAGCGCGGGGGCCCTGGGCGCGGCTTTTTGCTGGGCTGCTTGATGCGGATGTGGCTGGGCAGCTCAAGAATGCCTCGAGCCGGGCCTATCACGCGCGCAAGAGGTTAGCACGACAGGCAGGTGAGACGCAAGCCATCGCGTGCGGGGCAAGCGTGGTCGGCAAGGGGGATCCGGTAGAAGAGAGCGCGCAGCTAGCGCGTGGGCGAAATGCGGTCGCGAGGAGTGAGGTGAGTGGCGCGGACGCGCGCGACGCGAGGGACGCGCGCGAGGAGGTTACGGGTGGCAGGAACGCACGCGAGGAGTCCGCTGGGCGCGAGGAAACGAGCGGAGCGCGCAGCGGGGAAGCACGCGCGGGGACGGGCGGTGCGACCTTAGTCCTCGAGGACTAAGGCAAGGCGCGCGGACGGTCGGGGCGTGAGGCGGCGAGATTAGGGTTGGGATGTTTTGCTTGGAGTGCAAGTAAAGACTTCCCAAGATCCCTTAGATATTTGGTTTCCTTATTCCATTATGATTTCTAGATTGTTTAGGACTTTAATATTTTATTGCTTTAATTAGTGATTTAATTCCTTAGGACTTAATTTATTTCCAAGTGGTAACGCAAAACACTCCAATCGGCTCGGAATCGGTTCGCCTCCTTCTCCCTTGCCGATAGAACGCCGCGCTCCTGCACAAAAACTCTCACACCGGAGGGGTTTTCCGGTGAAGAGCCTCCGATGCTTAAGTCAGTATACGTTCGTTCAATTTTCCCAAGTAAGTAATGGATAAATCGTAAACCCTAAAAAAGACCCACTCCCTATATATATAGGAGTGGGATACCTGCCCTAAGAGCTGCCCGGCTATTTGGTGAGCTGTCCTGCCCGCGCTGCCCATCCGTACATACACAGTACGCGTATTGTCAGAAAAGTCAGGGACGTCAGAGGTGGTTACCGCCACTTTTACTCTGCACCACTGGGTTCTCGCCACGTGTCCCCTTTTTCGCTGAGGGGAAATATTCCTTTACATAGGCCGTTGGGATTCCTGAATATCACCCACGCGCCTACTTGCGTTCAGGTCACGCTCTCGACTGTCTCCTTCCCACTACACGCTCGACATGGTCGAGCTCCCCTTTGCTAGGTCGATCCTCGACCAGCCCTGCCATTCTGCTCGATCTTTTCTGCTCTGGTCGACCATCTTTTAGCTCATGCGGTTTCCTTCCTACTCATGCCGGTTTGACCGTCGTGATAAGCCGGTCTGTCCTTTAATGATATGATATCCCATATCATCTAGTCCCCCCCCACTCTGGTCGAGTCTAAATGACTCGATCTAAGAGTGAGTCCGAGCTATCTTCTTTGTTTCACGTATTTTTTTTCCGATTGTTTTTTGTCGATGTCGCCTTCTGGTCTCCTCTTTCGATCATTCTATTTGATGTTGCTACCCCTCTTCGACCGCGTGGTTCCTTTTATTGCCTGCCATGGTCGCTTTTTATCTCTCTTTATTCTTAGCGAGATTTCCGCCTGCCACATGTCTTCCTTCTCTGTACCCTTAATCATCGCGTCTTCTCGTACTTTGTGCCGCTCCGATATCTGCGCCTCTCTGATTGTTTCGGCCGTTGGATCTCCTTTTATCTAACGGTCCTATTCTCCCAACTTTTCACCTTATTCAACTGTTCTCCTATAAATACGACACTTAGTCGTTTTTGCGACTTTTTTCACCCTCGCGATTTTGAACCTCCTTTGCGCTCCATACTTTCCTTCTGCACATTGCTCTGGCCTGCTCTCAACACCTGTTCAAGCATTTTCTGGCAACCGCTTTTTCACCGCGACCATGAGTAAGTCTTCTACGCTCCAATTTTACATTTATGTGTGTTTACTTTCTCAATTTTTCGATTTTCCTGTTGCTTCTCCTTTTTCCCCAATTCTTCTCGCCTCACTTGCGACCGATAAAACCTACCTCTCTTGCTTTTCGAAACCCTAATTCTTCTTCTCTTTCCCTCGATTTTTGCTCTTCTTTTCAGATTCCGCTGATTCTAACGCACCGAGCCATCAGTTCAGTGAAGATGGGGCAAGCACATCGTCTTTTCCTGCTCACCGACCTATTCCTCATTCGCCTTCCCGCTCCGTTGAGGAAATCTACAATCCTGTTCCTCTCAATATTCTACGCCCTTCTGATTATACTCCACCTTCTCCTCCTCACCAATCTATTCGTCCGATTGATGGGTCAGATGGGGATGCCCTCGATCACATCCCCTTGAATCGTCGCCGACCGGCGTTCGGGGCTTCCGACGCTGTTGAAGAGGCCCTGGATGCCGCCGAAGCCGCTGCTGAGGAAGACGAAGACACTATTCCTCTTTCTCGCCATTCCATCTTTGCTCGAGCTGCTTCTTCGTCTATCCCCGTCTCTCCTCCTCCTACGGCTGCCCCTGAAAAGGGTAAGTCGGCTAAGGCACCCGTCTCTTCAAAAAGGTCTTCTTCTTCTTCTCGCTCCCTCATAGCTGGTTGGTTGGATGCCGAAGAATATGGCTATCCTACCAATTGGGCTTTTTTGTCGCCCAGCTCACGAGACACTTACGACCATCCTCCCCAAAACTGCTATACCTTCTTTGAAATTCAATTTAAACTTGGCATCCGCTTTCCTTTAAGCCAGGATTTGATCGATCTCTGCAAGTGGTTCGATCTACCCTTGAACCAACTTCCACCAAACGCCATCAGATTTATTACCATCTTCATCATTCTTTGTCGCGTTCGTCTGGGTCGGCTTGACCTGGATTTTTTCCATTATTGTTATACTCCTTCGAAACACGCTCAGGGGATCTACCTCAAGGGCCGCAACGACGTCCATTTCATCTCGGATACCCCTTCAAACGTTCCCCGCTGGAAACACAAATTCGCTTTTGTCGAGCCCAAACCTGCTTTTCCCTGGGCCCCATCTCCTTGGCTTAAGGAACTCCCTCGAGAGTACTCCGTGCCTCCTGCCAACGCCCTCTTCGACTAACGGATTGCAGTGTGGAATAGCAAGCCCGTTGCGTCGAAGACCCTCTTGGAGGATGATAACCTTCTACATTTTTGTGGGTTGCTTACTCATAAATCCTGCCCTCTTCCCAGTCAGAAAACTTTAAATCTTATCCTGATCGAGAGCGACCCAGGTGTGCATCTTTACTAAATAGGCTTGAGCATCGCCATATTTGTCTTATGCATCATATGTTCATTGCAGTTATGACCTGCGCGTACGTTTTTTGCAGAGATGCCCACTATTTCCATACCTAAAAGGAGAGCCCCTCTGAAGAAGAAAACCGCCGCGGAGGGGTCGGGTGCTAAGCCTGCTGACTCCACCACCTCCCAACCTGTGCGCTCGACCTCTCCTCCCCCGAACATAACTGTCGAGCAACCTTCTATAACCGTCGAGCAACCTTCTTCAGTCAACCTTTCGACCGAGCGGCCCCTCGAGCCATCCGAGCAGCTCGAGAAACCGTCCTCTCCTCCGCCGCATTCTCCCACGCGCGATCAAACGACCCCGGTCATACATATTCCTGCTTCTCCCCAGCAGACCCAGCTAGTGGAGAATCCACTTAAACGCTCCGCTGCCAGGGAAAATGAAAATACTGCCAAACGCTGCCGTGTTAATGAAGCCGCCCTTTCGATCACAACGCTCGACGGTCCGGGGTTTTCCCATTATCTCAGGGATGTTCTTCCCCCCGTCGACCGTCCCACCGACCATTATAACGATGGTCATTCCCTTCGTGACCGCGGCCAACGGCTTGCCCACTGGCTGGCTCAGGTATCTCGCTGTTTCTCAATGCCTGTCCATTTTTATTCTTCGTCTTCCGCTTGTTAAGTATTCCAACATTTTCTACTATGTGCCCTTGTAGGGAATGGTTGAGCTCGCGCCCCTAATCGAGCAGACCCTCGCAAGCCCCGGTCGGTCTATCTCGGCTCTCGAGCGGAGTAATCTTCGCCTTGGCACACAGCTACAAGAAACCATGGCCAAGACAAACGACCTCCATGATAGGCTATTGGTGTCGGCTGCCCGCAACAAGGCCCTCTCTGAGGAAAAAGATACGCTCGAGGGGGCTTTGAAGTCCTTCGAGGAGGCCCTCGCAGCAGAGCGAGCAGAGAAGGAGGCTCTCTTAGCCTCCAAGAAGGCTCTTGAGACTGCGCTCGAGGAGGAGAAGTCGGCACGAGCGCGCGAGAGCATTGCCTTCGAACAAAGGGCTAAGCCATTGGTCGACGAGGCTGCCGTTCGGGCTCGACGAATGGTCTTCCATACTACAGCTGGCCAACGTTTCCTACAAGCTTATCGTGAACAAGTGGTTTCTGCATTCAAGTAGTCACCACAATATTTGAAGGATGTGCAGGACTATGGCACCCATTGTTTTGGGGCCATAATGCAGCAGGCAGGGGTCCAAGTCGCTGAGGACGGGTTCGAGGAGTTTAATATGGAGGCCATATGGGATGTTATGCCCAAGGCTCCTGTCGGCTATGAGAGCGCCCTCGATTTGCCTGATGACCACGACTGGTGGTCTGGTCTGCTCGAACGCGTCGTGGAGCGGGATGACCTGCTGAAGCGTACCTTCAAGCTCCCTGACGGCTATGTCCCTCCTCTTGCTCGCCAAACCTTGTCCGCAGGTGGGGCTGGGTCCACCTCCGGCTCGAGCCAACCCCCTGCCTCGGCGCAGCAGCTCGAGCCGACTCCTGCCGACAATAGTACCAATGCTACCCAACCCGCTCAAGATCCAAACGATGCCTCTTCTTGATTTTTCTATAGTCTTTTTGTTGTCTTTATTCGATTTTGTATTTGCTCGCCTAAGTGAACGTTATCTCGCTAAACGAATACTATAAAATTTGAAGCATGCGTAATTTTCTTGTCGATGCCTTTTGTTATAGCATCTGGATTAATTACCGATGAGCACGTGTCGTCACTATATGCTGATATTCTTTGAATCACCCTAATCATTCCGTTTTTGTCCTCTAAATTAACCATAATTTCCACAGGAATCTCCATGAATGGAATATCATTACACCTATTTACCCGAATTGAATGTCGTTACACCTATTTACCCTCAAACGGGTATTCGTTTCATGCGACCATCCAGCCTCTCGGCCTTAGTCATGATGGATTTTTGTCTTCGAGCACATGTCCACCCTTAAAGGAGTGGTCGATACATGCGACCATCCAGCCTCTCGGCCTTAGTCATGATGGATTTTTTATCTCGAGCACATGTCCACCCTCAAAGGAGTGGTCGATACATGCGACCATCCAGCCTCTCGGCCTTAGTCATGATGGGTTTTTTGTCTTCGACCACTCATTCAACATAGGCCACCATATATATGCAATAAAATTAAAGCAATTAATTAAACACAGTATCGAAGGTTTGAACAGGAATTTCATTAATTCAAATTGGGATTTTTAGTACATCATTCTGTTGTGAAGGGTGTCTGACAAGAGAAAAAAAAAAAAAATGAAAGACAAAAATTTTAAACATAATATTTCTTCAAGTTAGCCACATTCCATGACCTGGGGAGTGATCGTCCTTCGGCATCCTTGAGTGAGTATGCACCTCCCGCATGAACTTTCTCGACCAAGTATGGCCCTTCCCAATTGGGTTCGAGCTTACCCACGTGCTTCAACACGTCCACCCTTTTCCAAACCAGGTCGCCCACCTGGAATCTCCTCATCTTGACCTTCCTATCATGTGCTGCTCGCATCCTCTGTTTGTATGCCTCGACTCTGATCGAGGCTTGCTCTCGAAGTTCTTCAATCGTGTCCAGGGCTGCCATCATCAGGCTTTCATTTTGTTCCAGATTATACGTGCTCGATCTTTGTGACTGGATCTCGCCTTCGATTGGGAGCAGTGCCTCCATGCCATATACCAAGCTGAATGGCGTCTCCCCGGTGGTCGATCTTGGTGTCGTTCGGTAAGCCCAAAGTACTGATGTGAGCTCGTCGACCCACGCACCCGACGCCTTCTCCAGCCTCGTCTTTAGACCGTTCAATATAATTCTGTTGGTTACCTCGACTTGTCCATTGGCCTGCGGATGAGCGACTGACGCAAAATGTTGCTCGATTCTCATGTCTTCGCACCATGCTCGAATCCGCTTGCCATTGAATTGCGTTCCATTATCGGACACCAACACCTTTGGAACACCAAACCTGCAGCAAATATTGTTATATAAAAATTGTATGACTTTCTCTTCCGTGATTTTTGCCAGCGGCTCCGCCTCCACCCATTTTGTGAAATAGTCCACTGCTACTATCAAAAATTTTCTTTGCCCCGTTCCTTGAGGCATCGGCCCCACCAGGTCGACACCCCACTGCGCGAATGGGATTGGGGAACTCATCGTCGTCATCGCTTCAGCAGGTTGGTGGATAAGCGGTCCATGTTTTTGGCATTGTAAACATTTCCTCACCATCACCTTTGCGTCCTCCTTCATGGTCGGCCAGAAATATCCGGCCCGCAGTGTCTTCGCCACCAAAGACCCCGCCTTACTGTGATCACTACAACATCCTTCATGGGTCTCCTTCAGTATGTATCGCCCTTCTTCTCGCGTCACACATCTCAGGTGAGGTCCGGCGTACGACCTCTTATACAACACTCCATTATGCTCGAAGAACCTTCTTGACACCTTCGCCCCTCCTTCTCTCAACTCCTTCAGTATCAAAGTTCTCCAATCGTCGACCTCTTCAATCTCCGCTACCTCATGCTCGACTGCGCTCCTCTCCATGCGCAGCAAAGTGACGCTTCTGCTCTTACAGTCGACCAGGCTCTGCGCGATTTTGGATAGCAGGTCTGCTCGACCATTCTCACTTCGAGGTATCTGTACTAATTCGAACGAGTTAAACTCGTCCCTCAACTTCTTCATTTCCTCCACGTACCGCTGCATTCTTTCCTCCTTCACCTCAAAATCCTCCTGAAACTGGCCCACCACCAACTGCGAGTCAGAATATACTCGAATTTTTCGAGCTCCCCCTGCTATGGCCAGCTGCATCCCTTTGACAACCGCCTCATACTCCGCCTCGTTGTTTGATACTCTATGTTCGACTTTGACTGCAAACTCCAAGTTGTCTCCTTTGGGCGAGATTAGAACAATGCCCAAGCCCCCTCCCACTTTCGACACCGAACCGTCCACAAACATTTGCCAAACACCTTCTTCCTCTTCCTCCCCCTTCGTACCTTCTTGTATGAAATCAGCCAACGCCTGCGCCTTTATTGCCCTCCTTGGCTCATATGCTATCGTGTACTCGCTCAACTCGACTGCCCATTTGACTAGTCGACCCGATACCGAAGGTCGACCTAACGTCTCTCCCAACGGCATATTCGTCCTCACCTTCACCTTATGCCCCAAAAAATACGGCCGCAACTTCCTCACTGTTACTACCACCGCTAGAGCACACTTCTCGATCTCCGAGTATTTCCTTTCCGCCCCTTGCATTATTTTACTCACGTAATAAATTGGAAATTGCACTGCACCTTCCTCCCTCAACAAAACCGAGCTTACCGCCAGTTCTCCGATAGACACATACAGCACTAGATCCTCCCCCGGAACCGGTTTGGCCAATAGGGGCAAGTTAGCCAACACCTTTTGCAGCTCCTCGAACGCCTTCTGGGCCTCCTCCGTCCACTGGAATTTCGAGCTCTTTCTCAATGTTCGAAACAAGGGCCCGCTCTTCTCCGCCACCTTGGATATGAAGCGACTCAAACCCGCTATCCTACCCGTCAGAATTTGCACCTCTTTCACCTTGGTGGGTGGCTTCATCTCGATCACCGCCTTCACCTTTTCCGGGTTGACCTCGATCCCTCTCTTCGTCACCATGTACCCCAGGAACTTCCCAGATTTCACCCCGAAAGAACACTTAGCTGGGTTCAGTTTCATGCCATACCTCCGCAACGTTAAGAACGTCTCCTTCAAGTCGTTCACGTGATCAGCCTCCACCCTACTCTTCACCAGCATGTCGTCGACATAAACCTCCATATTCCTCCCCAGCTGCTCCTTAAAGATCTTGTCGACCAGCCGCTGATACGTTGCCCCCGCATTCTTTAAACCAAAAGGCATCACCACATAACAATAGGTGCCTCTGCTCGTAACAAAACTCACCCTCTTCCTATCCTCTCTCGCTAGAGGGATTTGGTGATATCCTTGGGATGCGTCCATGAGACTAAGCAATTCGCAACCTGCGGTAGAGTCGACCAATTGGTCAATTCTAGGCAATGGGTACAGATCTTTCGGGCACGCCTTGTTTAAGTCACGAAAATCAATACACATCCTCCACTTCCCCCCAGATTTAGATACCATCACTGTGTTCGACAACCATTCAGGGAACTGGATCTCTTTAACATGACCCGCCTTCAGCAATTTCTCGACCTCCTGCTCGATCACTTTATCCATCTCCGCGCCA
Organism: Striga asiatica; assembly: GCA_008636005.1. Taxonomy (NCBI): domain Eukaryota; kingdom Viridiplantae; phylum Streptophyta; class Magnoliopsida; order Lamiales; family Orobanchaceae; genus Striga; species Striga asiatica. The sequence goes on from BKCP01006549.1 coordinate 261,391, forward strand.
TGGTGTCGTCTTTTTTGTTTTACTGGTCTCACTGTTAAGTCTATGTTCAAACGGTGTTCTATCACCTCCGCTTTTATCCCTGTCAATTCCTCAGCCGTATACGCAAAAACATCCGCGAACTCTCTGATCAACGCAATCAACCTCGATCTTACTGGCTCCTCTATCTCCTTGCCTATTCGGAATTTCCTCTCTTCGCACCCCTCTACCATCTGGACCTCCTCGATCTCCCCTCCTGGCTGCATCTCCACCTTTTCTTTCCCCTTGTCCGCTCTTTCCTTCTCTTCTCTCGACCTCGAGCCTCCAGGTCGGCTCGGTACTCCCTCCTCCATCTTCGCTCGCTTCCTCGAGAGTTGCTTATTGTTGCTCACCGTGGTCTGATAGCAACTCCTCGAGGTAAGCTGATCTCCAGCGACCTCACCAACGTTTTCCCCCACCGGATATTTTATCGTCATATGGTACGTTGACACGACCGCCTGGAAAGCGTTTAAGCTAGTCCTTCCCATGATAATGTTGTACGAGGACTCTGCTCCAACGACCACGAACCTTACCATTCGAACCTTCCTCGTCACCCCCTGCCCTAGGGCAACAGAGAGGCTTACTTCTCCCATCGGCATCACCTCGCCTCCGTTGAATCCATATAGGGCTGTGGTCACCGGCTTCAGGTCAAGGTTGAGCTCCTTATTTATCTGCACAAAACAATCATAGAACATCACATCAACCGAACTCCCCGTATCAATAAACACCCTCTTCACATCGAAACCCGCCACTTCTGCCGTTATCACCAGCGCATCATTGTGGGGCAACACTACTCCCTCGGCATCTTCTGCCCGAAAACTTATCTCCGGCATTCGAGCAGTGATCCCCACCTCCTCTCTCCTCCTCTTTATTGCTCGAACATGGCCTTTCCTCGCATTGTTCGAGTCCCCATCTGTTGGTCCCCCCGAGATCATGTAAATCGTTCCTCTCTTCACCGGGCCTTGAACTCCCTGGCCTCCTCGATCTTGACTTCCCCGTCTCCTCTTGACTCCTCGATCACCCCTTTCCTCTCGAGGATCACCATCTTCATCATCATCTCGATCACTCCGCTCCGCCGAATCCTCTCGACATTTCCCTTTATCCTTCCCCTTCGCCTTCCCTTCGCTCACGAACTCCTTCAGATACCCTGCCCTGATCAGGCGCTCGATCTCATCTTTGAGGTGTCTGCACTCCTCCGTCTTGTGCCCATAATCCTTATGGAAACGGCAATACTTGTTCGACCTGGGCTGTGTCGGCCCCTCACGCCTCGACCTCGGCCACGTCACATCCTTGTCCTCCATTTTCCTCTCAATGGCCACCAGTACCTCGCCCATCTTCGCATTAAGGGGCGTAAAGTGTTGGAACCGCTTTCCCCCCAATACTGGTCGATCCTTCCATCTGTCTTCTCGTCCTCGATCAGTCCTGCCACGCCCCTCTCTTCTAGGCGATCTCCGACCCGGTGATGCTCTTCGAGGCGAGCTTGCCCTCCCCTTCTTTGGCTCAGGCTTAGCCAAATCCTCCAACTTAGCAAACTCAGCCTCCGTTTCCTCCAAATTAATGTACTTCTTACACCTCTTCAATACGTCATCATACGTACGAGCAGGAGTTTTAGCCAAAGATGTACGACAAGGCCCCGCTCGCAAACTTCGTATCAACCCTCCAGCCTTCACCTCGTCCGAGGCCGTGGGGATCTCCAAACAGGTTTGATTGTATCGTGCGACATACTTACGCAATGATTCCTTCTCCCCTTGCCTCATAGCCATCAACGTCAGATACGTCTTTTCCTGTGCCACCGCACTCGCATACTGGGTTATCAGCTTTTCCGCGAAATCATCAAAGTCCTTGATCGATCCATGAGGGAGTTGCTGGAACCAATCGAGCGCGCCTCCCCTCAAGGTCGACAAGAATGCCCTGCAGCTAACCGAGTCAGAATAACCATGCAACACAGCCAAATTTTCAAACGCCCTTACATGCCTCGACGGGTCAGTGGTCCCATCGAACATTAAACTCATATCTCTGAAGTTTACAGGTAATGGTGCAGCCAATATATCCCTCGAGAACGGATGTCCTCGAGCACGTCTTTCAGGTCGACCATCCATCTTAGCCTGCAACTGCCTCACCTGCTCCGCGAGCCTCTCCATCTCACGGTCTCTTAGGCCTCCATCTCCTCCATAGCTCGACACGTCCTCATCCACCATCGTTGGCCCAGCAGCCACTCGCGAAAGGCTTTGAGTGACCTGCTGGACCGCCTGTGCCGCCGCGTTCGCCACCATCTGCTGCATCTCCTGCCTCGTCATCACCACCTGCTGGCCGAGACGCTGGTCCCCCGTCGGCAGCGGTGCCGCTCCTTGTACCGCCACTCCTCGCTGCAGCGTCGCGGCCAGATCTGGTTGCGGCGGCGCTGGGACCGCCACGCCTTGAGCTGGGCGGGTTTCTTGGGCCCGATTTGAACCCGCACCGGCCTCTGGTTGCACCGATGTGACTTCTACACCTTGAGGGACAGGCGTCGGAGTCACCGGTGTGAGTAAGGGTCCAGAGAAGCCCGGAGGTGGGCCTTCTCCAAACGGCCTCGTCATCGTCCACGCCTCATCGAACGATGCCTGCAAATCTCTCCTAGGAATTCCGTCCGCCATAGCTACCAAGCTGCAAAAATCTTAGCACACCACTTTTCGAACGAAAGTCCCACAGACGGCGCCAAATGGTAACGCAAAACACTCCAACCGGCTCGGAATCGGTTCGCCTCCTTCTCCCTCGCCGATAGAACGCCGCGCTCCTGCACAAAAACTCTCACACCGGAGGGGTTTTCCGGTGAAGAGCCTCCGATGCTTAAGTCAGTATATGTTCGTTCAATTTTCCCAAGTAAGTAATGGATAAATCGTAAACCCTAAAAAAGACCCACTCCCTATATATATAGGAGTGGGATACCTGCCCTAAGAGCTGCCCGGCTATTTGGTGAGCTGTCCTGCCCGCGCTGCCCATCCGTACATACACAGTACGCGTATTGTCAGAAAAGTCAGGGACGTCAGAGGTGGTTACCGCCACTTTTACTCTGCACCACTGGGTTCTCGCCACGTGTCCCCTTTTTCGCTGAGGGGAAATATTCCTTTACATAGGCCGTTGGGATTCCTGAATATCACCCACGCGCCTACTCGCGTTCAGGTCACGCTCTCGACTGTCTCCTTCCCACTACACGCTCGACATGGTCGAGCTCCCCTTTGCTAGGTCGATCCTCGACCAGCCCTGCCATTCTGCTCGATCTTTTCTGCTCTGGTCGACCATCTTTTAGCTCATGCGGTTTCCTTCCTACTCATGCCGGTTTGACCGTCGTGATAAGCCGGTCTGTCCTTTGATGATATGATATCCCATATCAAAAGCAATGAAAGAAGGATTAATATAAAAATAGTTTTGAATATTATATTAATTTGTATCTTTTTTTTAATATATAATAGTTTATGTTATACCTAAAATAATTCGACCTGGATTAGCCTATCAAACGCCAATGATGTGAACGGTGGATTTACATCGACGGTACCCCCACAGTCCTAAGTGTATAACGCCAACTAGACTCCTAAAAGGCATAAAAGCACATTGGATATGAACATCCGACGAACGTTGGTGCCATCCTCTATGTCGATCGCACTTTGAACCACATATATCATGCCAACGTCACTATGACATATATAGAAGGGCAATCTCCTCACATCGGCCACAAGTAAACGAAGCTTCATTCACGCAAATCTCAGCTGATCTAGTGTGAAAAGGGTTGCCGTCAAATACCAGTTCGCATCGCCTAAAAAATAAGCCACTAGCAGCAACAGATACGAACCTCTTTGTAGTAGGAGTTGTACTGCGAGACCGAACAACACGACATGCACGATACTCAGCTAAATTTTCTGGATGAAGTAAAACAATTCTCGGCACTATGACATGTCTCCCACAATGCTTACAAGGTTCTAAGAGCCACATCAAGGTGTACTAAAATGTTGAGAAGATTTCCTTTGAGAAGCTGAAAGGATGCTATGACGTACTAACGGATGAGCAACTGACATAAAATGGACGAGTCTCTTTAGCAATTAAATGAGATAATGCATGTGTCGTGGTTAGCTAGAAGAGTTATGAAGCAACCATGAACAAATGGACTCAAATTATGCTCTTACTCCCATGACAAATCGATATATAAAGAATTTCTCAACAAAATTATGTGTTAAACGATCCTCTTCCTTGCATCGATGTATCATAAAGATCAATGGTCACATCAAACGATTAAAAGTCAAGTAATACTCATTGATGAACATGTCATTTTGTCCAATGACATTAATTTGCTACACAAGTGTGTGCAGGATGCCCACTATCCTGAAAGTAGTGTTGTTTCCAATAGGACCACATTGCCTTGGTTGTCTAAACGAAAGGAAGACTCATAATCTTGGACTGCTTGGCACTATTGACGATGACAGCCATGATTTTTTTGTCATTAATTTGTCATCATCTTGATGTTAGTTGTATTACTATTATCGGCCTTTAGGTCGAGTTTATTGTCAATCAAGTGGAACGCTAGTTCATAAATCCACCCCAACCCCCAATACAGTTTTCACATAGAAGCCTACGTCCGTTAATTCTGACCATCAAGAGTGATAATGACAACAATCGCATTGAGTTGCGAAATGATTCAGCTATGTATGATAACAATTATGCCTTCACGACAAGCGAACAATACACGAATAGCAACATATCAAGTCAGCAACGACGAGTTGCAATAAAATATGAAAGAAATCGCTGCAATGGGCAGCGTAGGACCATATGACCTACGGGTGATGATAAAAAATAGGATTAGAATAAACAAACCCTAACCCCAACAAGTACCAAATTTAAAAAAGCCAAACCAAACACCAAAACCTCCCAAGACATAAACTAATGTCACTGATAAAAAGCCAAGCCTGTAGCCTGAAGAATTCCAAGCCGAGGTTCGCAGAAAAAAAATATATATATATATAAAAAATAAAAATAAAAATTCCAACAAGGCACGCTTCAGAGCGTTAAGAAGCCGACAGCCTTTTACAACTTGCACGAGTGTCACATACAATGTGTGACTCACACACCTATAGCTAACGATAATTTACCTGGAAGTCGACTCTAGGACGATGAGATGAATGGTGCAGATGGTGAGAATCAAATTTAACCCTATTTCTTTGACTCTAATGTCATGTTACAAACCTAGAGTTTTGAATGAATGATATCTTCATTGATAGAGATGACTCTACATATAGAGTTGGCATATGTCCTTTCGTATAGGGGTTAGGCCTATACATCGCAACAAGCCAACAACCAAGTAAACAGACATGCAGAAAAGTAAGGGAAGACTTCCAAAAAATACTTCTCGAAACTTTGAAACAGAGACGCTATAAATTTATGCCATAGAACAATTTGTGCCCGAAATTAAAATCAAGAATCATAACCAATTATGCACCCATAAGTGATAAGAAAAGCAGTTCATTTATAAGATAAACCGGCAAGGAAAACTTGCTCTGACAAAAATGGATCAAATTCTCACCCAAAACTTGGCTTGATAATAATTCCCAGAAAAGAGAAATTCCAAAGAGTTGGCATCTACTGAACGTATGTGAAGGCAAGCACTTCACTTCCTACTTCATTTTCAAATAAAAAATTAAATCGGTAAAATGGCTCCTCGTTGCCAACTTCTGAAAACTGCCGGCACGCTCTCTCATTCCAGATTAAACTTTTTGACCTTTGACCAAAAATGGCATCATGATTCGTAACGTTGTCAATTGTAAGCTTCTTAAAATATAGCAAATGCATCCAAGTGTGTCCTCTCTGGCCGTTTGCAGACTTCTTTAGCTCGGAAGACAATAAATTGCTTTTAGCCCACAATTAATTCAGAAAATACTTTATCACCATGCTGATATTTTTGTTTTGTTCTTTTCTTTTCCATTTATCTCCATTTGGCCTCTTGAAATCTCTTAGTTATAGATCTGAAGCTGCTCTGACCTTTCTCAGACCAACGAAAGGAAGCGCTTCTTTTCAAGAGATCAGCAACAAGTGGTGAACTGAAACTTGATGAATTCTCCTCTGCACACTCATCATATTCTGCAATTATTTAAAAGAAGAAAAAGGAAAATTTTCCGTTATCAGACGTACTGTGATAAGATAAAAAAAATTAAAAGGAAAAAGAACAAGGACATATGAAGTGCAGAACTAGAGAAAACGAAATCAACAAAACAAAAGGAAAAAAATAAAAATACTCTCAAATGTGTTCCAAAATTGTAGAGCGAATATTCAACAGCTGAACACTAACTTTTTATAATCAATTTTCTTAAATATTCAGGTACAGCTATGATATAGTATGTAATACTCTGCAATTTCACCCTGCCACGTTATTGTCACTCGATCAACTAAGGGAGCATAACGAGTATTCCACAACTCCGGGAAAGAAAAGAAAAATTAGTAAGTAATTTTCAGCTTAAAGTTGGAAAAAATACCAGCTCCCTTAACGGGAAAAGTTGAGTACTTCTTCCGGATAAAAGTTGAAAATCAATTCTTTTGAAGTTTTAAAACCTTCGCAATAGCAAATGTAAAATGATACAACGAAAAGTTACACGAAAACAAAATGATCCAAACAAGGAAAAAAAACTCACCAGACGATGATGGAAGCCGATATTGTCTTTTTAAGAACTTTGAGGCTTCGCTATCTTTCTTGTGGCATAGTATGCGTATTAAAGTGTGGGCATCACCTTTATACCGTTGACCACCTTTATAACTGGTCACACCAACTGAAATATGCTCACTTGATGCCATCAGCATCTGGATCAATGATTCAGTCTGGCCCAAAATTTCAGGGGAAAAAAAGAAGTAAGGTAATAAAAACACGTGTAACTTATAGCAAATACAGAAGGCGTGAACAAATTATCCTACCGGAAGGGAAAACAAGCTCAGAATTTTATTATAAGATTTTGCTTCCTTCTCGACCAATGAACGAGGAAGGCCTTCCCCTTCAGCTACAAACATATCCTAAAAGGAAAGGGACAGACAANTATGATTAATAAGACGTTAAACAGGTAAGTTCATGCATTTTTCAAGGGATATTTGGGTGTAAAGCATCACATAAATGTATGATGATAGCATTTGAAATCAAAGAATCATAACTTGAGTTAGCAATGTTAAGTACATTAAAATTCAAATTGAAGAATGAATATGAAAGTTTATATATGTCATGTAAACAAAACCTAAGCATGCACCTTACTTCTTCAAGTAATTATTTTAGTTGCTACTTGCTTAAAAGTGAATTAGTGGTAAATGTGTCCGGGTAGAACTCATCCTCAAAAGCTAGCTCAAGAGAGAGAGAGAGAGAGAGAGAGACGAAAGTCACGAAATTATAACTTTTTGCATGGATGCCACTAGTCTCACCTTTAACATATTGAAATCTTCCTCAATCAGGGTAACATCTGTATCTGAAAACGCACGTGACGGACCTCCATCAAGCAAAACCCACATAAATCCTTCCTGTTGTAATAACAGTGGTAAATTGAGAGAGGAAGAAGAGAGAGAGAGAGAGAGAGAGAGAGAGAGAGAGAGAGAGAAAGCTATATGGCTATGGATATCATGGAAAAAGTCATACCATTGCTTCCTTCCAAATGCTTGATACCACTGGATCTCTGATCGAATCATCGATCAATCTACATACATTATTGAGGACCTACAAATTTATCACAGAATGTCAGAAGAAAATTGTATAAAAAAGCATGAACCAATTTGCTTTTCTTTATCAGCATCCCCGGAAAAGCACGTGGAATTTATTGTGACAAATTACCACATGCCATCAACCATACATACGGCAGTAACACAACTATTGCTACGACATGAAACCAATGTTCTAAAAGTCGTTAGGCACTCGCTAAGTGGTGGACTGGAGCCTAGCGTCTAGGCGGGTCGTGAAAATATTAATAAATTTATTTATATTTATCATCATGCAAAATCTATAAGATATTATGCAAAATATATCAAGTAATATCAATATGGTAGAATACAAAGATTATGCAAAAATGTAATGCATCCATTCTATTGTATTAATTTTAATATGATTATTAATATCTTCTATTATATTATTAGTCTAACTTTCATGTATAAAAATGAAATAATTTAATTTTTTTTTAAATAAATTAAAAATCGTGAAGAAAAAAATATAGGGGAGCCTAGGCGCCACCTAGTCTGCCTAGACACTGCCTAATCGTCCAAGCACCTACAACGACTGGTAGTTTAGAGTAGAAGTTAAAACATAGGAATTTACACGTGTCTATCTTTGGGCAGTAATAAGAGAAATCCCAAATTAGAAAGTAGCCACAATACGATATGCCTTACTTTATCAAATTCTGGAAGTACACTGTCCAAGCGATTGCCATCGACACTGCTATGATACAAGTATGACAAGAATGAATCTCTCATATCCCAAAACACAATTCTGGTTCCTGAAAGACAATAAAAAGACACAGGTTTGAGTTTATCATCTCATTTTTTTAATGGAAATCAGGAATATGAAGCAGACATTCAGTGACTACCTGAACCTCAATTAAAGTCGAAGGTACTAAATGCAGAAAAAATAAAGCTGGATGTGTCTTTTATGCCTTAATCTTTGTAGTATGTTTTACAGCAGAAGCAACTCATAGCACATCAGAACTCACATGCAGGAAGAAAATGAAACAGCCCTTGGTTCAAACTACTATTCTCTTGAGAAAAGAAATATCGTTTACTTGCCTATAGTACAAAATAATTATCATTAATGGAAATGAGTAACAGGTCTATAAGTAGAATAAAAAATATCCTACCAAGAAAATCACTTGTCCTTCTAATGGCATCAGCAGCAGAATCCCTGATGATGTCCAGTGTTGCAACGAAAAGCTCAGAAACTGATTCACCATTCACATCTTTCGTCTCTGGTGTCTCAGGAATGTTATCTCTTGCTGAAAGTAATAAATGCAGATTAATTTAAATTCTACATTTCAAACTGCAGGAAATATCATGGTTTGTCTTTGTTGAAAATTTATTTTACTGATTGCATCCTGGGTAGAGAACTGTTAAAGAACTTACACTGCCTTTCCATTTGATATGATGCGATGGATTTCCACGACTTCCTGATGCCTTCTTCAAGTACATCAACTTGCTTTTTAATATACTGCAAAAATGTATGATTATATGAAGAATTACATGGAAAGGTAAAATTTTCTATGGAGAGACATAGCCAAGTAGATGATGGGCAAAATTTTTTATCAGCTCATAAAATATATGACGTCAATTTTTTATTCATATCTTGTTTCGGCAAAGTCAACAACTAAGCAACCCAGATGATAATGGATGAACTAAAGGTACTAAAAAATGTTCCATTTTACCCTTCACAACATGTACTTGACGTTAAATTTAGGATGCTAATGGGTTCTTGAGTTCTGCACAAGTTCCATTTAAGATATATTCCATCCAAAAACATCAAACATTGTATTTCATATAAAGTAGTTGCGCATTTGCTTTAAATTTACATATTATAGTCTTGGAAATAAATTGATTTCTTCAATGAAAAAAAAAAAAACTATGGAATAAGAATGGTAACTTCATATTACTCAGTAGGCAACATATGTAACAGGTGCAAGAACTTGTAAAGATTGATAATTTTCTAGTAACCTAAATAGTTTTAAGAGCTATTAACCATAATAAGTTATCCAGTCATGAAAGAGAGAATAAATGCCTTGAGATTATTGCAATTGAATAGGAATAGAACTGGCACGCACTTGATAAGTGTTCAGTCTGACACATAGCTTGGAAGCTGTCAATTCTTCCAAATTGCTGTATATTTCATTATCTATGACAGAACTCTCTGCCACCTTTTTCTTGAGAATAGGAAATGTCGCTTCCTTGTAACGAGTCAACGGAGGAGCAGAAGGATACAATTTATGCCTTGCAACTGCAGCACAACAGAAAACCATAGTTATTAGTAGGCAAACAAAACTTTCCTTCCAAAAAGAAACAGATATAACATAAAGTAACTCCAAGTAGGACCAACACAAAGATGAAGGATGCTTAAAATAAAAGACGGACACATCAATATAAGCTCAACTTGTTATTCACATCAAACATCTAAAGTAAAGGGTAAAATGAATTTGGTAGCAATACACTCAATTTAAACTGAACATGATACAAAACAAGTGAAGCTTATTGGACAGATGGTAAAAGCTTGAAAAAATGCCCCGAGATCCTTGCCTGACTGGCTATCCACTTTCAACAAATACGTGTTCAGGCTGTGAAAAATTATAGATAATAGAGCTTGCAAATGAGTGATGTCCATTGGGATACTCCAGTCGAAAAATTGATCCACTGTCTGCAAAGTTACAAGTTATACCCAGAGTCAATCAGGAAATTCAACAAATGATTTTTTTAAGCAATATATAAAAAGAAGACAATAAATGGTAGGTTAAAAGGAAAAACTCCTTAAGCAGTTCAGCATACCTCTTCTATGATCCTAAACACTTCAACTGCTGAAGCTGCCTGCTTTTTCTGAGCCGATAAAGGTTCCCAGTTCTGCAAATACAGGAAGAAATAATTTTAAATTGATGAGAAAATATCTGGTACTAAAATTTCTACAATTAATACTCTTTCCAAAGAAAATTGAAGCAGGCAAATAAGAATTTGTTAATGTATTGTGATGAATCGGTAACAAATTGCAGACAAACCTCAAGGTCAAAAGCACGTCCAACCCATTCTAGAATTCGTTCCTGTTGTGAAACTACCCAGTCAAGTACGACAGACTTGGAAATTTCAGCAATCTGTGGATAGAAGCAAAGAAGGATGAGGATACAGTTCATTACTTATGGCAAATGAGCTCCAAAGAGCAATATGATTAGACTAAACATCATCTTTCTAATTGCTTCAATGCCAGTTAACATCTTTATCATGTGTGTCGAATGGATTGCACAAATTGAATTCTTTCACCAACTCTTCTTTCTTATTTGAAGACTGAATGCAGCAATATCCAAGATAAGCCATCAAATAGTATGACGCATAATTTATTTAGAATTTGTGAATAGCCTTTTGATGGGAACAAGTGGTGCAGATACAGGTAGATGTCTCAGACCAAAATTTAGAAAGATTTAAATAAACATAATGCAAATGTCAATGTTTTTATAATAATTTAAAATATATATACTGGAGAGAGAGAGAGAGAGAGAGAGAGAGAGAGAGAACCGGATAACGCTCCAATTCTGGGCCATAATGCGAATGGCTTTCTTCACAAGATGATGAATAAAGTTTAATTAGCCAGTTTTCCAATGCATAAGCTGCAGGAAGCACTTTTCTGACACCCTCTGTGAGGCATGTGATATCATTGATAAATGGTGTCTAAAACAAGAAAGAAAGAAAGAAAGAACTGAATTAAAAAATAATTGATCAATTGTTCATGCAAATCTGTAGAAACAACAGCAGATGTTCAGAGAAGTCCCACCAATCTTTCACCATAAAATTGGTGCAATATTTTGGCTGAGACCATAGTACAATCAGGATTCCAACGTCGAAGAATTGGGCTAAATACAGAGAGGTCTTTCTCAGCAACTAATCTTAGTTCACTAGCAAGTACAGCCAGTGGATGTATCTTATCTTTTCCAGACCCTTTAGTTGAAAGACCGATGGCCTGAAAAATATAAGATATTGACATTGTCATCAGTAAGAATCACCGGAGTTTATCATTTCTAATTTACACTGCTGGCTCACCCTATTGCATGCAGCATCCATAGTTTTCTCTACATACAATCTGATCTTTCTAGCAGCAGCGTCATTAGGATGGCAAGATCCTGTAAACTGCCAGCCCAGGATGACAAAATGAGATATTANAAAAGAATTGTAGTAGTCAGACAAAAGCTGCAGAATTTCAAGTGACCAACATATTGGAATAATTCAGACTCCACCAGAATGTTCGTGATTTGAAAATATAATGTTTCAAGTGAATGAAATAATATGAATTCCCGCACAATCTAATCCACCAAAAAACAAAGATGACTGATGCCAGTATGTGATGATGTCTTAATAGATCCTTTTTCTAATTAAACCAGAGAACAAAATGGAAAGTGATTAATGTGAAGTTTTGGTTACCTGGATATTTCCAAGAGGAACAAAACCTTTTATCCCAGTAGACAAACCAATTGTCAACACTTTCTCGAAGAACGACGGTTTCTGAAAATTGAAGATCACCTTTCAGACAGTATTACAAAGTGGAACAATCTACAAGTCACCCAAGCAACAGAGACCAGATAATGTGTAGATAGTCGAGCCAAGGTATAAAAAGAGAAAACCTGACTGAAATGTAGATGATAATCCAGCAATTTACTGTCGCACCATGTGCTAGTTGACAAAAAAATAGATTGAAGCAAATTCAATCTATTTGCATTGCCACTAGTGGAACATGTCAAGCTGTTCATATAAGCCATTTCTTTGTCATCATGACCTCCAGCAGACAAAACCTTCTCGACTTCATGAACTGCATAGTCCAATAGTACTGCCTCTTCGGTCGCAACAAACTTGCATGAAAAAAAAAATAATGAACTGTTTGAAACTTTATAAGGAGTACCATTTTGATGATATATGAGTGAAGTGACACAGGGATCTAACGCCCGTTAAACCAATTCATCTTATGAACTTTTCACCTAAATATTTGCTTTGTATTAAAGCAGGAAACATAATATATATTTTTTATTGTATCAGAAAAGCATCATATGAGGTGGAACTGTCTCAATTTATTTTTTCTTACACGTGGACACTTATGGGAGAATGTATGCTCTTATTGCCAGTTTCAAGATTATTCCATCCCAAATTTCTCTATGGTCTTAATCATGGACATTAAATCAGAATAGTCTTGTAGAACATATAAAAATAACATAAATTTGACGGGAATGCCAAACTTTTCTGGAACAATTATCAAAATACTCTGATAACCAGGAATAATTGGCACACGAGTGAAAGGGCCGGTCAATCACTACTGAGATAAACATAAATTCAATAATTTATACCTGTTGGAAAAGCACCCAGGCAAATAATGCATGATGGAGTCTCTCTGTGATGCCCAGCACTGACCATGTCATCTTCAACAACTTCAAGATTTCTTCTGCTTCCTGAGACATATTTCAGATACTATTATGTACAAATATAGATATCATCCGTACCATTCAAACTTATTAGGAAAATAAAAATTCAGACCTCTATTAATTGGCCATCTTCCAGAATGTCGAACACACCAAAGAGTAGCTTCTCATAGAGTCTCATGTTCAAATGATAAGCAGCAGTCCAATAGTATGTTTCTCCCTCCATCATAAATTGTCCGGGCTTAGATGAAAATGCCAGAGCAACTTGTCGAATACTTAAAAGAACAGCATTTCTATCAGAAGGAGACATCTTAACATCCCATTCCTATCCATAAAGAAGAGAAATTGTTCAAGGGGTAACTCCCATTTCTGTAAGTAAACAATACAAGTTCTTCAAATACCTCTGGGTTTCTAATTTTAGCAAGGGCAGCCTTGATCATCTGTTTTTCGGTCTTCTTATGATGAGAAGAAACTAGTTCTTCCAGAAGATTTGCCTACAATATAAATTAGAGCTAAAGTCTAAATCATAAGGAGACTTGGATTTCAAACAATAGATGTCTCATGGCTCATGCAATCGATGCATAAAAGTAGAATACGCAATATTGAAATTTTTCAGTTTACTGGGACATTTCCTAGCCTTCTCATAAACTAAATATCTTTAAAACACTACGTTCTAATCAGTTCAAGCTAATACTTATAAGACCCTTCAAAACTTTCAGTTGTGTTAAATTATTGCATAACACCAAAGGGATTCAACTCCATAGAGTAAAAAATATATGAGAAATACAGAGTTTGAGTAACAAAAATGAAAAGACTAGTCTAATTATACTCAACTACAAGGTCGTACTCATACAAATCATGTTAGAATGGGTAAGCAATGACAAATAGAAGAAAATTGCTGAAAAATAAAAACAATACTAGCCAGAGATAAATTACTTGTCTGTCCTTCCAATGATGGTATGATTTCTCGTTTGGTAGATCGAATTTTGATAAACCAGTCAAAAGCACCAATGATAACTGTGGAATGTCAATTTGTCCGCAAGATCTACCCATTGCAAATTGCGTCAACCTTCGCCTAATAAATGTATCTGCAGCTTCTGAAATCTAATGCGGAGTATAGATTTATTATGTTTGGCAGGGAAGATGAAGAGGATAAAAGCTAAAAAAAGGTTGACATATAATCACGAAAGCATCCGTCTTAATAAGAATTTACAGCACAATATTGTATATGTGAACTTCACAAAATTTGAACTGATATTTCAAAAGCTGGATGTCAATAAATTGGACGTTACATCCAAACTTTGCAGTTGCCTTAAACGCAATAATTTGTGCACATCCAATATGCAGTAACAAACCTGGTTATTCTATTAATCCTAATAAGGGATATGAAAACATACATGAACATTTTCCACGGCCACTCTTTATAAAGTGTGCGTCGATGGAAGAACAAAATAACCTGCGCTGCAAGTATTTTATCCACATAAAACTATGGAGGCAAGAGCCTGATTATTGCACCATAGTATGGCGAGAACCCGACAACTACACAAACTATGAGAAGCTAACTAGGTTCATCACCAGCTCTTGGGGGAATGGTAATTGTTAATCAGGTTTTCGAATAGGGGTCCTTAGAAAACAATTGAATGCCCAAGCATTTGATTAACATAAATGAATAAGTTCGTTCAGTATGAGTTTTACAGGGATAAAAGAAAGACTGCTCAAAGTTAATAATAGCTTTCAGCAAGTGTCCTTTGGATGAAAGGGTGCACAAGGGGATATACCGGAAATGACTACTACTACTACTACTAAGTCAAATGATTATTCAAGCACGCATTCTAGGGTGAATATAATAAACACCCTAAGCTCACAGTTAATACAACATTATCCCAAACCAGCAAATTATCAGAAAATGCAGAGACTCTAAGCTTCCAATGTAAAGAAGGGACCATGAGCAGGACAACTATAACTATAACAGACAAGGGAATAAATATATCAAAAGCATATTTTGCCTATATTGTGACAAATCTAAAGACTAAGAAAAAATGGAAGGGAGCAACGTGCCTGCATTTGTACGCGAACTATATCCAGGAGCTTCAAATGTTTTTCAGTAGGTTGAGGTGGTTCAGATTCTATATGCCTTTTATCTTTTCTACTCTTTAGCCCAGCTAGAAACTTGGAACTCTTTTCCCTCTTTCTATTACCTTCAATTGTGTAGATTTCTACCCTATATGAACAAGAAGTAACAAGTTAGAAACACTGGCCATTACTAAAAGATTGGAGAGGTTTTTAATAAAAAAGATTAATAATACAAAATTGGTTATTTTCTGGGTTGGGGGATTGGGACGAAATGAGAGAGAAGAAGCAGGCACCATTAATGTACAATTTTATGTCTGCTTCAGTTCTTCAGGAAGAACCAAGTAGACAACTGTGGGTAGCAAGGAAAGTTTACCCGGAAAATAGCATACATGCAAGGAGCACTTCATAAGCAGATTCCCGTAAGTCATCATCCCGTAAACCTTCATAAATCCTAAAATGAGTATCAGTTTACTCAAAAGAATTGAAACTACGTAAAAGCCAGATCAAATATTGGGAGAAGAAACGCATAAGCTATAGAAACAGTTAATTCATTCAATAAGTCAATTCAACAAATGATACATGGCATCGATCACAAACCACAAGGTTCTTTAACGCTAGAAACATTTAAGTTCCTGTGATAATCAAAGATACACTACTTCTATTTTCCCAATAAATGATATATATTCATTCCGAAATATCTGTATCTTTAAGAATCTAATGGATAGCAACCCAATGGTCATCGACAGTTTCATAAACACTTCTGAAATTCTGAAGAACTTGTTGCGCATGTCAGTTTATCATCAAAGAGTACAAGGAACACCTGTACCTGTTTTAAGATTTGGCAATCCAACTGAAAGCATACTTCTATTGTGCACATCTTGATCTTCTACTAATTGGCGGTCAATCCTAGTTTCTTGAATGTCTCTGAATGATTCATGACCAGCTGTATACTTCAACCCCTGGGACTTGTGG
The DNA here is from genome assembly GCA_008636005.1 of Striga asiatica. Lineage (NCBI taxonomy): Eukaryota > Viridiplantae > Streptophyta > Magnoliopsida > Lamiales > Orobanchaceae > Striga > Striga asiatica. The sequence continues at coordinate 277,575 of BKCP01006549.1, forward strand.
GATTGAACAAAATCCCTTTGGTTCGTTGGGATTGATGGAGGAAAATGATTAGGTGGGGATCCAGCTGATTCTGGACCCGAATGAAGATAAAAACAATCTCCAGACTGCAAATGACACTGCAGAAGATAATATTGTCAGCTTCTGAAAGAAAAAAGAAAAGAAACACTGAAGCAGAAGCGAAAACTGAATCTAGCTAACCAGAGGGGGAAAAATCAAATTTGATAGATTGAAATTTCTAGAAAAAGCATGAAACTGGATAAAATCCCCGTTATAAAGTGCAGGAACACTTACCTAGGCAAACTATAGGAAGCATGACCCCATGTTATTACACACTCAACCAATGCTATTGCCCAGAAGAAATGTTTATTTAAAGTAATAAAATGTAAACAAAAACTAACATTTTATGAATACAGAAAAGTTAGATTTAAGCATTCACATGGCATATCCAATATTCTCCATGACTGATTATTTTTTATTATCAATATAACCAATGTACTAACTACAGAAGTTAATCAAGTTATCAAAGGCAATGGTATTCAACTGAAAATAAACTCTTGGGCCCTTTAAAAAGATGGACCGCTTTCATGCCCAATTTCATTTTCATATTCAGTTCTACTCAAGACTTTCGTCATACATTCTCCAGTATTAAGGATATATTACAGCACAGATTTTGGAAACATCCCACAGGGCTAGAGAAAACGCAAAATATGATACTCACAGGTCACATGGCATCGATTGCTCACAACTGGTGAGATGACACCTATTAAAATACCATCCAATTAATTTCTAGTAAGAGCGTAGAAGATTGGATATGACAAGAAATATTTAGGCTCCCTGATCCTTCACAGGCCGGATAGGTAGTGTATTATTCTGTTTCTAACTCTGTCCCTACACCAAATGTGGACACCATCTTACACACACATAAACTCTTTTAACTCTATAGGACTACTTAAGTAAAAGAAAAGTTACATATTAATGGACTCCAAAAAAACAATTCAACCTCACTAAATTAGAGACAACAGGGCGATCAAAAGAAAGAAAAAATGGATGAGAAACAAATGAATAGCAGGACAAACTATTTTTCTTTTCTCACCATTATTGGATGTGAAGACTCGTCATAATATCTCTTTGTTGCTTCAGAAACATCAAACACACGACCTGCTCAAAAACAACAATCGTCACTAGCATCAGAATTCTTAGAAACATGCTAATGATGCATAAAACATTATGTCTAGTGTTAAGTAGCCTATTTCCATTTTCACAAAGACGCGCACTTTCACAATAAGATGCCATCTTCCTATACAACAACTATTTAATCCATTTTGGAAAGTGCGATAATTTAGAGAACAAGTAGTCATTTTTGTTTCAGTAAAAATGCCGGGTCGACCCGCCTAGTCACTATATTGACTTACAGTAGCATTTCTGCTCATAAAATAATTGTAAACACTATAAACACTACTCCTGAACTACATACATTTAGAAAAGAAGGAACATACTAGTAACATATCAGCACAAATAAGTTCAAGTTAAAAATCATTCGGTTACCCCAACTAACCAAGAAGCTAAGAACACCACTATATACATTTCTTTGTTTTCTACAAAGAAATCCCACAAAATATATATATATATATATATATATATATTCTCTTCAGGTCAAAACCGACCCCATAGCTCTTCAACGGATATTCTTAGTAAAACGAAGTTATTCAATTATCATCACACTTCAGCTATACAAATTAATTAGAATAGTAGAAGTAGTATTGCTTCCTGCAAATTGCGCTCCTTTACATTTTCGATAGACAATCTGAAGTAATAGGAACTGAAAGAAAATCTACACAGACATGAACACATAAACTTACCGGATTGAATGCATTCAAGAAGGTAATCGGCGCTGAGAGAATCAAAATTGATGTTGGAAAAGGAGGTCGTGGGCCCCGCCGGAGTTTTGATCCCGCTGACCAGGGTCGACGACAGCAGGAACTCGAGGAGCTTCCGGCGATCGCTTCGGTACCGGCGCAGCAGGGGGCTCGGAGACTCCATCATAAAAATTCAATCTTTTGCGCAGAAAAAAAAGACGAGCTGAGCTCCTCCTTTCCTCGGAGTGAAGTGGGAACAATGGAGAATGAGAAATGGAGTTGTGCTATTTTTCTACGGGGACCAGAAAGACTGCTTTTCGAGGAGCGCGAAAAAAGCCGACGGCATGAAGACTAACGCCGATTCACTTTGTTCTTTTTTCCGTCACTTTTTCGCTTTCTCTTTGATTACCATTTCATGTCGTTGGGCCTTAGACGGTAATCAATTGATGTTGGATACATTCCACAAATTATTTATTTTAATTTTGAGATGTTAAAAAAAAAATGAGTCCTTTAATAATATATGATATTAACTCATTTTGTAATCAGTCGAGTCCGGCTCTGTTGCATTAAAACTCGAGCTCATTTCGAATTGTTTATACCTGTAATTTGTTAAGATTGTCTAAAAATTTATATATTTTTTATGATGAAATTTAAATATATAAGGTGAAAACACTCAAGTTTAAAACGTTTTAGTTGTGGTTTTTTTGGTAAAGTAATATATGTTTTGTATATAACAACTTTTGTATAGTTATAGTGAATAGAATTTAGGGTTAGTCTCAGTGTTTTGAGACCCGGACCGGCCCGGCGGGTCGACTCGGGACCCGGTCGACCCAGAGCCGGAACTGGTCCGGGTGGAGTATTTGGACCGGGCAACCAAGGACCCGGTCAAACCCGGTCAAAATTCGGCCGACCCGGCAGAGACCCGGCTGACCCGAGGCATTGACCCGGCCGGGTCAACCCGGTTGACCCGGTCCATATATATTTTTTATATTTTTTTTATTTTTTTTGTTTTTCTTAAAAATAAAAATATGTATATATGTTTATATGATAAATATTTATCATGAGATACATATTATTAACACTTTAATATACAAATTTTATACACAACACATTTAATTTTGTTATTTTTATGTATATTTATATAACAAAAATACTCTATATATAATTTTAAAAATTTTAAAATTAATTATCCGGTCCAGCAATTGACCCGATGACCCGACGGTTGACCCGGTGACCCGAGAACCTGTCCGGGTTGATCACCGGGCTGGGTTTAAAAACTATGGTTAGTCTAAAATTAGTATAATGTTATCAAACTTATATACTTTTAAGCTTAAAAATATAATTTATTGTTTTCTTTTTATTTGTAGTGTTTCCAACATTATTAGATTTATAGTTCCGCAAAAAAAAAAATGTAGCTTAATTTTACGTGGAGTCATTCTTAATATTTTTTTATTGCTTTGAAATATATATATTTTTATATGGTGTCACCTTTTTCATTAATGTAATTAATGTAATGGTTACAATTTTATAAAACATACCACTAGATAATTTTTTCAAAATATTATTTTTTTATGCTTACAAATTATATATTACTTTTTATGCTTACAAATTATATTCTTTTATTACTTAATGTGCATGAGTAATGGATTATTAATGAGAAAATAATAAGAATTTAATAAAACTAGTTTTTGTCCCGTGCATTTGCACGGAAAACTATATGATACATGAAAAAATAATAAAAATTATAAACAATAGTAAAAATTATAACAAATTCATTGAAAAAAATTAAGAAAAAAAATATAAATATTCTTAAACACTTCTTTATAAAACAACGTCGTGGTTTTTCTATCGTCGAAATCTCCCTCAGCTCAAATCAAAATCTTTGAAACCCCACTGACTCGTAACTCTAAAAAACGCCACGTATAATTGCTCATGACTAAATGCAGAGCTCTTCAGTAGTAAGCCGACGTTCGACAGAGACTGTCTTTGACTCTTATTGATCATGTCATAACATAGGAAACACTTTTTTATATTGTTTGTCCTCGACTCTTATTGATTGATAGAGATTGTCCTTGCTTCTTAATAAAAAAATACCATCTAAATATAAATGAGTAAATATAATATTAATTTTTTATATAAACAAAAAATTTAAAGTAATTGATAATGAGTATAGAATTACCCTTGCGGATTCAAGTTATTTCAACGATGTTCTTTTTATATATCTAAGATTTAATTTTTCTCTGATTTATATGAATATAAGCACATTTGACTAATTTTTATAAATTTTATTGAAAAAAGTTACTATTTTTTTTTAAAACTGATAAGATATTAAGATAATACTGTACTTAACATAAATGTAGGATTAATTAAAATAAATCTTTTTAATTTAGTCATTAATTAATTAAATTTAACTATAAACAATCTTCTTAAATGTGAGATTAATGAGTAATTAATTAAAAAAATGTAACTCCTTTTGGAGGGAAAGTGAAAATATTTTTATTAAATGTTTTATTAAATGAGATTAGCTAGCAATTATATATATATAGATTTCGAAACAGTAATTATCTCAACTTTTGGAATTGTAATTTGATAATTATAATTAATTGTTTTAGTTGATCTTTAATTTTGTTATTTTTGCAGGAATTGACCGGAGATGGAGCATCTGATTTTTTATTTTATTTTAAATGTATTTTTTTGGTTAGTTGTATTTGTTAATAATTAATTTTTTATTTATTTTCATTAATTTCGTTTAGTTTACTATGCATAGAAAAAATAATTTCGATTAAAAAAATAATTAATGAGAACTGTTGAGAGTAATTAATATGTTTAAAAAAATATGGAAACATTTTCATTTTCATTAACTCGTTATAATTGCAGAATTAATTGGTTGTCATTTTTAAAACACTCAACTTTTCAAGAAAATTGAGTTGTTTTTAATAAAGAAAATAAAAAATAAAAACAAATGAAAAGTAACGGAAATTGGCGGGAAAATGCCACCTAGGTATAATTTATGAGGTTTAATTAAATGCAGAAGAGCTAGTAATTATATATATATAGATATAGATGTTAAGTTTTTGAGTGTTCATAACCTTCTTTTTAGATAAATAATTAATAGATGTTAAGTTTTTGAGTGTTCATAACCTTCTTTTTAGATAAATAATTATTACTTGAGCTAGTGGAATCTGATAATAAACTTTCTTTCTTTTTTCCACGAGAGTATGATTGTAATTATGGAATTGACATTTTCAAATGTGTAAAGTGAACAAGATTTCTTTTTTNAAAATGAGGTCCATATTTCAAAGAGAAATCGTCTACGCAATGAAAAGCAGCGGATTACATAAAAAGGGAAAAACGTCCGTTTTGAAGGCCCAAATTAAACTTACGGGCCGAACTCGGGCCACGCTTCTAACCAAAAGGCCCAGTCTCGGGCGACTGGCGAGCTTCACGTCTCTTTGACTATGGACTTTTTTTCATTTGCACAGATGAAAGGGATTGATATTTCAATTTGTAAAAACAGCCGGTAACTTTAGTTGACTTTGTGGGTTATTTAGGTTATTAAATCATTACCATTTTTTTTTTTTTTCCATTAAATCATTACCATTCACATATCAAAACATAAATTGTCTTAGTCATTCAAAAAATTAGAATAAATGTGAGTAAGTCAATACATTTGTATAGGTTTATAATTAGGGGTATTCATTGAAGAACTCGCAAAACGACCAAATTTTTGTCAAAAAAAACATATATAAAATGAATTGAAAGAGTTGTTTAAATCGGTCGATTGACTTTATTTATGAATATATGATACATATTTAATGTAATTCTTTCAGTACGATTCAATTTGAAAAAGTATAAATAAATCAAAACCAAAATGATTGAATTTTCCACATTCAAATTTATATTTCAATTTGTTATTTCAATGATAGTTGAAGTTTGTACACCTTATATTAATAACCACAATCAGCTTGTAAAATCTTTTCGCCAAAACACAATAATATTTAATGATTTATATTTGGCATGAAAGAGTCCATCGGGACATAATTTTTTATGCATTTTATTTTTAGAACATCTTTATTTAATATTGTTTATTCTCAATTTTTTGTGTGAGGCAATTTTTATTTTGTTTTATAGAGTATGATATTTAAGTATGATAGTATATATATCTATTGAAAAAATATTTAACTAATCATTAGGTCCACCTAATACAACCCTATGGGATGTAAAATATATCTCTTCTCGCCATCCCTATAGTGTGTGAGACAAATAGATCTTACTGCGTTTATCTTGCACTTTATTACACCTCTTTCATATTTACATATTTCTCACACGTTTTTATATTGGTAAATTAATATGTAACCAATTAATCCATCAAATAATATTGTTGCAGTAATTACAAAGAACAAATTGGGAAGATACAGTATAAATAAGTAATAAATAATTTTAACATAACAAATATTTAATATACTAATTAGGAGAATCAAATAAATAAAAGTATTTTAATCAGAGATATCAAATCAAAAGATTGTACGATAAACATGAGTTTGGATCTTACGAATCATTGGATTCGGAGGTTGAAATTCATTTTTCAAAATTAACATATTTATCGCATTCCAAATGAAGTAAACGGTTGTCGCGAATGCCGCTTTCTTCAACTTGGTTTACCAACTAACCTATCGAGCCTCCTTCGTAATCCATTTAAGAGCCCCTTTAAGTGTTAATGGCCTATGACGGAAGTTAACCCAAGCACGAATCACCTGTTGGGTTCGATAGTACCGTACGGGCTTTACGCAGCGGAATTTAAAATTTTTAAAGTAAGTATTTATCGTATAAATACAACACCCGTACATACTAATTGCGAATTAACTGATCGTCATCTTTAAAACATGCATCATATACAAATTTTGATTTGTTACTATAAAGTAAATACTAGTAAAAATATTTACCGAATTTCTTGAACTCCTTCACTATTGATGATGGATGAGGGAATCGGTTCCCGGTTGTAACTTCAACGACTTGAGGTTACTCGCTAGAGGAATCCAAGTGTCTTCCCTCTAAACGTATCCACCCTATGAAGCCCGGTTCCGACGACTTTCCTTCGCTAGTAGAAAAGACTCGGTTTTCTTGTATAGGAATATTTATGAATTTTATTTGGGAATTTTAAGAACTCTTTCTTGAAGTTTTATGAAGAACACTTTCTTCTCTTTCTAACACTTAGAAATTTAGGATCAAAAACTTCACTTAAATGCAAAACCATTTTGCATATATTTATACTAAACATTTTAGCATAAAATAATCAACATTTAGTAATATTAAATAAAATCAAATTTTATTTAAATAGTATTTACTAACTTTTGACTTTGAAAATAATAAGATATGTTAAGTAGTTCAAACAACCATCAACAACCATTTTATTATAATCATATTTATTATTTTAATCCTTAAATCATATTTAAAGATATAAATAATAATTGGATAATAAATCTTGAGAATCTTTCTCAAGACTTTATTATTATATCATTTTCCCAATATTATAATAATCATATTATTATTATTTTGGATTTTTGAAATTTAAAATCCTATTTTAAAATTCAACTTTATTAATTTAGTAATTACCTTAATTACTAAAGTAATATCCAAAATGTAATTAATCAATCTTATTGATTAATATATTCCTTTAATTGATATCTAATCAAATTAGATATTTATCAATTAATTCTAACCATTAGAAATACAATCTTTACCTTTGTTCATAATTAGTGTGACCTTTTAGGTTCACCTTAATACTAGTAGTGGGTTTACAACACTTTGTAATTTGAGTTAAATCTTATTAACTCTTATTCATGAATTAACCCTTTAATTTATGAACCCACATATCATGGTAACACCTAGCAAGTAGCATGAATCTAGTATTAAGTGAATAGCGAGTAAACCTATTCCGATTACAACTCCATACATGTAAAATCCTTTCGACATCTAATTTCCCGATTAAGTCTTGGGTATGATTTTGTCGAAACCCAAATTGACTTAATAACTATGATTCTATTTCATGTTTATTAACCCGGTTATGAATCACTATTCATCTCTGCCTTGGCCAAGGACTTTGGATTAATAACTATGAAACACATAGGAAATTCACTTATCTTCATAAGTGTCGAATCCTTTATTGGCCACTAACAAACTTCCATACATATTAACATAATACCCAACTTATCCCTTTAAACGATAGTGCTAGCTACCAAAAGGATAAATCAAAGTAGAATGTAATATGCACAAAGTTACCATTGTGCCTCAAGTCTTAGGATTAGTCATGTACTATTGTAACATGAAAATTCTTATTCGACTGAATAAATTCTTCATTAAGAATTTTCATACGGTCATGTTCAGTGAACTTGTTCTCTAACAAGCACCCACATAAATGTACTTACGTCTTACGCTAATGTTGATGGAATGCAACATTCTTGTCCAACAAGCATACAAACTATGTGCAAGTCTTTTATGGATTATTCGATATCCCATCTCGAAACATCCATCGACTTGGAACTGTATTTAAGATCACGGCTTTCAAGGTATGTTCCATGATCACCATCTCTATGCGCAACCATACCTTATAACCATAAGTGATCTAGGGATTTTATCTTAAGTGCAATTATAAGATAAATGCTTTCTCTTAAGATAAAGAAATGCCTTATTCATAATATAATTCCAATAGACTGTATTTACAAGTAGAATACGTCCAATTAGATTGGAACGCCGGGTACCCTACTCTAACAATCTCCCACTTGCCCTAGTTCCAATCACTCATGTATCTAAGACCCATCTTCTCAAGATGTCCTTCGAACACTTTCTGTGATAAGGGTTTAGTTAAGGGGTCTGCTATATTTTCTGCTGAGTCGACTCGCTCCATCACGACATCGCCTCTACCAATGATTTCTCTAATCAAATGGTATCGCCTCATAATGTGTTTGGATTTTTGATGAGATCTTGGCTCCTTTGCTTGCGCAATAGCCCCATTGTTATCACAATAAATCATTATTGGATCAACAACGGATGGTACTACACCCAACCCTTGGATAAAGTTCCTTATCCAAACAGCTTCTTTTGCAGCATCAGATGCAGCAATATATTCAGCCTCTGTCGTAGAGTCAGCAATTGTTTCTTGTTTGGAACTTTTCCAACTAACTGCTGCTCCATTCAGAGTAAATAAGTATCCAGACATGGATTTATAGTCGTCTTTATCGGACTGAAAACCAGAATCAGTAAAGCCTTCTAGTTTCAGTTCTCCATTGCCGTATACCATAAAGATATCCTTAGTCCTTCGTAAGTACTTAAGAATCATCTTAACGGCTTTCCAGTGTTCTTCACCTGGATTAGACTGATATCTGCTCGTTACACTAAGTGCATGAGCCACATCAGGTCTTGTACATAACATTGCATACATAATGCTACCAATAGCTGATGCATAAGGTATATGACTCATCCGTTCTCTTTCTTCAGGTGTCTTTGGAGACATCGTCTTAGAAAGAGAAATCCCATGACTCATTGGAATATATCCTCGTTTGGATTCTTCCATGCTAAACCGTTGTAGCACCTTATTTATGTACGTCGACTGGGATAGTCCGATCATCCGTTTAAATCTATCCCTATAGATTTTTATCCCTAGGATAAAGGATGCTTCTCCCAAGTCTTTCATGGAAAACTGTTTTGACAACCATGTCCTAGTTGACTGCAACATCCCTACATCATTCCCAATGAGTAGGATGTCATCAACATATAGAACAACAAATGTAACTGCACTCCCACTAACCTTCTTATAAACACATGGTTCATCCGGATTCTTATGAAAATCAAACGTTTTGATCGTTTCATCAAACCGAATATTCCAACTCCTCGAAGCTTGTTTAAGTCCATAAATAGACCTTTGAAGTTTACAAACCATTTGTTCACTCCCATTGGATATGAAACCTTGCGGTTGTTTCATATAAATGTCTTCCTTAATATTTCCATTAAGAAAAGCAGTTTTCACATCCATTTGCCATATCTCGTAGTCATAATACGCAGCTATGGCTAGCAATATCCGAATAGATTTAAGCATTGCTACTGGTGAAAAAGTTTCCTCATAATCAACACCTTGTTTTTGAGTATAACCTTTAGCAACCAGTCTTGCTTTAAAAGTATTTACTTCTCCATCTACACCACGTTTTCGCTTGTAAACCCATTTACAACCTATGGGTACAATACCCTGTGGTGGATCAACCAAAGTCCATACTTTGTTTGAATACATGGAATCTATTTCGGATTGCATAGCTTCTTGCCATTTATCTGAGTCAATGTCCAACATTGCCTCATCATAGCTTATTGGATCATTATCCAAAAGGAATCCCTCTTCATTGTCTTTTGACAATAGGTATAGCCTTTCAGGCGCCCTAGAAACCCTTTCGGATCTCCGAAGAGGTTGTGTTTTAGATGGTCCAGTCTCTACTGGTATGTTTTCCGTGGTACTTAGTGGAATTTGTGGTTGTTCTTCATTAAGTTCTATGACTCCGCTATTCTTTGAGATAAAATCTTTCTCTAAGAATACAGCATTCCTCGAAACAAACACCTTTTGTTCAGAGGGATCATAGAAATAGTATCCAATAGACTCTCTAGGATACCCCACAAATTTACATAAGATGGATCTCATATCCAACTTACCTCCCACTAACTGCTTTACATAAGCAGTACAACCCCATACTCGTAAATATTTGTATGAGGGTGATTTACCACACCATATCTCATAAGGTGTGCTGGGTACAGCTTTACTTGGCACTCTATTCAAAATATATGCTGCTGTTTCTAAGGCATAGCCCCAGAATGAAAGAGGTAGATCAGTGGTACTCATCATCGATCGAACCATGTCCAACAATGTTCGATTCCTCCTTTCTGAAACCCCATTGAGTTGTGGAGTTCCAGGAGGCGTCCACTGTGAGACAATCCCATTATCTTTTAAATAATCAAGAAACTCATTAGTCAAATATTCACCTCCTCGATCTGATCGAAGAACTTTAATATTTCTACCAATTTGTTTCTCCACTTCATTTCTGAATTCTTTGAACTTTTCAAATACTTCAGATTTGTACCTCAATAGGTAAACATAACCATACCGTGAATAATCATCAGTGAAGGTTATGAAATAGTGATAGTTCCCCATTGCACTAACGTTTAGTGGTCCACAAACATCTGTATGGATCAAATCCAACAAACCTTTAGCTCGCTCCACTTGTCCAACAAATGGTGATTTAGTCATTTTACCTTTAAGACATGACTCACATGTAGGCAACCTATCCTCTCCCCTAAGGTCGAGTTTAGGTCCCAATTTGTGAATCCGTTTTTCGGATATATGACCTAATCTAGCATGCCAAATTGTGAATGAACTATGATTATCTAATTTCCTTTTATTTTGTTGAATGGTTAGGATGGGACTTTGTGGTGTAATGGTATACAACCCATTTGTCAAATTTCCAGAATAAATAAAAGTTGTGTCTTTGAAAATAGAACATTTTCCATTTTCAATGACAAACTTAAAACCTTCCTTATCCAATATTGGAATAGAAATAATGTTTTTTATTAAATCCGGAACATACAAACAGTTTGATAGACAAATCTTTACATCATTATTCAATGCTAGATAAACAGTCCCAATAGCTTTAGCAGCAACTCTTGCCCCATTGCCCATCCTTAGGATTGTTTCTTCACCATCTAGCATATTACTTCTTGCCATCATCTGCAAATCATTGCAAATATGTGAGCCACAGCCGGTATCCAATACCCAAGAAGAATCGTTAACAGACAAGTTAACTTCAACAAAATAAATACCTGAACTTTTCAGACTAGCAAGATACTCCTTGCAGTTCCTCTTCCAGTGCCCAGTTTTGCCACAATGAAAACATTCATGATCGGCCTGAGAATTAACCTTCTGTTTGTTCTTCCCTTTATCATTATATGCCTTCTTGTTGGGCTTATTGGGAACCTTTCCCTTCCTCTTCCTTTTCTTAGACTTAGTAGCCTTTGATCCGGAAGTGGATCCAACAAGAAGTACCGGCTTGTCCTTTTTAATGGTGGACTCAGCCGTCTTCAACATGTTTAATAATCCTGGAAGATCAGTTTCCATATTATGCATGTTGTAGTTAACGACAAAGTTATCGAATGACGCTGGCAGAGATTGCAACAATAAATCCACATAGAGTTCATTATCCATAATGACTCCAAGTGATTCGAGTCTTTCCACAAGAGCTATCATCTTCAGTCCATGATCATGAACTGAAGAGCCCTCGGTCATACGACACCTGAAAAGCTCTTTAGATATCTGATATCTAATTTGTCGCGTCCGATCACCATACAACTCTTGCAGGTGAGTTAGGATTTCAGAAGCATTATTCAGTAATTCGTTCTGTCTCTGTAGCTCATTAGACATTGATGCTAGCATGTAGCACCGAGCTTGGAGATTGTCATCAACATGACGCAAGTAGGCTCCATACTCTTCAGCAGTCTGATCCTCCGGTGGAGGAGGAGGAGCTGTTTCCAAAACATACTCTCGCTTCTCAGACTGAAGAACAATCTTTAGGTTCCTCAACCAATCATTGAAGTTGGGACCAGTTAATTTATTATGATCAAGGATACTCGCGATTGGATTCTTAGCCATTTTAGTAGTTTGATCTACAAAAATAACAAACGAAGCAGAAAATAATTAGACTATGGAATTTATATTCATTTAATATTAGGTCTTTAACATTAAATGTCTCCCACTAATTTAATTAGAACCTCATTATAATTATGAAAATCATTATTTTCATAGTGGGCTTGAAGTCCAATAAAAATATTTCATGTCCCAATTTTATGATGCCACCATGAAACAATTTTATCGGTAGTCAACTTTTTGACAATTGTATCTCTATACAACCTTCAAGATGTTTTGCCTCACCTTTCCTTATATACCTCAATTTTATGACTCCATATATATTACTCGGTGTCAAATCAAACCCATCAAAACTTTCATGATAACGGCCCACCAGAGTGTCCCACGACTCATGGCCAACACAAAGAGGAATCCGTCTCACGAATATCAATATATTTAATAGAGTTCACAGCTTTCGACATAGAATCATCCCACGACTCGTGGCCAATGATAAAACATCGTAGCATCTCATGTCATCTACTTTTGATGGAAGGCCTGGATTAATAAGTTCCAACTTATTTTTATCCATTATTGATTTGATATGGAATTAATCAAATTAATCCGTTTGGGTTCCTTGATCTCATCGATTACCATCTTTACGTTTATTTACCAGTTTCAGTCATCTAATGAAACGAAAGCGTAAATAAACCTAACATACATCTAATGCATGGTGGGATGATCATGTCCTTTCCTATTCGATCCATTCGAGCCAAAATGGATCTATGCATATGTACGTGATAAAACAAATAGTAGAACTACTTCTATTACATTTATTCTATCTACCCGTACAAGCACAGGCCTTCGAGATTACAACTTGTAAAATTACCCACACATGCGTGGGCCTTTGTCATCGAACGGTCTCCACCTTGATCTAATCTCTAACGATACAAAATTTAAAATTTTACAAATTTCATCTCAAGAGACTCGCAGGTCTCGATAAATTACATTTCTTCAATCATATTGAAAACATAATTAAACATCCATTCATTCATTCAATCATATTGAAAATGAAAACATCCATTCAAACATAATGAATATGAGGCTCATGATCATCCCTAAAACATTCATCTAATGAAATGAACATAAAATATCAATTTATGAGTCACACGACTCGTGTGAGGGTCACACGACCCGTGTGATCTTATCACACGACTCGTGTGAAAAATACGAATTGAAAATCAAAATTTTTCCCAGACTCACACGACTCGTGTGGCTCGTCACACGACTCGTGTGAGCTCACACGACTCGTGTGACAAGGTCACACGACTCGTGTGAAAATCACGAAGCTAAAATCAAAATTTTTCTTCATGCCACACGACTCGTGTGACAAGGTCACACGACTCGTGTGGCTTAAAAACGATTTTTAATTTTATAATTAATATTTTTATCATATAAAAAATTAATTATATTGCTTATCTCATAAGTCTTAACAAATCAAAATCTGTTTTAAAGACGATAACCGTGGCTCTGATACCACTGTTGGGTTCGATAGTACCGTACGGGCTGTACGCAGCGGAATTTAAAATTTTTAAAGTAAGTATTTATCGTATAAATACAACACCCGTACATACTAATTGCGAATTAACTGATCGTCATCTTTAAAACATGCATCATATACAAATTTTGATTTGTTACTATAAAGTAAATACTAGTAAAAATATTTACCGAATGTCTTGAACTCCTTCACTATTGATGATGGATGAGGGAATCGGTTCCCGGTTGTAACTTCAACGACTTGAGGTTACTCGCTAGAGGAATCCAAGTGTCTTCCCTCTAAACGTATCCACCCTATGAAGCCCGGTTCCGACGACTTTCCTTCGCTAGTAGAAAAGACTCGGTTTTCTTGTATAGGAATATTTATGAATTTTATTTGGGAATTTTAAGAACTCTTTCTTGAAGTTTTATGAAGAACACTTTCTTCTCTTTCTAACACTTAGAAATTTAGGATCAAAAACTTCACTTAAATGCAAAACCATTTTGCACATATTTATACTAAACATTTTAGCATAAAATAATCAACATTTAGTAATATTAAATAAAATCAAATTTTATTTAAATAGTATTTACTAACTTTTGACTTTGAAAATAATAAGATATGTTAAGTAGTTCAAACAACCATCAACAACCATTTTATTATAATCATATTTATTATTTTAATCCTTAAATCATATTTAAAGATATAAATAATAATTGGATAATAAATCTTGAGAATCTTTCTCAAGACTTTATTATTATATCATTTTCCCAATATTATAATAATCATATTATTATTATTTTGGATTTTTGAAATTTAAAATCCTATTTTAAAATTCAACTTTATTAATTTAGTAATTACCTTAATTACTAAAGTAATATCCAAAATGTAATTAATCAATCTTATTGATTAATATATTCCTTTAATTGATATCTAATCAAATTAGATATTTATCAATTAATTCTAACCATTAGAAATACAATCTTTACCTTTGTTCATAATTAGTGTGACCTTTTAGGTTCACCTTAATACTAGTAGTGGGTTTACAACACTTTGTAATTTGAGTTAAATCTTATTAACTCTTATTCATGAATTAACCCTTTAATTTATGAACCCACATATCATGGTAACACCTAGCAAGTAGCATGAATCTAGTATTAAGTGAATAGCGAGTAAACCTATTCCGATTACAACTCCATACATGTAAAATCCTTTCGACATCTAATTTCCCGATTAAGTCTTGGGTATGATTTTGTCGAAACCCAAATTGACTTAATAACTATGATTCTATTTCATGTTTATTAACCCGGTTATGAATCACTATTCATCTCTGCCTTGGCCAAGGACTTTGGATTAATAACTATGAAACACATAGGAAATTCACTTATCTTCATAAGTGTCGAATCCTTTATTGGCCACTAACAAACTTCCATACATATCAACATAATACCCAACTTATCCCTTTAAACGATAGTGCTAGCTACCAAAAGGATAAATCAAAGTAGAATGTAATATGCACAAAGTTACCATTGTGCCTCAAGTCTTAGGATTAGTCATGTACTATTGTAACATGAAAATTCTTATTCGACTGAATAAATTCTTCATTAAGAATTTTCATACGGTCATGTTCAGTGAACTTGTTCTCTAACAAGCACCCACATAAATGTACTTACGTCTTACGCTAATGTTGATGGAATGCAACATTCTTGTCCAACAAGCATACAAACTATGTGCAAGTCTTTTATGGATTATTCGATATCCCATCTCGAAACATCCATCGACTTGGAACTGTATTTAAGATCACGGCTTTCAAGGTATGTTCCATGATCACCATCTCTATGCGCAACCATACCTTATAACCATAAGTGATCTAGGGATTTTATCTTAAGTGCAATTATAAGATAAATGCTTTCTCTTAAGATAAAGAAATGCCTTATTCATAATATAATTCCAATAGACTGTATTTACAAGTAGAATACGTCCAATTAGATTGGAACGCCGGGCACCCTACTCTAACATCACCCCCCAAATTTCCAAGCTAAAGAGGCACTCGAAAAATAGGCGACCCAATGATTCCATAGCACCACCACAAAGGAGCAAGTTAGTCTTCATCGATGAATTCTAATCGGTTCTTAGTACGGAGACGATTGAGCACTCCTAACCAAAAAATGAAAGAATGTTTGGGGGTATTGCAAGGCTCCCAAACTACCCCGGTCCATGGCACCTTTGTTCCGCGAGGCCTTAAGAAACCATAGCAACTTTTCGACCCATCTTGCTTACCTCGTGAACTCCAACGATGAAGCAAAGCTTTCACGGCTTGCTCACTACCCGCTTTGTCTACCAAGGCATGTCGGATCTAAAAAATATATTTGAATAGGGGAGAGTCATCCTTGTGTATTTCCCATTCCCAATCCATTTTTGCCAAAGGGTATCATTTTTTGCTTACATGTTCCAAAGAGTCCGTGCAAGCAATGCTTGGTTCTAGGGGTGAGCAAAACCGAGTCGAAACTGAAAAACCGAACAGAACCGATGTATTTGGTGCGGTTCGGTTCGATTTTTCAAGGATTCGGTTTTTGGTGCGGTTAGAATTTCTAAAAACTGCATAAATTTCGATGCGATTCGATGTTTTGCCCGAAAGATGCGGTTTTAACCGAACCGCATCGAATATGTTTTTTTTATTAAAACAAAAATATGTTAATATGTTTGTAATGTACATATACGGGTTGATTTTGGTCCTTTGGTTCGGGCTGATTAACATTAACAATAAATAAGTAAAGTAATAAATAATAATAATAACAAATAAAACATTATATTAAAATCTAATTTCTTGCCCTAATTTTTCACTTTCAGTTCCAATTTTGGGCCTTTGGTTTGGTACTTATTACACATTAGATGATGATGATGTAACTTTATTTTATTTATTTATTTATTTTTTAATTTGCGGTTAACTGCAACCGCAGCGAACCGGAAATTTCGGTGCGATTTTGCTTCAGTTTTTCTTCTAATTTTGGCGCAGTTCAACTTGGATAAATGAACATTTTTAGTATTCGATTTTTTGCTGTTCGGTGCGATTTTGCACCGAACCGCACCATGCTCACCCCTACTTGGTTCCAAGCGTTCAAATCACGATGGCCCAAACCTCCTTCTGAGCGCGGGAGACCTAAGCTATCCCAAACTACGAGATCGCTTTTCGAGCCCTAGAGAAAGCACTCACATAGTTGGATAATTTTAATGCGCACTATAGTAGACAAGTAGAATATTCTCAACCAAAATCAATCAATACATTGTGCTTTTAATATGGGGTTCAATTGTGGTGAAACGAACACAGTATACTCCTTGCATTATTAAATAAACATCTTTTGATTGAGAATAAAATGTCTATAAAAAGTTAGGAGAACAATACAATATAGAATGATAAACTAAGAAAAAAAAAAAAAGAGTAATAAAAGAATCATACTGCATATAGTCGTGCATATTTTTCACGAGTCTACATATCCAAACAAAAGTGACATTTGGGCTCACTAGCAAACACTGAGACCCACTGGGCGAACACACAGTAAGCCTTATTGGGCTTGCAAAAACTACCCAATAAGTATTTCCCGGTATATAAAACCTCACTAGGGCTTCGTCAGAGGTCATCTGCAGGGAAGAAGGAAGCGCGGCGGACTCCATAGCTGACAGCCATGGTTCTCAAGTAAATATTTTCACCCGATTTTCTTCACTGCGTGCTCTAGTGTTCTAAAGTTACTGTCTTTAGCTTTTGATGATCTCACTTTTGTAGTTTAAATTCCATTTTGATTAGTGTTGCCGGTTTTTTTTATAGCAATGTGATGTTGTTCTCGATAATTTAATTTTAATTGCGCAGGAGTTGGTAGATTTTATCAATTGTTTATAGCAACAATCTTCTTTTTTTCTTTTATGTTGTAATTTACACCCTTACATTGTTCTGGTTAAATTTTTGAGTAGATAATGCCACTGACAGTTCCATAGAATTATAATGAAATATGCTATCAACCAACATTTATCGAATTTGAAAAAGAGTCAGACGAAATGATTCGATCCTCTTGAACTGAGAGATCTATGAATCGGGATCCTGATGCATATAGATACAAATGGTCCAATGGGAGCAAGAATTTTTTAGGAACATTTCCTTTCTGAACAAAAGAGCCGTTTTTCAAATAGTGTTTGATCGATTTTACGTATTAAAACATATTCGATTGATTGGTCTGAGGTTATTGACAAAAAAGATTTGTTAATTTTAAGGATTAAGAGCCGGCATGGAATGCTGATGTGGGTTCTGTCAATATTTCTGCCTAAGCTTTTTTATGAGTTCTGTTTGGATAATGGCTGACTATTTATGTTTAAAATTTTTCTGCCTTTTCACTCTACTTATTTGATAAGAAAAATGTTGAATGTTTGGTTAATTGAAGTATACTCGGAATTCATGCTCGGTTTCATTAGTTATCATCAGCAATATGGTTTTATGTTGATGCTGTTTCAATATGCTAAATGATTTAACCTAAACAGCTTTCTTGGTCTAGCTTGCATTAAACAGTTGGCTTTCACTTACTCTCACATTATTTAACCTTTCTGTACATGTGTGATTTAGTTTCTTCATTGCTTTTTTCCTTAATGCAGTATATCTTTTGATTTTGAATTATCAGGACAGAGCTTTGCCGTTTCAGTGGTGCCAAGATATACCCTGGCAAAGGCATCAGATTTATTCGCTCAGACTCCCAGGTGTGTAGCATTGAGCCATCTTGTAGTTTTATTTATTTGACCTCACAAGTTTTGTTTTGGACAGTCGTCAATTTTTTAATCGTTTATGATTTGCTTATGTTTTTAGGTTTTCCTCTTTGCTAACTCGAAATGCAAGAGGTACTTCCACAACCGCTTGAGGCCTGCGAAGCTTACTTGGACTGCCATGTACCGTAAACAGCACAAGAAGGTAAAGAAACTTGATTTTCAATATCATCTCTTATTACTAAGTTTTCCTACATTTATTCATTGCCATTTATTGGAATCTATTTTTTTTATTCCTAATCACATAAATCTTTGGTAAATATGTAGGATATTGCTGCTGAAGCTGTGAAGAAGAGGCGTAGGGCCACGAAAAAACCCTACTCGAGGTCCATTGTCGGTGCCACATTGGAAGTCATCCAGAAGAGGAGAACCGAAAAGCCTGAAGTCCGTGATGCCGCACGTGAAGCCGCTTTACGGTATTTTTTTTTTTCTTCTACTAATATTGCCTATTCGCAAAAGCCATTCTTGACTTTTTCATGTTTCTATATTTTAGTGAAATCAAGGAAAGGATCAAGAAAACGAAGGACGAGAAGAAAGCTAAAAAAGCGGAGTTGATTTCCAAGCAAAAGACGAGCAAGGGCAATTTGCCTAAGGGTGGTGCTGGATCGAAGGGTCCTAAGATTGGCGGTGGTGGTGGCAAGCGTTGATTCTATTTTTGATTTTTGATTTTCGATTTTCGACTGCCTTGAATTCTATATTGAGTATATTGATATGGTTGTTGATCTATTATGTTACTTTTTCTTTTTGTACCAAACTTGTTATTGACATGCTATTGTTCTTTGTTGCAAGCAGTAGTTTATGAGGCAAGTGAGACATGGATTTTTTGTTACAAGTACCCTTTGTGTCATCTCTTTAGGGCACATTTGTTAGGGGAGATAGGATGAGATTGGGCCCTTAATCTCCCAAAAAAAGTATGTTTGATGCCTTAGATTTAGGCCCGCGATTTAGTCTTCAGCCCGCGACCAAATTTGCAATTATCTGCCGTATCCGGACCAACCCCCAAAGACTGTGAGTATCTGCACAGTACATGCACTACCATTTGACGTTTGTACCCCTTCTTTTGAAATTTTTTTGACAGTTGTATCCTGGTATGTCCGACTATTTACCGAGTTGCCATCCATCCTACTAATCAATGAAAAGTAAAGTAGCTTTTTATGCTTCATTATGAAAATTTTCCTGAAGGTGACCGCTCCCCTGTGCGTTATATCTTCGTAAACCTACTAAGATTTAATTGTTAAACCTAATTATTTTTTCTCAAACCTACTAATGTAAGATTTAATTGTTAAACCTAATTATTTTTTCTCCGTAATGTCTATCTGATTCTTTCCCATAACTTAATTTTTTTATTGGTAAGATTACCCCACTTAATCTTGAATAAAAATTACCCTACTTATCCACCCCAATAAGATTTAAAAGTTACATATAAGATTTGAATAAAAATTATAAAATAGAAATAATATAGCAATAATAAAATGTAAAATAATAAAAGATAACTATAAAATGAAAGTTTGTAGGTAGTACTGTATTTGTTGAGATCTTCTAATTTATATATCTATTAATAATTTCATATATAAAAAAGGCTAAGTATTTTCTAAATATTATTTTTTTAAATAAATTATATTGCCTAACACATATAATGGAAGATTGAAATTCAAATTATTTAAGTCGTTCCCATGTTTTCAGCTGTGTGACTAATTTTCAAAAATATATGATGAATTAATTTACTATATAAGAATTTCAAATTATATGAACTCTTGAAATATAAAACTTAAATAATATGTATCTCCATATATCACGGAATTTAAATATGAGATAATATCGACTGCATCTAAATTACATTGAAAATTTATGGATAATTAAAATTAAAATTTCAAAATTAAATACGAAAATCTATGCATAATTCAACTTCAAATTTAAATAGGAGATAATTTTTAACGCGCAACATATAACAAAGATTAAATGTGATATAAAATCTATCTCCAATCTTATGCTTATAAGATGGCGATCTATCTCCATCTTTATGCCAATAAGATTCCAAATTTATGTCGATAAGATGGCG
>BKCP01006549.1:298763-315754 GCA_008636005.1 Striga asiatica
AAAAAGGAGCTCTCAAATATGCAACCAACAAGGAAAAGATGAAAAAAAAAAGTTTAAAATGAGGGGCAAATTTGTAAATGACCATCTAATCCCATTATTTGTCTAGGAAAACAAACATACAAAACAGATTATGAAGATATTCATATCTTGGGTAAATCAAACATAACAAACATAAATATATTCTTGTCTCTAAACCCCAATCTTGGACATATAGATAAAAATAATCTAATCTTGTCTCTCTTAACAAATGAGCTCTTAATTGATTGAGATCTATGTGCTCTGTATATGGTTTCAGAGTTTTTCAGCCCATAATCTTATAAGATTTGTCTTATTTGGGATGGGCCCAGATCGTTAGTGGTTTGGTCCATGTAATATGGATCCT
Organism: Striga asiatica; assembly: GCA_008636005.1. Classification (NCBI taxonomy): domain Eukaryota; kingdom Viridiplantae; phylum Streptophyta; class Magnoliopsida; order Lamiales; family Orobanchaceae; genus Striga; species Striga asiatica. The sequence continues at coordinate 299,146 of BKCP01006549.1, forward strand.
TGTTGAGTAACATGTGGCTTTAATCTGGGCCTCCATTTAATACAGATCCTTGTTGAGTAACATGTGGCTTTAACTGGGCCTGCCTTTCACAGCCTAGTCTTAATGATAAATAATAGATTAAAATTGATGTGATATCTCTATACAAATATATTCACTCAAAACATGAGTTTTAACTAATGTAAAAGTATGAGAGAGATGATGTGAAGTGATAGTTAGTTAAAATTAGATTAGTTGATAAATAGTGAATTAAAGTTGACGTGATATATAAGAATGATAATAATTATATTGATAAGATTAAGGTCAATGAGATTAAGTTAAAGTTGAGTTAAATTTTCAAGTGAAATAATTTATAAACAAGTTGGCCTTGAATATTCTATACTTTCCCGTTTAGTTATTATTCGAAGTATATATATCGAGATTTTTGTTTAGTTATTATTCGAAGTATATATATCTAGATTTTTTTAATCCTTTTAACATACTTGATGATGATTCAGGATCTGAATTAATAGGACTTACAAACGATTTTGGATTTTTTTTTTTGGAGTTATAAATTACTTGAAGAACCGCCTATAAGCACGATATATGTAATATACAATAATTTTTTCTTTATTTCGATTTCTTAGATAAGCTATTCTTACATCATAACTGAATATGAGCCTTTTTTTCTTTTTTTCTTTTTTTTTTTTTGTTTTGTTAATCATAACTGTTATCATATTGCTTATTATGCTCAGCTTCTTTCCCAATACAAAGGTATGCTATCAGTAGGAAAATAACAGCTTGTTCACTTATATTTTCTGGCAACACTAATATCGTTGAGTTAAAGTCACGAACTTAAAGACAAAAATAAGGTGGAAAATGTCCTTTTCATTACCAAAATAACTCTCAATCGTGTCTTGGTTAAAAGAAAACACGAAAAGCTACAATCCACCTATACAGTATCAATAAATATTGTCACTCTCAATTGTATATATCTTTATTTTAATTTATTTTTTATTTTTATTTAATGTGGAGGTAGCTCAGAAGGCAATGGGTCACCAAATGGTTAACGCGTTTTTTATTCATTGACCGAAAAGCGTGTTAAATTCAAATGGTCCTTCATATATAGAAATTCGAGGTGACACCTCAAATTCGTCTCATTGTTAAGCCATAAATATGCCAAGTTTTTNAATAAGGGGAAACCTGCACATGTTGGAACATAAACCATGAAACTTTGATTACTCGGAGATACTTACACTTGATAATAAGATAAAAATAAAAAATAAAAAAATATAAATAAAAATTTTGAAATCATAAATATTGAATACTACCATTCAAGTGAGTGTCTGCACCATATAACTTTTACTGGACTAATTAATCCCTAAACTATAATATGTTTTCTACTTTATATAATACACTTTTCTATGACAAATTCTTATATAGACAGATCTATCTATTATGCTGATTTACCAATCATATATTTATGCTATAAAATATTAAAGAAAAATGAAATATGACATCCAAATTTCAAAATATACATATATATTAAAAAAACACAGACTTATGACTTGATTAATAATCGAGTTATTTTCGAAATCTATTTATTTTGTGACTTTGATGTGAATCTTGAAGTTGGGAAAAGTCAAAACTTATTATTTATGTTGGTACAGAAAATTTAAAGCTGATTATTTTAATGAATCGTAGCATAAGCAAATGTTTAATTATTTTTACGGACTGAAGAAGACTATGAGTCAACCCAGTAAATAACTTGTTTCATTTTTCATGTTGTTTTTGTTTCATGTTTGAGTTTTTCTTCTTCCCATAAACAACAATATTGTAACTTCTCAAAAGGCTTTAATAATAATTAAAAATAAAAAATAAAAAAAAAATCATTCATCTTCAGTTTTAAAGAAATGATTTAAAGAAATAAAACTATTTATTCTTTCAGCTGTGACTTGTGAGTTCCACTCATAAAAACCACCGCGTTAAATAAGCAGCATCACATGAAACTTCCCCGTGTGTAAGACGTGCCCAACAAAAAAAGAAACCGAACTTCAGTTTCAGATTAAAAAAGCACCCAAAAATCAACTCAAAACCGATCTTCAAAAATAAATGATCAATCTCCAAATCTCAAATGCAAAACCCCACTTTCTCCTCAACCCCCCACTTTCTCACCCACCAAATTCTTGAATTCTTCTCCTAAAGCTACTCCATTTTTCCTTTTCCCGCAAACGTTACGCAACAAGTATATAAAGCCCTTTCACACAACAGTTTTTTTTTTGCAGAAGAAGGGACGATGGGCAATAGAGATCTGGAGAGAGGGGCGGCTCAAAAGAGCAGAAATCAGAGCTACTATGCGGGGGCAGGGTATGATATGGAGTATTCGGACAGCCAGTGGACTTCTTGGCTTGTGCCTATGATTGTTGTAGCTAATGTTGCCATGTTTGTGGTGGTCATGTTTGTCAACAACTGTCCAAGGAATTATAATGGGTTTCAAGGTTCTTGTGTGGCTAGGTTTCTTGGGAGGTTCTCTTTTCAGCCCCTTAGGGAAAACCCTCTGTTTGGCCCTTCTTCCTCAACGTAAAGTTTCAGTCTTTCTCTCTCTCTCTCTCTCGAATTTCTTAATCGTTGTACTTATATGGTTGCTCTTTAGGCCGGTTATGATTGTGGTCTTTTTGTTAGTTTGTGTTATGTGTTTACCTCACTTACCTGTTTGGTTGATCATGAATTGTGCCCTTTACTCTTTATTAAAAGGAAACTTTTTTCGGCTCCTTTTTCTTCTTCTTGCTATTCCTTTCTTGACTTTTTGGTTGATTTTGTAGTTTTCTGTTAGAAAAACGTTTACCTTTCGTGAACATGTTTCGGGTTAGTTTCTTGCTACCTTTTTTTTAGAAATCTGATTATAGGATTGCCCTAGAGCTTTGTTTTGAGAATTTGGATCATGGCACTTTCAAGATTTTGAATTTCTTGTTTGCTGTAGATATTTTTCTGTCTGGAAATTGAAAACGGGGTTGTAAAACCAGACATCTTAATGCAACCATCTGATGTAACACTTTGCTTGTTTTTCTGTGTCCGACTTTGATCAACAACTTCCTTTCGTAAATCGTAGTTATGGTTTACACATCTTAATCCAAGAATTCAGATATCTATGCAACTATGTTGTCTTGTTCATCTTTCTCCCTGTTATCTCATTGATAAGTTTCATCTACTTGACTGATTGTTAATTTTTGATTGCTTGTGCTACATTTTTTTACCTTCTGTGTTAGACACGTGTTCTACTCTTCACCATTATCACATCTTTTAAATCTAGCAAAAAGTAACTAATTCTTACTGGCAAGTGCTTTCTTATTTGATTAACCTGAAAAAAGTGTCGCTTTTCTTTTCGTTGTATCGACTTTAGAAACGTGAGGATATTATCTTGTCATCAAAGAAGATCAAGTTATACTGATGCCTTTCTCTTTCNTTTCTTTTAGACTGGACAAACTGGGAGCTCTTGAATGGAACAAGATAGTGCATGGGAATCAAGCATGGAGGCTCATAACTTGCATTTGGCTTCATGCTGGTGTTATTCATCTGCTTGCAAACATGCTTAGCTTGGTGTTCATTGGAATTCGTCTCGAGCAGCAATTTGGATTTTGTAAGTAATCTTGAATATTTAAATAGAAGAAACACAGTCTTTTAATATTTTTAATATCTTCTCATTTGTTCTGTCCTGGCCTTCTTTTGCTGTAGTTTAAATTATTAGAGTGCTTATTTTTCAACCAATTCAAAATATCATTTTTATCTGGGATGTGTTTATGCAGTACGAGTAGGAGCGATATACTTATTGTCCGGAATTGGTGGAAGCATACTGTCTTGTTTATTCATTCAGAGGAATATATCAGTTGGAGCTTCTGGTGCTCTGTTTGGACTTCTTGGGGCAATGTTATCTGAGTTGCTTACAAACTGGACAATTTATACTAATAAGGTATTTTTCTGAAGCTTCTCTCTTTTTGTTGTTTCTATTGGGACTTTTTAGTTTTTAATGAATAACAAAAACAACAACAATAATAATAAAGAAAGAAAGAATCATTTATCTAGTCCACATTGGGATGCTTTTCGGAACATATTTGTTTTTTCTTTTTTTTTTTTCTTAAATTATTTTAATTTGTTGTTACAGATTGCGGCTTTGTTTACATTACTGGTCATAATCGCAATCAACTTGGCAGTTGGAATTCTTCCACATGTGGACAATTTTGCCCACATTGGAGGTTTTTTGACTGGTTTTCTCCTCGGCTTTATATTACTCGTTCGGCCTCAGTTTGGTTGGTTGGAAGGCAGACACCGTCAGACAAATGCTCGTCTGACGTCAAAGTACTCAATTTGCCAATACGTTTTATTGATTGCTGCCGCCATTTTAGTGGTCATTGGGTAAGTGTCCTAGTTCTATCTCAATTTTTGCATCCATTATGGTTAATTTTTGCTATATTAATTTGAACTTGCTTTTTATCTGAAAATTTGAATATATGTAAAATATTATGGCAGGTTCACGGTTGGACTTGTGATGCTGTTCAGGGGAGAAAATGCGAACGATAGGTGCAGTTGGTGCCATTATCTGAGTTGTGTGCCTACATCAAGATGGAGCTGTAACAATTGATTTAGGGTTTCTCAACTCTCAAGATTCTGTTTGATAATTTTTTGGCAGCTCTCTTATATGTTATTTTGGAACTACATTATTCTTGTTGTTTATATATTTTAGCTGTTCATATGCTTTCTTATGTACATTTATATTATACGCGGTTGATCTTGTATTTTATCCGTTACCGGACATAACCTTTAATGATTCTATTATTTTATTGTACAAACTTTGGTTTCTTTTTTCTTCAATGTTGGCTTGAGATAAGATTGATTCCTTTCGAGTATCATTGAGTACATTGAATCAGCTTGATTTTGTCTAATGTTTTGATCCTTTGGGATCTCTGTTTCTGTATCTAGTTTTAACTCATATGATGAATGACACGTATATCTGATGATATCGTATGTGTGTTGTTGTGGCACATATATCATATTGAAACATTTCAGATGAAAACTGAGTTGCCATTTGAAATGTTTGAGAGATAATGTCAAATGAGAAAATGCAGAAATATGGATGCATGAATCTAGGCAAACTTCAAGCTAATTTAAACAATACAATAGTAGTCAAGATTATGGCTGCAAACAATCTGAGTCGAGTCGAGTCGAGTATCGGTCTTATTGAGCAAGATTGATTTTTTTTTTTTACCTGCTTGAGCTCGATCTCGATTTATAACGCTCAAGATCAACTCGACAAAATCGATTGAAATCGAAATGCTCGAAAATTGCTCGAGTTCGTCTCAAATTTCAAGTAAAATTACCATTAAGTACATATATAAAATATTGTAATAATTTTTATATATAAAGGGTATTTTAGTCATTCATCCATATCTCGAGCTGCTCGAGCTCGGTCAAACTCCTGTTCGAGCGCTTGCGAGCTCGTTTGCAGCCCTAGGCAAGACTAGAACAACAATCAGACAGAAGTCATATTTCCTTCTTTAGTTAAATCTGGCTCATTACAAGTACAACACTCAGCACTATTCTCATCATGCAAAGCTGCAAACCATATATTACTAGCTACATTCATAATCAGTCACTAACCATAAGAAAACCAAACAACCTCAATTCACCATTACACTATTTAATACCTATACCAATTCTGTCTAACCTCCCGGACCACGGATAAGCCTTGCTCGTGAATTCCGCATGCAAACCAGAAATTCTCTCACCCGACCTCAAATCACCAAACCCATTAATCGAGTATCTTTTAGTCGAGCTCGACCGTTCAAACTGAGGTCTCTGTTTGGGTGCACTAACCGACCTCGCCTTAGCTCTAGACGACTCTGTACAAGCCATATAACTAGGAAAATCCGAATAATAATTACTAAAACAGCTTCTCGACCCATCACTTTCCGTAGGAGTAAAACCACCCTTGTTTGAAGATGCTGCTGAGTAGAAAGTTGGGCTTAACATGCTTGAGGATTGGGCTTCACAGGACGGTGGGCTTTGCCCCAATGGGAAACTACTGGCTGTGGAGTCCTTTGATATTGAGTGGGAGAGGGCCCGGTTTTTGCAGTTCCAGCTGTCGATTTCGAGAATCTTGTCGTCTGTTTGGAGATTATACGATTTTTCGCTCGTTCGGCTGTTTGATTTCGAGTTGTTTCTCTGTGATTTTAGGAATAAATTTGAGTGATGGGGACAAAAAGAATTAGCATTTGTGGTTTAAGGAAAAGCATCCAAGAACAAACCTTGAACATCGTTGAACTGGCCCGAATAACAACACGCTCGGATTTTTCAGGAGTTGGTGGCCCCTGGAAAATTAGAAATGCAGTTTGCCCATGATGCAAGAATATTATTAATATTAACTTCAATTCTCTTAAATATTCCAATAGAGTTTCATAAAAAGACTAAAAAAGTCAAAACCCCTTGCCTTGCAGCTACATAATCATGCATAGAATACAAGGGTGATATTTTGTAAATTGAAAAAGTAACTGTGTGCGCTTTTTGTAGTTTAGAAAACTCAGAGGCTATCTTCAAAATTATCTCTGATGATTAGATTCGAGATTCCATAGCCATGCCCCCCACTTTTTTTCCACAAGAAAAAGCCAGAAAACCCGTATCAGTAACTCTATTCAGCATTCCAAGTAAATATTCCAAGCATGAAAATCCTCTACTCTCTTTCCTGTTACCATTTGTCTGCTGTCATTTTTCCTTTGTAATGAAAAGTTTCTTTTTTCCCTAATAAAATACTATAGCACAAACTATTTTATAGTAAAAAAAATATGATAAAGTCAAGAATGGTCCCCCAGTTATTTTTCAGACAACCTTTTTCTGTCATGCCTATAGCCACCAAATCTGAATTCAAACAAAAGAAAAAAAAAAATGGGAGGGACAATTTGAAATATTTCGTACCGGATAATTGAAGTGCGATGATTTCATGCTCGATTGTGGAGACTCGTAATTCAAATTAGCACGGGATGCTCGAGCTCGAGCTTGTGCTCTCACGAGCGCTTGTAACCGTCTAAGAGCATAAGCGGTTTGCTTCCTTACAAGGTGACCTCGCACAAGTGCTTGGAGCTTCACCAATGCTTTAAGTGCCCGTAAAGCTCTTCTCGACTAAATATTCATCATAAAGCAAGTTAATTGATTACAACATAGAAAAAGATGTAGTATATTTTAGAGTTTAGACACTAGGAAAGATTTTATTCCAACTTAATTGGGCAAAAAACAACAATTTCAAGTAATTATATCGGAAACAACAGCTAATTAAGAGAACTATGGAAAGTTTTTTTTAAACAAAAGCTTAATATATAACTTGTTCAATCAATTAATCACATAAAATTTAGTATTGGCATCACAAAGCCTTGATGTATTTCACTTTTAGTTTTTCTGATAAAATGGTGAGATTACAATTTATAGTGAGGATAGAGACATCTCATCAGACCAGGACTATAATGTGACAAAAAAGTTGTGTACATAAGCTATGATATGTCTAGAAGATTCAAGTACAAAGCAGCCCATTACGGCCCAACTTTATATCCAAACTTGTATGGAAAAATGAAACTTAATGGGATTTCAAAGCTTTTCTCTGTCCTAGTCTGCTTTTTTGCAGTAGCATGTGATTTCTTCCACAAGAAGAACCCTCCAAATCTGAAAGTATACACCACTTATTAAACTAGTGTATAACTAACTAGCTAATACAGAAAAGCTATGCATTGTGTAGTAAACCAAGTAATGGGAAAAATTATATGCCCAAAATTAGATAAATAAAAATGCACATTTTGTAGTTATATTTATTAAGTGACAAAATTAGCAATCAACTTATTTGGGCTCATTTCCTAACACTTAAGCAACTGTATTCTTTCTTGAATGCCAATTTTCCAATTGAAACGTATTCATTTTAATTTATTAAAACAAGTATGATAAAACAATTCAATAGGTAGCTTCACACAAGCATTTATGGCAAAAGTTTGATTCACAAATTTCCAATTTTTTTCTAAATGAAGTTGAAAAACTCAAGAAAACCACTGGACTAATCTCCAAGTCAAAGGATTACCACTCAACAGACCGTGTGCAAATTCTGACTTGCTAATGTGAACAAAAGCCCAGGCCGACTGAGACATGAAATAAAGTTGAAATTTTTATATACCATAAATGAAAATGTTCTTGCACCGACTCATGTCTAGCAATGGACAAAACTCATTAATAAATTAATAAAATGCATTATTTTTCGATGAAATTGACAAGTACAATTTGGTGAAATTATTCCATTTCTCAATAGGGACTTGAAAACTCCATCCCAACCCAACCACACTTGGAATTTAATACTGACCATGAAAATAACCTGCATATTATCTATAAAAAATAATATATTATTTTCTCAAGTATTATTCTACTTTTGCTAGTCCTCACAGCTTCAACGTAGCCTTTGGTCCCCACCCCCACATATATACACAGTTACATACAAAAGCATGTATGTACATAAAACGTGTAATGCTTCTCAATAAAAAAGCAAAAAGTAAAAAGAAAAACACAAAACTAACACGGAGAAAACAGATCAGCAGCAGCAGGTAAGCAAAACCCAAAAATAATAATAAAAAAAAAATNTTAAAAAAAAAAACGGCAAGAGCACGAAACGCATGGGGTATGCCAGCACGCACCCACATGTGTGTGTGTGGGTTTATTTTGTGTACAGTAAAAGGAAACTAACCAAATAGGCACGAAAATGCGACTGGACGATAACGGCCGCCCACTCCCAACGGGCCCCGTAGCGTGCGCCGCGCCCGCTAACTTGAGCCCGGGCGGCCCCAGTCGTCGGGATGCTCCGGCCGCTGCTCGTGAGGTGGACCACGGCGGCTGCGGCCTGAGCGGCAGCTACGGCGGCCTCGGCAACGGCCGCAGTGGCAGCGGCCACCGCGATGGCGTGCTTGGTGGAGTCGTCGCCGGAGTCTCCGCCGCCCGGGGAGACGGCCGGCCAGGACCTTTGTCGGTCCTTCTCTCCGTCGGGCCAGGTGAAGCTCCACCTCTTCCTGGACGCCGGCGGCGGCCTGTGAGGGTGGTCGCGGCCGGGATCGGAGTTTCTGAGGCCGAGAAGGCCTCTGAACCATCTGGAAGCTTTGCCCATGTGTGTGTGTGTGAGAGAGAAAGAGAGAGAGAGAGAGAGAGAGAGAGAGAGAGAGAGAGAGAGAGAGAGAGAGAGAGAGAGAGAGAGAGAGAGGGTAGGGGAGGAAGACGAAACTGGTGAGGAATTTTAATGAAGCAAAGGAAAATCCATTAATGGGATTGCATTTGAGGAAAGAATTTAGCAGAGTGGTCTGTTGATGTTGCTATTATATAGCTACATATATTACGTGAAACTTTTTTAAATGATAAAAATATACATATAAAATACAAAATATAATATGACTTTAACAATAATAAAAATATACATATAATACGACTTTAACAATTGAGAAAAAAATAACAATACACTTTTTTTTAAAATATTTTTTACAATTAAGTATATATATATATCTTTTTAATTAAAAAGTAGTATGATTTTGGACTAGACAAGGCCAAATTTAGTTTTGGGTCGGAATCGTCGGTTCCAGGCTAAGAGTTGTCCGACCCGGTCACTAAAATAAATAAATAAATAAATAAAACGTCGAACCCAGTTCAAACCACGAGCCCGATTCAAAACCCGTTGACCACGGTGACCACGGGCCGGTTCGGACCGTCGTGTTGTCTATTTTGGACCAGCATGGCACATCCCACGTGAGCCAAATAATGACAATTTGTACAACATAATTTTTTTTTTTTCCCGAAACGATAGAAAGTTTTATAAATCAAAATGCACAAATGTGCGAATACACAGCAGCCAACGGCTGAAAATACAGCAGCCAACAGCTGAAAAAAGTGGGAGGTCAGGTCAGAAGCCCGCCTAGAATCCCGCGACTAGCAACGCTAGAATAAGAAAAACACACTCACAACTAAACTAACCAACAGCACAAACAACTATAACAACTACAAGGACCCAACAGGGTAATACCCGAGTGTCGGACCCCAACGGAGTAATAAGTTTGACACTCTGGCTCACAGGGGCCAACGGCCCAAACCAAAAACACGAGAACAAAAACAGCCACAGACACAAAGACACAACAATAACGACAAAATAAACAAGCTAACTACGAACTAAAACATAGCCCTCCTTCAGCAAAAACATCCGAGATTGTACAGCAGAAAAAGCCGAGTTCAAAGGAAGATCCAAAGCACAGGAACTCCACCCGCCACTGCCTAATGCCTAGCAAAGACGAAGAACCGAGCCTCGAAACAGTCCAAAAAAACTGACCGGCACTCAAACCGCGAGAAACCACAGTCGACCCCCAACCAGCTAACACCACTAGCCTAGTCCGTCACCGTCCCTAAACTGCCTAACACCACTAGCCAATTTCGGACAACGGTCAGCCTCCCTCAGACTCAGAAAGAGCAAAAGGGAGGAAGGGTTCGAATGGCTTCCTGGCCCAGCGCACAATCACAACATAATTTAGTTAATTAAAATAATTATTCATAAAAATTATTTAAAAAATCAAAATGTGGGTCCTATTTTTATTTTTAAAAACATCATAAAACTATATTATTATTATTATTATTATCATGATTATTATTATTATTGAATACATTCTTCACGTGTATATATATATGGTGTAAAATCACATGAATTTTGACTATAGTAAAATATTTTAATACAACTTAATTAACAAAAGTATCTAAAATATTATATGCTTGTTGAATGGCATGTACTAATTAAACTTTGTCAAGTAAGTTGTATACATATAAAAAATATTACATTTTATATAATAAGAGCAATAGGTATTTTTTATTATACCGCAAATTGTATAATAAGTGTAGCAAATATTTTTTTATTTATTTATAGTTATGTGCATTAAATATTTTTTTAGTTTAATTGCACTTATACACCCCATAATGTCATCTATATATATATAATTGCTAGCTAATCCTATTTAATAAAACATTTAATAAAATTATTTTTACTTTTCCTCCAAAAGGAGTTACATTTTTTTTAATTAATTACTCATTAATCTCACATTTAAAAAGATTTTTATTCTTAAATTTAATTAGTTAATGACTAAATTAAAAAGATTTATTTTAATTAATCCCATATTTATGTTAAGTACAGTATTATCTTAATATCTTATTAGTTTTTCAAAAAAATAGTAACTTTTTTCAATAAATTTTATAAAAATTAGTCAAATGTGCTTATATTCATATAAATCAGACAAAAAATTAAATCTTAGATATATAAAAAGAACATCGTTGAAATAACTTGAATCCGCAAGGGTAATTCTATACTCATTATCAATTACTTTAAATTTTTTGTTTATATAAAAAATTAATATTATATTTACTCATTTATATTTAGATGGTATTTTTTTTATTAAGAAGCAAGGACAATCTCTATCAATCAATAAGAGTCGAGGACAAACAATATAAAGAAGTGTTTTCTATGCTATGACATGATCAATAAGAGTCAAAGACAGTCTCTGTCGCACGTCGACTTACTATTGAAGAGCTCTGCATTTAGTCATTAGCAATTATACGTGGCGCTTTTTAGAGTTACGAGTCAGTGGGGTTTGAAGATTTTGATTTGAGCTGAGGGAGATTTTGACGATAGAAAAACCACGACGTTGTTTTATAAAGAAGTGTTTAAGAATATTTATATTTTTTTTCTTAATTTTTTTCAATGAATTTGTTATGATTTTTACTGTTGTTTATAATTTTTATTATTTTTTCATGTATCATATAGTTTTCCGTGTAAATGCACGGGACAAAAACTAGTGTATTTAAATAGTAGTTACCTGATCAAGTTCTAAAATATAATTTATTTTATACCATAAATATTTATATCATAATTTTCACTGTGGAAAATTAGCATTTATCATTATTTGACTCTTAATTAATTTATTTTTCTAATGAGAAAGAGAAACACGACCTTTAAACATAATGACGATGTCATGTGTAAAATTTTAAAATACTGCAAATATTCGAATTGGATATTGATGTTGTTGATAAACGGATTAAATCAACATAATTAAGATTTAAAACATAACGAGAATTGCAGAAAATATGATTTTTATTGAATTTTATGAGATCGGTTACAATTTCGAACAAATCGGTATTTTAGTACAGGAGGTCGGAAACAGAGGAAGCCGAGGTAATAAATGCGTGAATTTAATGTGTTGATCCTCGTATCGATTTTAATGCTGCTATTTATAGTTACATCTGGCACACCTTCCAAGAGAAGTCGGTTGTATTAAATGCAGATTTGATGGTTTAGGGGCGGCTATGACGTTAGCATACTTTTTAGGTAATGATGAAAGCATGTGTGCCCCTCTTGCTGAGTGACAGGCGTCACTTCTGTCGGAACGAGGTCGGATTTCTCCTGACATCAGTTGTTCCACAGGTTTGTAACTTGCGACGTCCTTCCCAAAGAACCCTTTTAGAACCGAGATGATAATCCCGAGGTCGCTTGTTTAATGCTGGGGCGATCTGGGAGCCTGCTTTGTTTGTCTTGGAAACCGAGGTGGTAGTACCGAGATGCCGATTAGTTATCGAGATGATACCGAGGATCTCCATCGCACCTCGGTCTTCTAGTAATTAACTCTAAATTCTTCTTAAATCCACTCGAAAATGCCCTTAATCTGCGGAATCCGATTTTGGTATTAACATAGAGGCCCCTGTCATTAAGGAGTATGTAGACAAGTGTGCTTCTTAATGACACTTTCACTTCGACCAACTTTAGCTCTGAAGTCATTCGCAGAACTTCTAAGGGTATACCGAGGTGATTTCCTTAGATGAGAATTACACATTTTCGCGATCATTTGACGAATATGAAATTAAGAGGCGGTTACTAGGCAGTTTCCCGATGTTATGAACGTGTCTTCCCCACTACTCCTCTCAAGGGACACGTACCATAAATGACGGCCGGGAATCATGGCAATTTTCGGGACACGTGTACGCTTACGATTAAGTTTCGAACATTTCTGATGGGATTAAGGAGGTTTCCTCCAAAAGACACAACGGTTACTCAGGCGTTTTCATCCCAACGGTCGGAAAACAACGCATATATATATATATAGCCGTGGTATCGGTTTGCAAAATCCATCTAAACAACTCGTTCATATCTTTTGATTTTTTGAACACTTCTGTTATCAAACTTTCCCATTGCCAGGGACCCTTTGATTTCATGATAGACTGCAGCGGCCCCAATCGAATAGATTGCGCGATACCCCGATGTCAGATCTTCTTTAAATTGTCTTCGGGCTGTTTTCGTCTCTTGGTCGTTGGGATCACTTCGGAATGGCTCCCTGAATTTCAGGTTTTTTGAGGAACCGTCAAAGTGTTTCTTCTTTTTCTTGTTCTCAGAAGTCGGTTTCTGATCCTTCGGGATGAATTCAAGGTCAGGTACCGACATGGATTCTTCCGCAATAATGTGTTGCTGAGCTCGGGCAAGGAACTCCTGGAATGCCCTGGGTTTGTTTTGACAAAGAGCCCAGTGAAACATTGACTTCGGTTTTAGACCCGACGTTGCTAAGACGAGCAATGTCTCCTGAAGACACATTCATAACATCTGGAAACTGCCTAATAACCGCCTCTTAATTTCATACTCGTCAAATGATCGCGAAAATGTGTAATTCTCATCTAAGGAAATCACCTCGGTATACTCTTAGAAGTTCTGCGAATGACTTCAGAGCTAAAGCTGGTCGAAGTGAAAGTGTCATTAAGAAGCACGCTTGTCTACATACTCCTTAATGATAGGGGCCTCTATGTTAATATCAAAACCGGATTCCGCAGATTAAGGGCGTTTTCGAGTGGATTTAAGAAGAATTTAGAGTTAATTACTAGAAGACCGAGGTGCGATGGAGATCCTCGGTATCATCTCGATAACTAATCGGCATCTCGGTACTACCACCTCGGTTTCCAAGACAAACAAAGCAGGCTCCCAGATCGCCCCAGCATTGAACAAGCGACCTCGGGATTGTCATCTCGGTTCTAAAAGGGTTCTTTGGGAAGGACGTCGCAGGTTACAAACCTGTGGAACAACTGATGTCAGGAGAAATCCGACCTCGTCCCGACAGAAGTGACGCCTGTCACTCAGCAAGAGGGGCACACATGCTTTCATCATTACCTAAAAAGTATGCTAACGTCATAGCCGCCCCTAAACCATCAAATCTGCATTTAATACAGCCGGTTTCTCTTGGAAGGTGTGTCAGATGTAACTATAAATAGCAGCATTAAAATCGATACGAGGACCAACACATTAAATTCACGCATTTATTACCTCGGTTTCCTCTGTTTCCAACCTCCTGTACTAAAATACCGACTTGTTCGAAATTGTAACCGACCTCATAAAATTCAATAAAAATCATATTTTCTGCAATTCTCGTCATGTTTTAAATCTTAATTACGTTGATTTAATCCGTTTATCAACAAATATTTAGACATACAATTTTAAAAACCAAATTTTGCGCAAAAGATAAAAAAATAAAAAATAATAATAATAAATAAATAAAAAGTATAATTTAGATTTTATTAAAAAAAATCCTTTATAATAAGTCAAACTATTTACACAAAAAAGTCAATCTTTAGATTTCTCCCCATGAAAACACGACCAGAGCTAGGCTTGTTAAAATGGGCATGTGTCTGTTGATCGCCCCGCCCTGCCCCGCTTAGAAGTGGGTTGGGCCTCCATTTTAAAGGCCCACTAAGGAGCGACCTAAATGAGTTGGACCGCATGGGGTTGTGGGTTTGGGCCGCAGCCCCGCTCGTCTTAAAAAAAAAACGATTTTAATTTGTAAAACACGATTTTCATTTCAGAAAAGAAAGACGAATGATCCCTATTTCCCTAATGGGATTTCACCTTCGCAGGCCTTGGCGAGGCCGACGTTGCCCTTGACGTAATCATTGTCGCCCGTCAGGAATGTGACGTAAGTATTATAAAATTAGTGATCGGATTAAAAACGAATTTCAATATATATACGTATTAAGAATTTGTAAATAAAAACCACAAACATCAACCACGAAAACATGAAATGAAACAAGATTTCTATTAGTAAATAAATAAATTTATTATAAGAAATAACTTAATTGACATTTCTATATTTCCGTAGATAACGTATAGCCGAATCATATAAAATTTGTTTACCTTGAAAAATCAGACGCCCCGATATTGTTCAACGATAGCCTTTTCTCCCAAGATAAGACGGCTAAAGTTTGGAAACTTCACTATCTAACACACTCATCTCGATCAGAAGCTCAATTGCCAAGACCCCTTATTTTTCTTAGTCTTGTAGAGGATAAAAATGAATATATATATATATATATATATATATATATATATACATGTGTGTGTGTATGTGTGTGTGTGTGTGTGTGTTTCTTTTCATTTTCTTGGTGTTCTTCCCGTAAGGCTTCCATGCATTATTTATAGTGTTCATAATACAAACTTATACATTAAACGAAGAGGAGATACATTAATATTCTCCTTGTGGCGGCGGAGGATGACTAGCCAGTTCAGCTTCCCGACGGCGGGGAATTGTGGAGACGAAGAAGGTTGCCTCTACATTGTCGCTCAACAGCGGCGACTGAAATTTGACAAATGACGGTGACCAAAAGTTGGTGACGGCGTCGTGGCCGCTGAAGAGAAGGGCGGCAGTGTCCTGGTTGTGCCTCTGTTCGTGAGAGAATGAGAAGGGTGGGAGGGAATGAAAGAGTGTGTAAATGGCGGGGCTCACGTAAATGTGTTAGCAAAGAAAATGACCATTGCACCTTGGTAGTGTATAATCGTTGTTCTATTTTGGCCATTAAATTATTCGATCTTATGGCTACAATATATTATTATTTGTTTCACCTGGGATCTATTCTCATACATGTGTATGTAGAAAAATAGGGCACTAGGCCCAACATACAGCCTAAGCCCAATAAATATTTGAACTCATGGGCCCGAGTCAGGTGCTCTAATCTAATCTGCCCCACTGCAAAAAAAATCATCTTCTTCCTCGCATTTTCTCCGCTTCAGAGCAGCCCCACCATTAGCAGCACAAGGATACGCCGTACGGTAGGGCGATCTGAAAATTAGGTGAAATGTAGAACTAATAATTGCTAACCTTTAACTTTGTTTTTTGGGGATTTTAAGAAAAAGTAACTCTCAGTGATCGGTGATTGTGATTCAGTGATGCAATTTGGCTTGAGAAGGTTCTCATCAGTTGTCCATTGATCCTGATCGTTATCTTGATAACTTTGACGTGATTTCGGAGTTTCGAATTCAGTTTAGTACGAGTTATGTCCATGAGAGAGCGAGCGAACTAATCTGAAGTCAGTACAAGTTCGGTCCAAGACAGCTAATAGTTACAGTAACCTAATTATCTTTTTTGAGGTAATTTTACGAAATGGGTGGATATTACGATGAGGGTTGTTAATTTTGAGGGGGATCAATCATTTGAGTATGTGTGTGTCTGTTTGTGTGTTTTCATTTTCAGATCCTAATATTATCTTCTTCTTCTTTTCTTTTTTTTTTTTTTTTTTT
>BKCP01006549.1:315768-326806 GCA_008636005.1 Striga asiatica
CGTCAGGGTTGGTGTAGAAGTTGCTTCTAAATTTGTAAGAGCTCTGTGGAAAAGAATGATCATTCGTCTTTTCTGTTAAGAATTGAAATGTCAGGGATACTCAGTGTAATTGTTTCTACTTTGCTGTTCATTTGCTTTAGTTTTTTCGTGCCTATCAATTTGGTAATGCATGTTTAAGTTTTGTTATAAATTTGATTTTTTTTTTAAAATATTACGACCTTAATCCCTTGTTTCCCCCCTGTTTGATTAGTGAAGTTACTATCGTTTTTAAGGCATCGTAAAACCATTGTCTTGTCACTTATCTTTATGGAAACTTGATGCAGTCCGGGGTGAATGGATTGAATTCAAACCTTCAAGATAACACAGGAAGAGCGTTCGCAACTTCCTTTTCCGCTCAGTCTGGTTCTTCTGGAGCTGGTAATTTACGCTTTGCACTTCTAGTTAGTTGAATTCAAATTTTATTCTACTCTAGACGTATAAAATAATGAACTGATTTTCATGGGAAACATTCAAGGGCTTCACAACATGCATGGTAGCTTCAACATGTCCACTATTCCTGGGCCATATGCCTCAAGGTATTCGACAAATCTTGGTAGTCTCCCAAATGGCGTTCAGCAAGCACCAGGAAGCATGTCTAATGGGAGATATGCAATTAACGGTCTTCCTAGTGCACTTTCTCAGGTATAGCTAATGCTCCTTGGCGGATGACTGATGAGAAGATCAACCGTTAGATACACTTCTGTATACATGCACAAAAGAAAATTCATGTGCATATAGTGTAATATTTTCGCTCTCAACTTTCTAGTGCAGCTATCTCTTGGAAGTTCGCATGGGCATTCTGGTGTTACAATACTGGAGGTATGCACTTTTTTGCCAATATATTTTGCATTTATAATTTATATTCTCTAGTTCTTTTCACCTAATTTCAATTTTTTTCAGGTGCAGGTGTGATTCCAAATATGGGAAATACAGGACGGGTTACAAACTCTACTGGTGGTCTTATGGGTGGGGGAAACACTTCAAGGGGTGCCAATACTGGGGTGGCAAATATCCCTGGTCTTGCTCCTCGCTTGAACTTGACTGGTAAATAGTTAGGATCTCTAGTTTGCTATATTGTACCATAAAGTTGCTAAAGCTTTGCCAAACTTGTTCATTTACAGTTGATGTTGATAGCTTAACAATAAATAAACAAATCTATGTCTATATACACCTTAAGATGCTTGTGTCCTGAAAGTGATCGAGGGTCACGACTGCTGATACCTCCTTTTAAACGATGATTTTAAATTGGTAATTGAGAGTAGGATCTTATGTGTGCTTTCATATAATGAAATCTTATGTTATAGTGGATGTTCAGATCCCTTAAAGTCATTTGTTAATGGTCTTCTGTATCATGTTTGAGATAAGTTTTTGTTAATATGTAGACTTGGTACTATAAAATCACACCTGAGGCAGTTTCTTATATATTTAAATTTTGGTTCTATGGACGTGACGCCTAGAATTTCAGCTCCACAGGTGGTATCCATGCTGGGCAATTCCTATTCAGGTGGCGGTGCACCTCTCTCCCAAAATCAGTTTCAAGCTGGGAACAACAATTTTAGTTTTATGGCTTTACTAAATGACTCAAATGCCCATGATAATGCTACATTTGATGTCAATGAATTTCCTCAGCTGTCCGGGCGTCCTCCATCAGCCGGTGGTTCTCATGGTCAAATAGGTAGTTCCATGAAATTCCTAATCAATTTGAATATATGTTTTCCTTTCTGCAGTTTCCAAATTATTGATGTTGGGTGTTGCTTACTATGAAGGTTTGATGCGAAAGCATAATATTGGTTTTGCCCAACAGAATCAAGAATTCAGCATTCAGAATGAAGATTTCCCCGCTTTGCCTGGATATAAAGGTGCTTAAATTTCTGCATTCCTCTTCTATGTCGGGAGTCAATTGCAATAGGTCATTTCTTTAGAGGAAGTTACCCGCGGAGTTTATATGGTTCTATGGTGCCTCCCACAATCAATTTTTCCTTGGTCAAATTCCTATCTGGACTATTATTTCTAATTAGATTACCATGCGCCTCTTGACGTGATAGAAGTTGGTGACGGCGTGTAGATTGAACTACGAGTTCTAGTTTTCTTGCTAGATGACAAGCACCCATTGAAGTTTTTAAAGTTTTTGCACTATGGGTTTTAGTATTCTTGCTAGCTGACAAGTGCCCATTTTCGGAGCACACTTTAGTTGCTTTATATTTTCACCATTTTTCCTGAAGCAGGCGGTCTTAACGTTGGAGGTAATGGTGAATATACCATTAGTCCACACCAAAAAGAACAGATGCACGACAGTATGGCAAATTTAATCCAGTCTCAGCAATT
The DNA here is from genome assembly GCA_008636005.1 of Striga asiatica. Lineage (NCBI taxonomy): Eukaryota > Viridiplantae > Streptophyta > Magnoliopsida > Lamiales > Orobanchaceae > Striga > Striga asiatica. The sequence continues at coordinate 318,133 of BKCP01006549.1, forward strand.
ATCTGTAAGTTGCTATGCTGGAACACATGATTGAACTTTGCGCGGATTCCATAGGATGATTAAATGCATTCGTTTGTAGATGGGTAGGGCTTCTGGATTCAATTTTGGGGGCTCATATTCATCACACCATCCTCAGCAACATCGTGCTTCATCCATAAATGGCATGGGGGTTTCCTATCTGTCGTCAGGCAATCAAGATCTTAATTTTCATGGCCCTGAGGTATGGATATTGTTGGTTCTTACGTTTAAAGTTTTAATAGATTAATTTTGTGCGGCAATATCTTTCTGTTCAGCCTTCAAACCCCTTATACCGTGGATCTAGTATATTCCGCCTTTTTGTCTTTCTTTTTTTTTAAAAAAAATATATGAGTGATGACATCTTAATTTATAATTTGTTAAAGATCATTTTACCAACTCATAGGCGATTGCTGTGGATTGGCTCTTCTAATTTATTGGGGGCTCATTATTTCGTTGTGCAGCAGTATCAGCAATTCCAACAATCCCAAATGCATTTTGTCAATCCATTTAGAGATAAAGACATGAAACCTACTCAGGGTTCTCAAAGTTCACCTGATCAATATGGGATGCTTGGCTTATTAAGCATCATAAAGATGGTCAACCCAGCTTTGACGTCTCTTGCTTTGGGAATCGATCTTACAACTCTTGGCATGAACCTTAACTCATCTGAGACACTTCATAAGAAGTTTGCATCTCCCTGGTCTGATGAGCCCGTCAGAGGAGAGCCAGAGTACAATGTTCCTGAGTGTTACTATGCAAAACAAAATCCTCCATTGAAGGTGAGTCAAGTTGATAAATTATGGTTTGGTTATGCTACTATTTTTCCATGCTCTATTTATTGGTAAGAATTTCTAATGATGCAGCAAAGTTACTTTGCAGGTCCAAAGCCCTGGTAAAGGAGGAGGGTTGTGATAGGCTTGGCGAGCCAACGTAAAACCTAGCCGTTCTATGGAGATAAAGGAGCAACCTCTTAGCCTAAAAGAGTTGTATTGATTATAAAACTAGCCGAAACCTTTGTTATGGGTCAAGCTAATCACTGTTCCAAAGTCGAATAGAAATACCCATCCAATAGTCTTTTTGTGTTTCTCTTGGGTTTCATCTCTAGCCTACCCCGACTTGCTTGAGACTAAAGGCTATGTTGTTGTTGTTGTTGTTGCAGCAAAGTTACTTTGCAAGATTCCGGCCAGAAACTTTGTTCTATATCTTTTACAGGTAAGGGCCTGCAGGCTCTCCCAGTATTTTAATATAAACTATATGGTATTTTATTAATCATTATGGTACTGATTTTGTGTTTTTGTGTGTGTGTGTGTGTTTTGGTTAATTCCAAATTTAAAGCATGCCAAAATATGAGGCCCAGTTATTTGCAGCAAATGAACTGTGAGTCTCATTTTTTCACTCTCGTTCTCTGTAATTATGATTGTAATATGAGCTAATCAAAGTAAATCAGGATTTCCATGCATATGACACATCTTATACTAGATGCCATATGCAAAGGGATGGGGAAATCGGGAAGTAGCATATGGACCTTGAGTGGAGATAAAAGTGTGTGAGAAATGGTACCGATGGATAGTTTTAGCAACTGCGGGAAATAAACATGACATGATTTTAAAATACAGGACAGCTTTAACATCTTTTTATGATGTACCACCACCACAATGAAATTTGGTATGTGGTAGTTATTGAATTTCATCTCATTAATTTGGTGAGTAAACTTATTCCCGAGATTTCACTACTATAACAATATTCGTTGTGAAATCTTCTCCTTAAAGATTTTAGTTGTAGCAACGTGGAATGCTGATTTAGAATAGGTAGTTTTAGGTTGTATTATCATGTTGTCATTTTCGTTCTTGGCTTCTATTATATATCTGGGATATGATCAAGAACTGTTCTGATGTAATAATGTTTGCCAATGAATTTAACCATCATATTTTGACATTGTGATGAATAGGAAAGTTTATTACTACATTGTCAATTATTTGCAAAATATAAGAGTAACCATTTGATTGGTAAAGGTATATCCCCAGCTATCTGCAGATACTGATCATAAGGGATATAATAGTTGGTTTGAGACGAATATAAACAGTATGGCTTTACCCAATTGTGTAGTCCCAACCAAAGCTAATCAGTTATTGCAATAAGAGTTAAAGACAAAGCACAACACCATCATATTTCTGAGATGGTGAGACTTGCAACCTTTAAGATGTTTATGCACATAGAGACTGAACTGTTGGCCGCGTATTTAGTAAGACATTCTAGATTGTGAGAAGAAAAGGAAAAACTCAAATCGATTGTGAATAAAGTTTCATGTGTTTACTTTTATTGTAGTTACAATAGAGGATGGTTCTACCACAGAGAGTTGAGGTTATGGTTCACAAGGGTGAAGAACATGGAGCCTCTTGTTAAGACAAATAGTTACGAGAGAGGCTGCTATTTTTGTTTCGATCCCAATGCCTGGCAGACTGCAAGAAAGGTATGCAAACTCTTTGCTGTCATTAAAATCTGATTTATGTGCGTTGTGGTCTGGAAAAGCACTGGCCGATGTTGAACTGGTGTTATTACTTATTATATGGTGTGGTGATGCAGGATAACTTTGTCTTGCAATATGAAATGGTTGAGAAAAGGCCCACTTTGCATCAGCCACAGATGTAAAGGTTGTTCCTGTGGTCCTAACTCTAATTTAGAATTACAATTGTTTCATAATTTTGTGTTTTTGTAAGTTGTATTTTGAACCACAACAGTATGTCCCTGATATTTCTTTGGCAGCTCCATTGAAGGATTAGTAAAACTACATTTTGTCACTCTCTCTGGACTGTGGATGAATTCTTTTTGGCCTTTCGTAAGATTCTTTCTCTTTTGGTCCTTTTTTTTTTTATAACTCTTGTTTACGCTTGTAAGTTGTAACGGCAGATGGTTGAGCTATGTTTTTATNCAAATAACTGAAAAAAAAAAAAAAAACTTATAGTGAGTGGAAAATAAAAGGCAAAATTAGTTACACCCTTCTCAGCTCATTGTACTGCGGGTGTGACTACACAATTTCACTACTTACAAGTAGAGAGGTCCACGGGCCGCTTGGCCCGCCGACCCAGCCCAAAACTGGCATGGACCTAGCCTGGTCAGGTCCGTGGTCAACGGGTCTTGGCCCGGTCTGGATTTTAATTGGGCCTGGATCCGGCCATTTTGAACATATGACCTATTGGGTCGGGTCGGTCCGTGCAAAAACAACGGTTTTAAATTTTTTTTGGGACGGGTTCGGGATCCGGGTCGGGCATACCCTGGCCCGTCGAGTCTTGTACTCGGGCCGTACATAAATAAGGACCAGTTCAAGGTCACTGTTTTGGAGCCTGGAGACCAGTCGAGCTTGGGCCCGGCTCAGGATTTGGCCATGTCTACTGTTTTGAGGCCTCTTTTCGGCGGGTCGCGTTTGGTTGTTTGCTTGGCTGGGTTGGCGTTGGGTTTGGTATCTGATAGGGGAGGGCTTTGTTGCCGCTTAATTTTTTTGTTTTTTTGGTTTCGTTTAGTTATTTTGTTGGTCTATTTTTGGCAAGGTTGTCAAAACCGGACCGGTCATCGAACCGGTCAAGCTACTGGTTCAATGGTTCACTGGTCCGACCAGTGGTTGAACCGGTTGGACCGTTATTTAATTTATAGATATTTTTAAATATATATATATATATATAATATTTCATAGATATAGTTAACTTAATTTTTAAGTTATTTAATTTAATGATATTTTAAATATATAATACTTTATAAATATTAAATATAGTTGACTTATTTTTTAAAAGGTTGGTCCCACCATAGATAGATTAAGCAATAAAATGATAGTACAAAAATATAGAAAAAAAAAATATTCTTCACACTCCCACATTGGTCAATAAGATAATAGGAAATAAAGATGGGATATGGAAAAAGAAATTCCTTCCATACGCACATAAAGGGAAAAGAAATTTCTTTCACACGTGGCTTTAATCCTTTACCTTTACAATTAAAAATTTAGAATTCTTACATCTTGTCCTACATCGGTAACCATAAAAGGTTAATTGCTTTATAAAAGTGTTAGAATTTATACATAAAAATTATTTGACTCGATCGGCTAAAAAAAAAAAAAAAAAATTGACTGGTTGAACCAACCGGTTTTTTGACCGGTTTTGGCCAGTTCGACCGGTCCGACCGGTCATTGACCGGTTTTGGCCACAGCCGGTTTCTTCCATTGAACCGGACCGGTTAGCTGGCCGGTTTCCGGTTCAACCGGTCGGACCGGTCCGATTTTGACAACTATGGTTTTTGGTTCTTCCATTTGGGAGCTTCTCCACGTGTGGGAGCTTTGTTTCTCAAAATTAACTTATTTTATCTAATAAATCAAGTTGATTAGCATTAGAATGGAATGTTCAAAATTAACTCACTGTATCTAGAGTTGTCAAAACAAGCTTAAGCCCGCCCGCCCCGCTTGCCAAATGGGCGGTTTGGGCCGGGATTTTTTAAGCTCGCTGAGGAGCGAGCCTAAAAATGTCAACCCGCGCAAAAGAACTAAAGAATATTGAAAATTGGGCATAAGAGACTGTCACTTAAGTTCAACGCATTCGATATTTATATATAGGAGTTATATTGTGTTCTCTACCCCAAAATAAAAGTAACAAAATAATTTAGATACGCCTTGATTAGAAAATATAAATATAGAAACAAATGATATATGGACAAGATGCAAGTGACAACATGACACCATCAANATGCCCCTAAACTACCCAGCTATAAAAAAATTTCTTTTATCGAAAAATACAGTTCTCATTAAACGAGCTATCAGAAGCATTGAGGCCAGTTGTTGAACTACAAACGCTTCAAAACCCCAAAACATCTTCACCCGTTTACCGTTCCGACCCGATCCAGCATGGGGCTGCCGGAGATGGAACCCATGGCTTCGGCCATCGGAGTCTCGGTCCCCGTCCTCCGCTTCTTGCTATGCTTCGTGGCGACCATTCCGGTGAGCTTCCTTCACCGGTTCGTCCCCGGCGGACCCACCGCCCGCCACCTCTACGCCGCCGCCACCGGGGCAGCCCTATCCTACCTGTCTTTTGGGTTCTCGTCGAATTTGCATTTCCTCGTGCCGATGGTATCGGGCTACGCGTCGATGGTGATTTGCCGGAAGTACTGTGGGGTTGTTACTTTCTTTCTGGCGTTTGGGTACCTCATCGGATGGTACGTTTTGGATTTAATTTTGTATTTGTTTGTTTGATATGTATGTTGCGTTTGGATTTCTGTGAAGTTTAAATTATGGAATTGTTTTGTTTTGTTTTTTTTTTTGTTTTTTAACTTTTTTGCTATTTTATGTAATTAGTATGGTGTTGCTTTGAAAGAAAAAAAGGATAGTAGAGCTCAAACTGCATTATGCTTTGTTAACTGTGGAAGCTACAGGGGTCTTATCTTATTTCCTTTTGTGGTTTTGCAAAGTAATTGAAGCAGAACACAGAGTTGGGAAACTGGTATTTGAAATTGTTTATCTTGTTTTAGAAACCTTAAACCACAGAGATATAAGCTCTTGGACCTGCTGGGCTTTTTATAACTAATGCAACTGCAGTATGTACCCTTTTCAGGATATAGTGCTATTTATCAGTGATTGCCCGTACCCATTTAGTAATGATATATGTACCCTTTTCAGGCTATAGTACTATTTATCAGTGATTGCCCCTATCCATTTAGTGATAACTTGACCACATTCATTTTCTCCATTTATGTGAAGTTTGAATTTAGATTAGTTGTTTGTTAGACAGCATCAGAATGTAGTGTTTTTCATTAATTTTTATTAACCCGGTTCTACTCACGTAATCATGTTCCATGTTTATGTCTCACTGCTAGATTATGCATTTACAGTTTTACATTGATATTATGTTGATTATTGGTATATATGTGTAGCCATGTATACTACATGAGCGGAGATGCATGGAAGGAAGGAGGTATAGATGCTACAGGTCAGGGCCATCCCATTTTCTGTCACTGCTGGTTTTTCTATGCTTATGCACTGGAGTTCTTTCTTTGACAAAAAATAATGATTGTTTATATTCGGTTTTGTGTAATCCAAGAGGAAGTATACATTCAAGCACATCTTCATAATTCTCTATACATATAATAATATGGATTTGTATTCAAAGGTAGTCATTCCTAATGTGCTACTCCCTGACAGAATGTTTAACTGAGGAGAACTACTGTACCATGCATTAGGATACCGTTGCCCCTTACATAACCTATTGTATGTGTTAATGGGAATACATGCATTTTGCATTACAGCTATTTTTTGACTCTGTCCTTATGCCTATAGTGATGATGGTTTGCATTACTGCGTGATTACTTAGTTGCTACCTGCACACATGAATAGTCAATATTTTTGTAACTTGCTTTCATATTGGTTTTCCTGATTGTTGGCATGTTTACAGATATGCTACTTTCCTTTTCCTCGTGCAATTTTCTATTTGTTGAAGAAGATAAAAACACCACGGGGAGAAGCTCTTTTGAAATTAATTATAGTTGGATTGTTCCTTTTTCTTTTTGTATGTACTTGGAATACGTTATACTTGAGCAAGCTAGATACCTGTTAATCTGGATGCGTTGAAATTGATAAAGTTACAAATGTTTGCCTCTTTGTTATCTTAAGCTCATACATTTTAGTTCATTCACTGGGGTCTGTTTTCCATAAAATGTAGTCTGTATAGAATTAATAAACGAATACATCAGGCTTTCGTTCACATTTTTTGTGCTCACCATTTGCAGGAGCTCTGATGGTAATAACACTAAAAATCATATCGTGCGCCATTAATTACAATGACGGACTGCTGAAGGAGGAAGGTCTGCGCGAAGCACAAAAGAAAAATCGGTTGCTCAAATTGCCATCATTACTTGAGTACACGGGTTACTGTCTCTGTTGTGGAAGTCACTTTGCAGGTCCCGTGTATGAAATGAAAGACTATCTTGAATGGACTGAGAGGAAATGGGTATTGTGTAGTCATATACCATGCTTCTGCACATTGTTACCTCTGCGATGACTGTTATTAATTTGGCTCCAATTTTATCATTGACAGATTTGGCTGGCTTCAAAGGATGGATTTACCCCCTCTCCTTATTGGCCTACTTTTAGGGCTCTTATCCAAGCTGCTTTCTGTATGGGCTTGTATTTGTATCTTGTACCACATTACCCACTTTCCCGATTTACAGAATCGGTATACCAAGAATATGGATTCTGGAAAAAGTTGAGTTACCAGTACATGTCAGGCTTCACTGCTCGTTGGAAGTACTATTTTATTTGGTCCATATCAGAAGCTTCTATTATTATTTCTGGCCTGGGATACAGTGGCTGGAAAGATTCAAATCCACCAAAACCTCGATGGGATCGTGCAAAAAATGTTGATATATTAGGTGTTGAGTTGGCCAAGAGTTCCGTGCAGCTACCACTTGTGTGGAATATTCAAGTCAGCACCTGGCTAAGGCAATGTAAGTATTTCACTACAAGCTGAATAGAGGACAATTAGGTCAGTGTTGATTGATATCGAAATTTGTCGATGTCATTACATATGTATAACTGCTTGACTACTTATCTAATGATGGTTACTGACTCGTCAGGTGTAGGTATCGGAACCCAAAAATCCCATTTGCCTGATTTCTACTCACTCACTTCATTGAAGTGCACGACTATACTCATCAGTTGAAAACTAGCATGGATTTATTCTTCTGTTCACAAATCACACATATTAACTAGTATTTCTATTCAACATAACTAGGAGTTGATATTTGTTCGTACACTTGTGATATTGGAGGTGTCTTGAACTTTCTTATCTTACTTATGTTGTCCACATAGTTGAGTTGCATGATGAACCATCTCTTGGAGACTTGAACCTCAGTGCTAAAATTATCTTTTCGTGCTCTCGTTATTATTATTATTATTATTTTATTACGGGCAAGGGCAGCTGAAGTCCTTAACCACTGTGTTTACCTTATGGATTGATATACGATTGAATGTCAAAGATCACACGACTGTTCATAAGGTTGTTGTTTGAATATTTATTGGTTCACTGAGAATAATGCATGAACTAGGGATTTGGCTATAGAATGATTGCACACAGTGCCAGTGGTTAATCCTATGAACGATATAATTTTATCTAGCTAATGGTCTTGTTTTCTTCAGATGTCTATGAGAGGCTGATTCAGAAAGGCAAGAAACCAGGCTTCTTTCAGTTGCTGGCAACTCAAACCGTGAGCGCCGTGTGGCATGTAAGTGTGCATAAAATAATGTGCATTATAAGCTTCCAATTGAAATAAAATTTTGTGTATATGCAATCTTCATTTATGAATTAGGGGTATAAAGTGTACTCATAACCTTATGGCTTGAAGATGCATGGTTTTTCAGGGTACATACGACCATTTAGTTCCTTGAAAACTTACCCTGTTTTTTTTTCTATCCAACGCATATGGGTGTGATATAATATGACATGAGAAGTAATGCTTTTAAACAAATGTATCACATTGCTGTTTAGATAAGTCAAATCATTCAGTTCTACTGAAGCAATTGTGACCAATAATCATGCTAAAAAGAATTACATGCTATAAAAACATTGCATGTTTGTGTAATATTTCCACAAAACCATTAATATGACGGATTATTTTCCAATAGTTG
>BKCP01006560.1:11174-55136 GCA_008636005.1 Striga asiatica
GCGCGCCCATTTGCTCGGGCTGCACCCGTTAGGCACCCGACTCGCGCGCCATCCATTTCTTCGAGCCACCTGGCGCTTTAGCCATCCCCACCAGGTTTCACTCCTTCGATAAGCATCCCGAAACCTCCGATGACATGTCCGTTTGAGGCGTGGTCTCGTCCGTGTACGTCTACGCCAATGCGCGTGTTCGTGCCCTTCCTTGCGCCTGATTGTTGCCTGTCCTGAGACCATCTCGTCACACGCTCTTGCAAACCTCAATGCGTGACCTTCATGGACTATCTCGAGTGATCGCGCGTCCAACCCGCATACTCCTACGCACGCTTGGTCGCGCGTTATCCCTTGACCCACGAGTCTTTCCGAGCTTACACGCGTGTCCTTGTACCTCGCCTCTCGCACCTTGCATGTGCTCGACCCATAGTGCGATGCTCATGTTGGACCCACTTGCACGTTGATCCGCTGTACATTTGACCTTCTCGCATTCGGCTATGCTAATGCCGACCTCCTATGCCATGGCGCACGTCGGTACCCTCGTATACGGGCTCGTGCACGTCTCCTAGGCCATGCAAGCCTCGTTGCAACTCCTAAATCATGCAAGTAAATAATTCCTAATGCAACTAAACATTTAGGGAATATGGACTTTCCTAACAACTAAAATACTAATAGGAAACTAATAGGCAGATGCCTTTTATTTGGACTCATATCCAAACTAAGACTCCTAAATATGCTATGAGAATCTCGCCCAAAATCCCTTGCTTGATCCCCAAGTCGCGCGCGCATCGAAACCCTAGCCTCCCTACGTGTCGCGCGCCGCCTTGCCATTCCTAGTCCTTGTCGTGCGCGGTAATACGCGCGCGCCATCCCCACGCGTCGTCCATTGCCAGCGCTGCTCGACCGCGTGTTCCAGTCCGCGCGTGATCGACCCTCGCGCGAGTGCTTCGCACGTTTGCCCCATCACCACCGTCGGTCGACCCGACCAATTCCTCGCGCGTGGTTCCCGCAATCGCGCCCTCTCCGCACCAGCTCCTCGTGCCCATCGCACCATCCCATACCAATCGCTCGTCCGTCCCATCACAACCGCGTCCCATGCACGTTGTCCACCCTACATCCACCCCTCGTGCACCATTGGCCTTAGCTCGCATTTGTCGTGCGCGTCGCTCTCTTGCGCACGCCTTGCACCAATCACCCACCTTCCCGGGCACGATCTTCTCACTCTTGTCGTCAGCCCAAGCCTCGTGTTCACGCGCACTTCCCGTCGCGCACCTCTTCTTCACCCGGTCTAGACTCGCACGCCTCGCGGCTCGGTTGCCGCGTCCCGTCGGTATACGCGCCTTAGTGCGTGCGCACACCCTCCTAGCCCGTGCCCGAGCCCTTTCTCGCCTAACCTTTCGCCATCTCTCGAGGCCATCGTGGTTCTCGTCCTCGGGTTCGCCGGGGTCAATGACCAAATCCACATCATTCCCGCCCTCTTCGAGAATTTTCTTGTCCTCAAGGATAAAGTAATTGATCTCGTCAAGTTCTTCGGGTTCTTCTCCTGGGTCCTCAGTTAGCAGCTTAATTCGCTTGTGGTCCAAATGTCATAGTGCCCTTCTTGTAGTTAGTCGTGACAGATCCCAATGTCTCGAGCCATTGAACTCCAAGTACTATGTCTGGTCCCGTCAAAGGTAAGGCATAAAGATCAGCCTTCAAGTCATAACCTTGCGCAAATATGGGAACCCCTTTGTATAGCTCGGAACTCCTTAGTTCATCTCCGTTGGCAACCTTCACCCCGAAGTGCTTTACTTTTATCATCGGCGTTTCCAAGCCTTTGGACAGCTCTTTGTCTATAAAATTTAATGTCGACCCACTATCCACTAGTACTTCGAGCTGTTCACCTTGTACGGTCGCCGTGAATCGGATCATCCTTGGACCTCTCTCAGCATCTCTTTTCTTGCTTTTGATCACATGTAGCAAGGTCTCCTTGTGCTCGTACTCTTCACGTTCCGGCTCATCCTCATCGAACTCAAGCAAGAATACTTGTTTTCCAGCACATCTATGGCCCGGCGTGAACTTCTCATTGCAAGTGAAGCATAAGCCTCTCTCACGCCTTCGTTAGATCTCCTCGGTCGTAAGCCGTCGCATATGGCTCGTGGTTCGCGTGCCATCTTCAGTCGGTTTGGATTTGACCCGTGCAGGCGTCTCGTCGGTCGCGGTACTTGTGCGCCGCGGGTCCGTGCGTCCATCACCCTTGCTGGCCTTGCGCATCGCGACCAAATGGTCGTCGCGTAGCCGTGCCGACTCCATTGCCGCCCGTGTTGTACGCGGCCTATCCAGTCGTACTTCAGCCGCTAGCTCGGCTTTAAGTTCGCCAATGAACGCGCCTATAATTGCGCTCTCGGGCCAATCTCGCACCCGACTCGCAATGCGTTCGAACTCCTTTTGGTAGTCTCGGAAGCTACCATTTTGACGAATTCGGGAGAGCGCCTCGTCATAGTCGTAGTAGTCACTCGTGCCAAAACGTGTGACCAATTCCTTCTCGAAATCTCTCCACCGAATGTCCTCGCCTCTGGTCTTGTACACATGTGACACCCATTGCGACCATGTGTTCGCTTCACCATCGAGATGATAAGCGGGGATCTTGACTCTCTCGGACTTGTGCACGTCATTGATCTCGAAAAATTGCATGGCTCGATTTAACCACGCATCCGGGTCGGTCCCCGTAAACATAGGCATTGTGAGCTTCGGTCGCGCACAGCCTCGGTCGTCGTGGTGGTGCATCGCGCGTGATGCGCAGGTCCTCCGTGATCGTCCGTCATCGTCGTTGTGGTTGGTCCCGGGGCTGCTCGATGCCGCGGTCGATCGCGAGGTGTGGCTCCTTCGCGGTCGGCGTGTCATGCGTGTGAGTTGCCCGGCTAGATCATGCACCATGAGCTCGAGTTTAGCAAAATTCTCATTGACAAGGTGTTGGCGATTGCCGATGGACTTCGAACTTTCCTCCAAGGCTTCGATCCTCTCTTTATGTGTCATCATGACTCGACTCTCTCTTTTTTTTTTTTTTTTGATATTCACGAAACAAAAGAAAAATTCGAAAGAAAGAAAATAGAATGGGGAAGAAAAAGTTCAACCCAACACACGATCAATCACTCTTAATGAAAGCACCAATGATGAAGGATCGTGTGTTACGTCTAGCTCAATTCGCTCAAAACCCGCGTCGACGCCTTGGTTCCTTTGCGATAGGTTGCTAATACGCGCGCCGACGCCTTCGTACTTCGCGATAAATGTGACGAAACTCGGATGTTGGTCCTATTCCAATCACTGTGACGAAACTTGGATGTTGGTCCTATTTCTATCACGAACTCTATGTAAACTCACAACAGAAAACACACGAGAACTTTGAACACAATCTTCGACTCTTTTCTATTTTCTTCAACCATATTCGAAAATAATAGGGTACGTGGGTATTTATAGATGCTAAAATAAATCTAATCCTAGTCTAAATAGAACTCCTAAATCATGCAAGTAAATAATTCCTAATGCAACTAAACATCTAGGGAATATGGACTTTCATAACAACTAAAAGACTAATAGGAAACTAATAGGCACATGCCTTTTATTTAGACTCCTAACCAAACTAAGACTCCTAAATATGCTATGAGAATCTCGCCCAAAATCCCTTGTTTAATCCCCAAGTCGCGCGCGCATCGAAACCCTAGCCGCCCTACGCGTCGCGCGCCGCCTTGCCATTCCTAGTCCTTGTCGCGCGCGGTAATGCGCACGCGCCATCCCCACGCGTCGTCCATTGCCAGCGCTGCTCGACCGCGTGTTCTTGTGCGCGCGTGATCGACCCTCGCGCGAGTGCTTCGCACGCCAGCACTCCTCGCCTCGTCCTCGCTACCGTTTGATGAGAGATCGTACGTCCGATTACCGGTCGAGCCATAAAAGCGCCTCGATCACGACGATAGGTTCGGAGGTTCACTCGCGCGCCCCTTCGAGAATTAATTGCAAAAGAAAACGTAGAGAATTCTAAAGCAAAGAGTTTGAACAAAGTTTGGGTTTTTTGTATATATTTCTGAATGATCCAAATAACAAGAGGAAGGGCCTTTATATAGGCCTCAAATAGATCTATTCCTAATCTAACTAAAACTCTAATAAAGCAATAAAATATTAGGAGTCCTAAACAACCTAGAAAGCATAAAGTAATAAGGAAACTAAAGATCTAGAAGAATCCTAAAGATTATTGACTTGCGTGGCACGTCCGAAACCCTAACCGCCACGGGTCTCGCCTTTGGCCGCTTTGCCTATTGCCTCGAGGACTAAGGCATCCTTGTCCTCGCGCGCGTATGTACTCTCCTTATTTGCTTCTCCTGATTCCTCCAGGACTATGGTCGCGTGCGTCTCCCCGCCAACGCGTGCCCGCACGCCCTCTCGGCCCGCGCCGCTTGCGTCCCCGACTCCTTTACGCGCTTCGTCTTCGTTCCCAGGCATGCCTGCCTCGAGTACTAGCGCGTTGCCTCCTCTCCGTGCTAACCTCCTCCTTGCGTGATAGGCCCGACTCGCGGCATTCTTGAGTTGCCGTGTCGTATTCTCATCATTCCCGTCCCCTTCAAGTGCTTCTTTGTCCTCAAGGATGAAAGACGGAAATTGGGCTCGCATTTCTTTTAAGTCCTCCAATGTCGTCTCTTCCGTCGGTAAATCCTCCCACTCGACCAACACCTCCCATCGATATCGACCAGCCTTCCTACTTTTTCGATATTCGACCGCGCGACCGGGTCGCACAACGATGTGTCCATCCCGTGTCTTTGCCGGTAGTCGATCATACACTCGGTGCGACTCACCTAAACTTCGCTTGAGCTGTGAAACATGAATCACCGGGTGGATGTGTGAATCCTCCGGAAGTTCGAGCCGATAGGCCACTTTGCCTACGCGTCTCAGGATTTGGTATGGGCCGTAGTAGCGCACGCCGAGCTTGGTGGCCGCCTTTTGCGCCGCGGTGCGCTGCTTGAAAGGTCTTAATTTAAGGTAGACAAAGTCACCTTGCTCGAAGTTCTCTTCGCGTCGCTTTGCATCATGATAGACCTTCATTCGGTTGATCGAGCCTTCTAGATTTTCTTCAACTCACGCAACATCAGGTTGCGTTCCATTAATTCACGATCAACCTCGTCGTTTACGGCATTCCCCGCGACATAGTTCACTGGCGTTGGAGGCTTTCGCCCGTACACTAGTTCGAATGGTGTCACCTTTGTCGAGCTATGATAGGTGGTATTATACCAATATTCGGCCCATGGCAAGTACCCTTCCCATTGCTTCAGGAACTGGTGCACATAGCACCTGAGGTATTGCTCCAAGGTGCGATTGGTGACCTTGGTCTGGCCGTCCGTTTGCGGGTGGTAGGCCGAGCTCATTGATAGTTCCGTTCCTTGTAGCTTAAAAAACTCAGACCAAAAACTACTCATGAATATCCGATCACGATCAGAAACAATCGACCTTGGGATCCCATGTAGCTTCATGATATACTCCACAAACAGCCTTGCGATGGTCTTTGCCGTGTACGGGTGCGCCAATGGCACGAAGTGTGCGTACTTGGTCAAACGGTCAACAACGACCATCACCCCATCAAACCCATTTGACAATGGTAACCCTTTGATAAAGTCCATCGTGATGTCCTCCCAAATCCTAGCTGGTACTGGCAATGGCTGTAACAGCCCGCCTGGTCGTCGAGCGTCGGCCTTGGTCCGTTGGCATTCATCGCAGTGCGCAACGTAGTCGCGCACCACCCCTTGCTGTCCCAGCCAATAGAAAGTATTGGCCATCCTTGCCCACGTCCTATAGAACCCAGAGTGTCCTCCAAGCCTGGAGTTGTGGAAGTGCTGCAAAATTTTCTCGTGGAATGGTTTCTCATCCGGCACGAGAACCCAACCTCGATAGAGTAAGAGGCCGTTGTGCCGCTCATAGTCCGCAACAGCCGCATCTCCCGCGTCTAATCGGCGCTGAAGATCTCGACAGTGCGCATCTCTTTCCTGGGCCACCTTTACTTCATCCCACACAGCCCAAGTAGGCCCTGAGATAGTCTCGAGCTCCGCTACGTCCATGCGTCGGGACAGTGCGTCGGCCACGGTGTTTTGCCGCCCGGGCCGGTACACAATCTCGAAGTCGAAACCCATGAGTTTCGAGACGAACTTCTGCTGTTCTGGCGTCACAATCCTTTGCTCTAGCAAGTGCTTGAGGGGCTGTTGATCGGTCACGATCCAGAAGCGTCGACCCAAGAGGTACGGTCTCCAGCACCGCACGGCCTCTACCATAGCCAACATCTTCTTCACGTATGTGGACATACCCAGTCGTGTTGTGCCCAGCGCCTTACTAAGGAAAGCCAAGGGCCGCCCTTCCTGCACTAGGACCGCCCCAATTCCTATGTCACTTGCATCGGTATGGACTTCGAACATTGCCTCGAACCTAGGCATGGCAAGCACTGGTGTAGTCGTCATGGCTTGCTTTAATTTCTCGAACGCGGCCTCACTAGCCTCGGACCACGTGAAACCGCCTTTCTTGGTCATCTCGATGAGAGGCTTGGCAATGGTACCATAATCCTTCACGAACTTTCGGTAATAACCCGTAAGGCCGAGAAAGCCCCGAAGTTGTGTGAGACTGGTTGGTTTCGGCCAGTTCACCATGGCTTCGATTTTTCTCGGGTCGACCTTGACTCTGTCGTACGATATGCAGTGTCCAAGGTACTCGACCGATTCCTGACCGAACGAACACTTGGATGGCTTGATGTGAAATGAGTTTTCCTCCAAAATTTCCATTACTACTAGCAAATGCTCGAGATGTGCATCCCAAGTTTTCGAGTATACTAAAATGTCGTCAAAAAATACGAGCACGAACTTGCGTAGGTGTTCCTTGAATATGGAGTTCATTGCGAATTGAAAGGTCGACGGTGCATTACACAAACCGAAAGGCATCACTAGGTACTTATAATGCCCTTGGTGAGTGCGAAAAGCCGTCTTCGGAATATTCGCTGGATGGAGACGGATATAGTGATACCCGGCTCTAAGGTCGAGCTTGGAGAAGTAGCGCGACCCTCCTGACTCATCGAGCATGTCGTCGACACTTGGAATCGGAAATCGGTCCTTGATAGTCGCGGCATTAAGCGCACGATAATCCGTGCAAAACCTCTACGTACCGTCTTTCTTCTTCGCGAGTAGGACCGGCGACGAGAATGGGCTCGTGCTATGCTGAATGAGCCCGGACTCGAGCATCTCGCCCACTTGCCTCTCGATCTCCGTGTTTTGAAAGTGCGCGTATCGATAGGGATGAACGTGCATTGCTTGCTTTTCGTCGACCAGTGGTATGCGATGGTCGAACTCCCGGTGCGGCGGTAACCCTTGCGGATCGCCCAGGACTCGACCCAACTGCTCGAGCAATTCGCGTATCTCCTCCTGCGATCGCTCGACCATTCCTTTGTGTGCCTCGAGCTGCTCGATCACTAGTACATAAAGTTGACCACCCGTTCGCCATACTTGCTCGATGTTTTTGAGACCCACTTCCCTGGCTCCACTTGTTTCGCTCGCCCTTAACGTGACTTGTTGTGCTCCCGAGTCGAACTTCATGACCCCCGTGTGATAATTGGTGGTCACCTCGCCCAAACCCTTCTAACCATTGGACCCCCAACACTACGTCGGGTCCCACAAGTGGTAGAGCATAAAGATCAGCCTTGACGGTTACTCCATGGAACTTGATCGGTACGTCCTTGAAAGCTTCGAAACATCGTAACCGTTCGCCATTGGCCACGCGCACGTCAAAAGGTTCGACCGTGGTTGTGGGTAGCTTCAACTTCTGGGAGAGTGTTGCATTGGTAAAATTATGTGATGACCTGTTGTCGACGAGCACAACCACGTGTCGGTCCTTGACCCATGCGGGTAGCCGCATCGTCCTTGGTCCGCGCGTGCCAGCCATCGCATGCATCGAGATCTCGGCCTCCTCTACTTGTGCCTCGACCTCATCAACCTCCAGCTCGTCCGTCAATGGATCCTCCTCGTCAGATTCGACCACGTTGATCACGAATGCCTGTTTGCACCTATGGTCTGGTACAAACTTTTCCTCGCACTTGAAACATAGGCCCTTCTCGCGTCTCCTCGAACGAAAGCCGTTTTACCTCGGGTATAGGTGGTCGAGGATTATTAGGCGGTCGAGGATTCGAATTGGGCATGTTTAGGCCCGGTGGTGCACGACGCTGCTCGGGGAACCGCGGCTCCGCCCGTCCCCTTCGAGTGGCAGCGAGGTGGTCCTCCCTCCGCCTAGCAACTTCCATGGCCCTTTGCATCGTATCAGGTCTTTTCAATCGAACTTCTGCAGCCAAATCAAATCTTAACCCGCCAATGAACGCACCCACCAGCGCGCTCTCGGGCCATCCATGCACTCGACATGCGAGCCTTGCAAACTCCTTCTGGTAGTCACGTAGACTTCCAGTCTGCCGTATGCGCGAAAGTGCTTCATCGTAATTAAGGTAGTCGGATGTCCCGAACCGCGTGAGTAGTTCGCGTTCGAAATTCTTCCACTCGATTACTTGTTGCCTTCCGCGGTAGACGCTTGCGAGCCATTGCCACCATACGTTGGCCTCGCCGTCTAAATAATACGCCGCATAACGCACCCACTCGTTCCTGGCCGTTTCATTAAGCTCAAAATATTGCACAGCCCGGTTGAGCCATGCGTCGGGGTCAGTTCCGGTGAACGTGGATAACGTAAGTCACGGTTTGTCGACCCGCGGTCGATCGTGATTGTTCGAGGCTTGGGACCGCTGCTCGAACTCCTCTTCCTCGTGCTCGTGCATGCCATGATGTGGATCGGGCCGCCTGCCCTGTCCTTGGTCGTGAGGTTGGCGTTGGATGCTTCGCACCATCTCATCAAATCTTCGGTTCATGATTTCCATGAGATCACGCACCGAAGCTTTGGTAGAGTCGTGCCCTTCGCCAAAACTGCCCATAGCTTCGCTCATGGTACGTACTTGCATGTCTAAGTTCTCGAGCTTGTCTTTCATCTCTTTGTTGGCCATGGCTTTCTTCTCCCTCCTGTGCTCTTTACTATTTGGACTTATTTTTTTTTTATTTTTTTTTTGAACAAACGAAATTTAAAAGAAAAGATGGGACAAAAACGCACGATCAAACCCTCTCAATGAAAGCACCAATGATGAGATATCGTGCGTCCGATTGCCGTTTGAGCCACAAAAGCGCCTCGGTCACGACGATAGGTTCGGAGGTTCACTCGCGCGCCCCTTCGAGAATTAATTGCAAAAGAAAACGTAGAGAATTCTAAAGCAAAGAGTTTGAACAAAGTTCGGGTTTTTTGTATATATTTCTGAATGATCCAAATAACAAGAGGAAGGGCCTTTATATAGGCCTCAAATAGATCTATTCCTAATCTAACTAAAACTCTAATAAAGCAATAAAATATTAGGAAACCTAAACAACCTAGAAAGCATAAAGTAATAAGGAAACTAAAGATCTAGAAGAATCCTAAAGATCCTTGACTTGCGCGGCACGTCCGAAACCCTAACCGCCACGGGTCTCGCCTTTGGCCGCTTTGCCTATTGCCTCGAGGAATAAGGCATCCTTGTCCTCGCGCGCATATGTACTCTCCTTATTTGCTTCTCCTGATTCCTCGAGGACTATGGTCGCGTGCGTCTCCCCGCCAACGCGTGCTAACCTCCTCCTTGCGTGATAGGCCCGACTCGCGGCATTCTTGAGTTGTCGTGCCGCATTCTCATCACCGTTCCATTCCTCGCGCGCGTCCTCACCATGCGCGCGATTGCCGCGCACGTTTGCCCCATCACCACCGTCGGTCGACCCGACCAATTCCTCCCGCGTGGTTCCTGCCATCGCGCCCTCCCCGCACCAGCTCCTCGTGCCCATCGCACTATCCCATACCAATCGCTCGTCCGTCCCATCGCAACTGCGCCCCGTGCACGCTGTCCACCCTACATCTACCCCTCATGCACCATTGGCCTTAGCTCGCATTTGTCGTGCGCGTCGCTCTCTTGCGCACGCCTTGCACCAATCACCCACCTTCCCGAGCACGATCTTCTCACTCTCGTCGTCGGCCCAAGCCTCGTGTTCACGCGCACTTCCCGTCGCGCACCTCTCTTCACCCGGTCTAGACTCGCACGCCTCGCGGCTCGGTTGCCGCGTCCCGTCGGTATACCCGCCTTAGTGCGTGTGCACACCCTCCTAACCCGTGCCCGAGCCCTTTCTCGGCTAACCTCTCGCCATCTCTCGAGGCCATCGTGGTTCTCGTCCTCGGGTTCGCCGGGGTCAATGACCACATCCGCATCAGGGCGAGAGGGCGCGGCTGGGCTGCGCGGGCACGGGCTGTTCGCGGGAAAATGGTCTTGGCCCGAGTTGCAAGGGTTGGGAAGGGCTTCCAACACTTAGAAAAATTGCAAAATGATTCTTAGGACTTAGGACATGTCTTCGGGCGAGGCTAAGCTCGGTTGGGCGCGGCTCGATGAGCGGGTGCGGAACTCGGCACGTGCGGCTCGGGTAAGGACTAGGGCTCGGTTAAAATGATCAATACTTATACTTTGATATTTTTATACACTTAGAAAAATATTCTAAGTATAAAAATACCAATACTTGGCTATTCTCGGGATTTACCCGAAAATTAACTCGGAACCAAACTAGGGTTCAGAGTCGATCAATTCTCGAATTGACTTGCTATTATTTACCAACCCAAATTAATGGATTAATCTTAACTTATACTTGAGATAGAATTATTCAAAGAATAATTTATCATAATTGAGCATTTAGCACAATAAATATAACTCGTGAATTTCTGAAAATTACGGATTTCACTTATAGTCGAGCAGTGAAACCGTTCTGAATATTATTACTGTTTTGGGGCGTTACAGCGCTCGAGGAAGAAAAGGCGGCTCGAGCGTGTGAGAACATTGCTTTCAAGCAAAGGGCTAAGCCTCTAATCGATGAGGCTGTTCTTCGGGCGTGGAGGATGGTCTTTCACCACTGCTGGCCAACGCTTCCTGCAAGCATATCGTGAGCAAGTGGTGACTGCCTTCAAGCAATCGCTACAATATCTAAAGGATGTGCAGGAGTATGGCACCCACTGCATTGGGGCTATCATGCAGCAGGCGGGGGCCCAGATAGTCGAAGACGACTTTGAGGAGTTCAACATGGAGACCATCTGGGATGCTATGGCCAAGACCCGCCGGCTACCAAAGTGCCCTCGATCTGCCTGCCGACCACGAATAGTGGTCGGGCCTCCTCGAGCTCGTCGTGAGTCATGACGACCTGCTGAAGCGTAATTTCAAGCTGCCTGACGGTTATACTCCTTCCCTTGCTCGTCAAAACCCGCTGTTCGATGGGACTGGATCGACTTCTAGCTCGAGTCAGCCGATTGAGCCAGCGCAGCAGCAGCTCGAGCCACCGCCGGAGCAAACTCCTAGTGATACCAATGCCACAGCAGACTTCACAGGATCCTGCTAATGCCGCATCTTGAAGTTGTCGTAATTTTCACTTTTGTTGAACTCTGTACTCTTTTTCTTTGAATGAATGAATATATTTTTTGTTAAAGTATGTGGAATTTTCTTGTTATTTTCTCGCTTATGTGCCTGTCGATGTGTTATCTTGTATGTTGTTTTTATTATCGACGAGTTTGTGCTGTCGCAATGCGTCGACTTCATGTACATCAACTATTTAGGTCACACCATTAACCTTCTTGATTAATCACAATGAATTAATTGGTCATAATGACTTAAATGCCCACTGAACATATGTCCACCCCGGAAGGAGTAGTCGATGCATGCGACCATCCAGCCCCTCGGCCTTAAACATGATGGAGCTTTTTGTTTTCGAGCACATGTCCACCCTCAAGGGAGTGGTCGTTATATGCGACCATCCAGCCTCTCGACCTTAAACATGAGGTTTTGTTTTCGAACATATGCCCACCATCGAAGGAGTGGTCGATACATGTGACCATCCAGCCTCTCGGTCTTAAACATGATGGATTTTGTCTTCGAACACATGTCCACCTTTGAAAGAGTGGTCGATACATGCGAACATCCAGCCTCTCAGCCTTAAACATGATGGATTTTGTCTTCGAACACATGCCCACCCTCGAAGGAGTGGTCGATACGTGCGACCGTCCAGCCTCTCGGCCTTAAACATGATGGATATTTTCTTTGAACACATGCCCACCCTCAAAGGAGTGGTCGATACATGCGACCATCCAGCCTCTCGGCCTTAAACGTGATGGGTTTTGTCTTCGAACACATGTCCTCCCACGAAGGAGTGGTCGATACATGCGACCATCCAGCCTCTCAGCCTTAAACATGATGGGTTTTGTCTTCGAACACATGCCCACCCTCGAAGGAGTGGTCGATACGTGCGACCGTCCAGCCTCTCGGCCTTAAACATGATGGATATTTTCTTTGAACACATGCCCACCCTCAAAGGAGTGGTCGATACATGCGACCATCCAGCCTCTCGGCCTTAAACGTGATGGGTTTTGTCTTCGAACACATGTCCTCCCACGAAGGAGTGGTCGATACATGCGACCATCCAGCCTCTCAGCCTTAAACATGATGGGTTTTGTCTTCGAACACATGCCCACCCTCGAAGGAGTGGTCGATACATTGTTATAAATGTGCATATGCATAGTGGTGAGCATTAAATTTTCCTATTATGCTCACTCCCACCTGCTCTTCATGGATGCAGATTAAGCAGTTGGCAGATGACGAGGCAAGACGAGTGGGTGGTCTTGTTTATTTACTTATGAATATTACATGCTTCCGCACTTATGAATTTACGTTGGATTATTTGTACATGTTGAATTGGATAAGTCTGGAAAACATGTTGACCTGATTATTTTGGAAATGTATTTGATTGGTTTTGTGTTGAAAGACCTATCAGTTTGATATTCATGAGTATGTGATTAGGAATATCATGGTGTTTATTGTTTATGTCAATGGGATTATGGTTAATGATAACCTTTGAAAAATCGGGTAATGAGTCCCCGTAGTTCAAACATGACTTGAACTAAGTTTTGAAATGAATGGGTAACGCCGAAAATGTTTATGATTTGAAAAATGAATTTCGAAAATTTTACTATGAATTTTGGAAAAGTCATGGATTTTCTTTAAAATCAAAGTGGGGTGTTACACCCACCCCCGAAGGAATGTTCCAGAAACAAGTGACCACCCAGCCCGAAGGCCTTAATCATGGTGGATTTTTTTCTTCGACCACTTGCCCACCCCTGAAGGAATATTCCAGAAACAAGTGACCACCGAACCTGATGGCCTTAATCATGGTGAATTTTTTTCTTCGACCACTTACCCACCCCCGAAGGAATGTTCCAAAAACAAGTGACCACCCAGCCCGAGGGCCTTAATCATGGTGGATTTTTTTTCTTCGACCACTTACCCACCCCCGAAGGAATGTTCCAAAAACAAGTGACCACCCAGCCCGAGGGCCTTAATCATGGTGGATTTTTTTCTTCGACACTTATCCACCCCCGAAGGAATGTTCCAGAAACAAGTGACCACCCAGCCCGAGGGCCTTAATCATGGTGGATTTTTTTCTTCGACCAGCTAGTCATTATAAGACACCTCATATGCAAAATAGAATAAAGCAACAATTAGGCAAGGAATTGAAAATTGCAACTGAGATTTCATTAATTGAAACGAATAATTCTGTTACACCGTTTTCGCGGAACATTTCTAGCAGAAACGGGAGTAGAAAAAATTTAAACATAATATTTCTTCAAGTTAGCCACGTTCCATGACCTGGGGAGTGATTTTCCTTCAGCATCCTTGAGCGAGTATGCTCCTCTCGCATGGACCTTCTCGACCAAGTATGGTCCTTCCCAGTTTGGCTCCAACTTCCCGACATGCTTCAGCACGTCGACCCTCTTCCAGACCAGGTCTCCCACTTGAAATCTTCTAACCTTGACCTTTCTATCATGTGCTGCCCACATCCTCTGTTTGTATGCCTCGACCCTGATTGAGGCACGTTCCCGGAGTTCTTCAATTGTGTCGAGGGCTGCCATCATCAATTTCTCATTTTGCTCTGGATCATATGTGCTCGATCTCTGAGACTGGACCTCGATCTCGACCGAAAGCAGTGCCTCCATACCATAAACCAAACTGAATGGTGTTTCTCCCGTAGTCGACCTTGGTGTGTTCGATATGCCCAAAGCACTGAGGTGAGCTCATTGACCCATGCGCCAGACACCTTCTCCAATCTCGTTTTCAAGCCAATTGGTCACTTCGACTTGTCCATTGGCTTGCGGGTGAGCAACCGATGCAAAATGTTGCTCGATCTTCATGTCATCACACCATGCTCGAATCCGCTTGCCATTGAACTTTGTTCCATTGTCGGAAACCAACACCTTCGGGACACCAAACCTGCAACAAATATTGTTATATAAAAATTGTATGACTTTCTCCTCCGTGATTTTGGCCAATGGTTCAGCCTCCACCCATTTCGTAAAATAGTCCACCACCACGATCAGAAATTTCCTTTGTCCTGTTCCTTGCAGCATCGGCCCCACCAAATCGACACACCACTACGCGAATGGAATAGGAGCGCTCATCGCAGACATCTTTTCTGCCGGTTGGTGAATAAGTGGACCATGTTTCTGGCATTGCAGGCATTTTCTCACCATCGCCTTTGCATCCTCCTTCATAGTCGGCCAGAAATATCCCGCCCTTAGAATTTTTGCCACCAAGGAACCCGCCTTGCTATGATCACTGCAACATCCTTCATGCGTCTCCCTCAGCACAAATCGACCTTCCTCGCGCGTAACACTGCTCAAGTGGGGTCTAGCATACGACCGCTTGTATAACACTCCTCCATGCTCGAAGAACCTCCTCAACACCTTTACCCCACTTTTTTTCAACTCCTTTAATATCGAGGCTCTCCAGTCATCGACCTCCTCTATCTCGGCCACCTCACTTTCGACCACACTCTTCTCCATGTGCAGCAAAGTTACGCTTCTGCTCTTACAGTCGACCAGACTCTATGCTATTTTGGACAACAGATCTGCTCGACCGTTCTCCCTTCGAGGTTTCTGTACCAGCTCGAATGAGCTAAACTCCTCTCGTAACCTCTTCATATCCTCCACGTACTTCTGTATTCTTTCCTCCTTCACCTCGAAATCTTCTTGAAACTGGCAAACCACCAATTGAGAATCAGAGTGTACTTGAATCTTTTGGGCTCCTCCCGTCATGGCCAACTGTATTCCTTTAATAACCGTTCGTACTCCGCCTCATTATTCGACACCCGATACCCTACCTTAACAGTAAATTCCAAGCTATCTCATTTGGGCGAGATTAACGCAATGCCCAAGCCACCTCTAACCCTCGATACCGAGCCATCTACGAACATCTGTCAAACTACTTCTACCTTTTCCTCCGCTTTCGTACACTCCTGTATGAAATCAGCCAGTGTCTGCGCCTTGATCGCCCTTCTAGGCTCGTATGTTATCGTATACTCGCTCAGCTCGACTGCGCATTTTACTAGTCGACCCGATACTGAGGATCGACCTAAAGTTTCTCCCAGGGGCATGCTCGTCCTCACCTTCACCTTATGGCCCAGAAAATAAGGCCGCAACTTCCTCACCGTGACTACCACCGCCAAGGCACATTTCTCAATTTCCGAGTATCTTCTCTCTGCCCCTTGCATCACCCTACTCAAATAATAGATCGGGAACTGTACTGCTCCCTCTTCTCACAACAGCACTGAACTGACCGCCGTTTTGCCGATCGATATGTATAGCACAAGGTCTTCCTCATGGACCGGCTTGGCCAGCAGAGGTAGGTTGGCTAACACCTTCTGCAACTCCTCGAATGATTTCTGAGCGTCCTCTGTCCACTGAAATTTCGAGCTCTTCCTCAGTGTTCGAAACAGGGACCACTCTTCTCTGCCACCTTCGGTATGAAGCGGCTCAAACCCGCAATCCGGCCCGTTAGGATCTGCACCTCCTTTGCCTTCGTGGGCAGTTTCATCTCGATCACTGCCTGCACCTTTTCTGGGTTCACCTTGATCCCCCTCTTCGTCACCATATATCCCAAAAATTTTCCCGACTTCACTCCGAAAGAACACTTAGTAGGGTTCAGCTTCATACCATATCTCCGCAAAGTCGAGAACGTTTCCTTTAAATCATTCATGTGATCGGCCTCCTCCTTGCTTTTCACCAATATATCGTCGACGTAAACCTCCATATTTCTCCCCAGCTGCTGCTTGAAAATTTTGTCGACCAGCCTTTGATACGTCGCACCCGCATTCTTCAAACCAAAAGGCATCACCACGTAATGATAAGTGCCCCTGCTCGTAACAAAACTCACTCTCTTCCTATCCTTCTGGGCCAAAGGAATCTGATGATATCCCTGGGATGCATCCATCAGACTGTGCAACTCACATCATGCTGTGGAATCAACCAACTGGTCGATCCTAGGCAACGGGTACAAATCCTTCGGGGAAGCCTTATTTAGGTCACGAAAATTGATACACATCCTCCACTTGCCCCCCGACTTGCACACCATCACTGTGTTGGACAACCACTCGGGGAATTGGATTTCCTTAACGTGACCCGCCTTCAACAGCTTCTCCACCTTCTGCTCGATCACCTTTGTCCATCTCAGCTCCATGGTGCCTCTTTTTCTGTTTCACAAGCCTCACCGGGAGAGCGATATTCAACCTATGCTCAATTACTTCCGCCTTTATCCCCGTCAACTCCTCAGCAGCATATGCAAAAACATTCGCGAACTCCCTTATGAACCTAATCAACTTCGACCTTATGGGCTCCTCCAACTCCTTCCCTATCCGAAACTTCCTTTCCTCAAGACCTTCCTGTTGGGTTCGTTAGTACCGTACGGGCTGTACGCAGCGGAATTTAAAATTTTTAAAGTAAGTATTTATCGTATAAATACAACACCCGTACATACTAATTGCGAATTAACTGATCGTCATCTTTAAAACATGCATCATATACAAATTTTGATTTGTTATATTAAAGTAAATACCAGTAGAAATATTTACCGAGTGTCTTGAACTCCTTCAACAAAGATGTGGATTGTGGGAATCGGTTCCCGGTTGTAACTTCAACGGCTTGAGGTTACTCGCTTTAGGAATCCAAGTGTCTTCCCTCTAATCGTATCCACCCTATGAAGCCCGGTTCCGTCGACCTTTCTTCGCTAGTAGAAATGTCTCGGTTTTTCTTGTATAGGAATATATATATAAATATAATTTGGGAATTATCAAGAACACTTTCTTGAAATATATGAAGAACACTTTCTTCTCTCTTTGATTTTCTCTCAAAATCACTTAGCATAATTTGCAAACATTTTGCATCTATTTATACTAAACATTTTAGCATAAAATAATCAATATTTAGTAATATTTAAATAAAATCAAATTTTATTTAAATAGTATTTACTAACCATTGACTTTGAAAATAATAAGATATGTTAAGTAGTTCAAACAACCATTAACAACCATTTTATTATAATCATATTTCTTATTTTAATCCTTAAATCATATTTAAAGATATAAATAATAATTGGATAATAAATCTTGAGAATCTTTCTCAAGACTTTATTATTATATCATTTTCCCAATCTTATAATAATCATATTATTATTATTTTGGATTTGAAATTTAAAATCCTATTTTAAAATTCAACTTTATTAATTTAGTAATTACTTTAATTACTAAAGTAATATCCAAAATGTAATTAATCAATCTTATTGATTAATATATTCCTTTAATTGACATCTAATCAAATTAGATATTTATCAATTAATTCTAACCATTAGAAATACAATCTTTACCTTTGTTCATAATTAGTGTGACCTTTTAGGTTCACTATTAATACTAGTAGTGGGTTTACAACACTTTGTAATTTGAGTTAAATCTTATTAACTCTTATTCAAGAATTAACCCCTTAATTCATGAACCCACATATCATGGTAACACCTAGCAAGTATCATGAATCTAGTATTAAGTGAATAGCGAGTAAACCTATTCCGATTACAACTCCATACATGTAAAATCCTTTCGACATCTAATTTCCCGATTAAGTCTTGGGTATGATTTTGTCGAAACCCAAATTGACTTAATAACTATGATTCTATTTCATGTTTATTAACCCGGTTATGAATCACTATTCATCTCTGCCTTGGCCAAGGACTTTGGATTAATAACTATGAAACACATAGGAAATTCACTTATCTTCATAAGTGTCGAATCCTTTATTGGCCACTAACAAACTTCCATACATATTAACATAATACCCAACTTATCCCTTTAAACGATAGTGCTAGCTACCAAAAGGATAAATCAAAGTAGAATGTAATATGCACAAAGTTACCATTGTGCCTCAAGTCTTAGGATTAGTCATGTACTATTGTAACATGAAAATTCTTATTCGACTGAATAAATTCTTCATTAAGAATTTTCATACGGTCATGTTCAGTGAACTTGTTCTCTAACAAGCACCCACATAAATGTACTTACGTCTTACGCTAATGTTGATGGAATGCAACATTCTTGTCCAACAAGCATACAAACTATGTGCAAGTCTTTTATGGATTATTCGATATCCCATCTCGAAACATCCATCGACTTGGAACTGTATTTAAGATCACGGCTTTCAAGGTATGTTCCATGATCACCATCTCTATGCGCAACCATACCTTATAACCATAAGTGATCTAGGGATTTTATCTTAAGTGCAATTATAAGATAAATGCTTTCTCTTAAGATAAAGAAATGCCTTATTCATAATATAATTCCAATAGACTGTATTTACAAGTAGAATACGTCCAATTAGATTGGAACGCCGGGTACCCTACTCTAACAATCTCCCACTTGCCCTAGTTCCAATCACTCATGTATCTAAGACCCATCTTCTCAAGATGTCCTTCGAACACTTTCTGTGATAAGGGTTTAGTTAAGGGGTCTGCTATATTTTCTGCTGAGTCGACTCGCTCCATCACGACATCGCCTCTACCAATGATTTCTCTAATCAAATGGTATCGCCTCATAATGTGTTTGGATTTTTGATGAGATCTTGGCTCCTTTGCTTGCGCAATAGCCCCATTGTTATCACAATAAATCATTATTGGATCAACAACGGATGGTACTACACCCAACCCTTGGATAAAGTTCCTTATCCAAACAGCTTCTTTTGCAGCATCAGATGCAGCAATATATTCAGCCTCTGTCGTAGAGTCAGCAATTGTTTCTTGTTTGGAACTTTTCCAACTAACTGCTGCTCCATTCAGAGTAAATAAGTATCCAGACATGGATTTATAGTCGTCTTTATCGGACTGAAAACCAGAATCAGTAAAGCCTTCTAGTTTCAGTTCTCCATTGCCGTATACCATAAAGATATCCTTAGTCCTTCGTAAGTACTTAAGAATCATCTTAACGGCTTTCCAGTGTTCTTCACCTGGATTAGACTGATATCTGCTCGTTACACTAAGTGCATGAGCCACATCAGGTCTTGTACATAACATTGCATACATAATGCTACCAATAGCTGATGCATAAGGTATATGACTCATCCGTTCTCTTTCTTCAGGTGTCTTTGGAGACATCGTCTTAGAAAGAGAAATCCCATGACTCATTGGAATATATCCTCGTTTGGATTCTTCCATGCTAAACCGTTGTAGCACCTTATTTATGTACGTCGACTGGGATAGTCCGATCATCCGTTTAAATCTATCCCTATAGATTTTTATCCCTAGGATAAAGGATGCTTCTCCCAAGTCTTTCATGGAAAACTGTTTTGACAACCATGTCCTAGTTGACTGCAACATCCCTACATCATTCCCAATGAGTAGGATGTCATCAACATATAGAACAACAAATGTAACTGCACTCCCACTAACCTTCTTATAAACACATGGTTCATCCGGATTCTTATGAAAATCAAACGTTTTGATCGTTTCATCAAACCGAATATTCCAACTCCTCGAAGCTTGTTTAAGTCCATAAATAGACCTTTGAAGTTTACAAACCATTTGTTCACTCCCATTGGATATGAAACCTTGCGGTTGTTTCATATAAATGTCTTCCTTAATATTTCCATTAAGAAAAGCAGTTTTCACATCCATTTGCCATATCTCGTAGTCATAATACGCAGCTATGGCTAGCAATATCCGAATAGATTTAAGCATTGCTACTGGTGAAAAAGTTTCCTCATAATCAACACCTTGTTTTTGAGTATAACCTTTAGCAACCAGTCTTGCTTTAAAAGTATTTACTTCTCCATCTACACCACGTTTTCGCTTGTAAACCCATTTACAACCTATGGGTACAATACCCTGTGGTGGATCAACCAAAGTCCATACTTTGTTTGAATACATGGAATCTATTTCGGATTGCATAGCTTCTTGCCATTTATCTGAGTCAATGTCCAACATTGCCTCATCATAGCTTATTGGATCATTATCCAAAAGGAGTCCCTCTTCATTGTCTTTTGACAATAGGTATAGCCTTTCAGGCGCCCTAGAAACCCTTTCGGATCTCCGAAGAGGTTGTGTTTCAGATGGTCCAGTCTCTACTGGTATGTTATTTGTGGTACTTTGTGGAATTTCTTGTGGTTCTTCATTAAGTTCTATGACTCCACTATTCTTTGAGAGAAACTCTTCCTCTAAGAATATAGCATTCCTCGAAACAAACACCTTTTGTTCAGAGGGATCATAGAAATAGTATCCAATAGATTCTTTTGGATACCCCACAAATTTACATAAGATGGATCTCATATCCAACTTACCTCCCACTAACTGCTTCACATAAGCAGTACAACCCCATACTTTCAAATATTTGTATGAGGGTGATTTACCACACCATATCTCATAAGGTGTGCTGGGTACAGCTTTACTCGGCACTCTATTCAAAATATGTGCAGCTGTTTCTAAGGCATAACCCCAGAATGAAAGAGGTAAACTAGTGGAACTCATCATTGATCGAACCATGTCTAACAGTGTTCGATTTCTCCTTTCTGAAACCCCATTGAGTTGTGGAGTTCCAGGAGGTGTCCACTGTGAGATAATCCCATTATCCCTTAAATAATCAAGAAACTCATTAGTCAAGTATTCACCTCCTCGATCCGATCGAAGGACTTTAATACTACGACCAATTTGTTTCTCCACTTCATTTCTGAATTCTTTGAACTTTTCAAATACTTCAGATTTGTACCTTAATAGGTATACATAACCATACCGTGAAAAATCATCAGTAAAGGTTATGAAATAGTGATAGTTCCCCATAGCACTAACATTTAGTGGTCCACAAACATCTGTATGGATCAAATCCAACAGACCTTTAGCTCGCTCCACTTGTCCAACAAATGGTGATTTTGTCATTTTACCTTTAAGACATGATTCACATGTAGGCAACCTATCCTCTCCCATAAGGTCGAGTTTTGGTCCCAATTTGTGAATCCTCTTTTCAGATATATGACCTAATCTAGCATGCCAAATTGTGAATGAACTATGATTATCTAATTTCCTTTTATTTTGTTGAATGGTTAGGATGGGACTTTCTGGTGTAATGGTATATAAACCATTTGTCAAGTTTCCTGAATATATAAAAGTTGTATCTTTGAAAATAGAACATCTTCCATTTTCAATGACAAACTTAAAACCTTCCTTATCCAATATTGGAATAGAAATAATGTTTCTTATAATATCAGGAACATACAAACAATTTGAAAGACAAACTTTTACACCATTATTTAAAGCTAGATAAACAGTCCCAATTGCTTTGGCAGCAACCCTTGCCCCATTGCCCATCCTTAGGATTGTTTCATCATTTTCTAGCTTTTTACTTCTTGCCATAATTTGCAAATTATTGCAAATGTGTGAGCCACAGCCGGTATCCAATACCCAAGAAGATTCGTTAACTGATAAGTTAACTTCAACAAAATAAATACCTGAACTTTTCAGGCTTGCAAGATATTTCTTGCAGTTCCTCTTCCAATGCCCAGTTTTACCACAATGATAACATTTATTGGGTTCAGTTAATTTGTTTTGTTCAAGGATACTTGCAATTGGATTTTTAGCCATTTTAGTAGAGTGATCTACAAAAACAACAAACGAAGCAGAAAATAATTAAACTATGGAATTTATATTCATTTAATATTAGGTCTTTAATATTAAATGTCTCCCACTATTTTAATTAAAACCCCTTTTTAATTATGAAAATCTAATTTTCATAGTGGGCTTGAAGTCCAATAAAAATATTCCATATCCCAATTTTATGAGTACGCATGGAACATTTATAT
Source organism: Striga asiatica (assembly GCA_008636005.1). Lineage (NCBI taxonomy): Eukaryota > Viridiplantae > Streptophyta > Magnoliopsida > Lamiales > Orobanchaceae > Striga > Striga asiatica. The sequence goes on from BKCP01006560.1 coordinate 33,447, forward strand.
CGGTAGTCAACTTTTGACAATTGTATCTCTATACAACCTTCAAGATGTTTTGCCTCACCTTTCCTTATATACCTCAATTTTATGACCGTATATATTACTCGGTGTCAAATCAAACCCATCAAAACTTTCATGATAATGGCCCACCAGAGTGTCCCACGACTCATGGTCAACACAAAGAGGAATCCATCTCACGAATATCAATATATTTAATAGAGTTCACAGCTTTCGACATAGAATCATCCCACGACTCGTGGCCAATGATAAAACATCGTAGCATCTCATGTCATCTACTTTTGATGGAAGACCGGGATTAATAAGTTCCAACTTATTTTTATCCATTATTGATTTGATATGGAATTAATCAAATTAATCCGTTTGGGTTCCTTGATCTCATCGATTACCATCTTTACGTTTATTTACCGATTTCAGTCACCTAATGAAACGAAAGCGTAAATAAACCTAACATACATCTAATGCATGGTGGGATGATCATGTCCTTGCCTATTCGATCCATTCGAGCCAAAATGGATCTATGCCTATGTACGTGATAAAACAAATAATAGAACTACTTCTATTACATTTATTCTATCTACCCGTACAAGCACAGGCCTTCGAGATTACAACTTGTAAAATTACCCACACATGCGTGGGCCTTTGTCATCGAACGGTCTCCACCTTGATCTAATCTCTAACGATACAAAATTTAAAATTTTACAAATTTCATCTCAAGAGACTCGCAGGTCTCGATAAATTACATTTCTTCAATCATATTGAAAACATAATTAAACATCCATTCATTCATTCAATCATATTGAAAATGAAAACATCCATTCAAACATAATGAATATGAGGCTCATGATCATCCCTAAAACATTCATCTAATGAAATGAACATAAAATATCAATTTATGAGTCACACGACTCGTGTGAGGGTCACACGACCCGTGTGATCTTATCACACGACTCGTGTGAAAAATACGAATTGAAAATCAAAATTTTTCCCAGACTCACACGACTCGTGTGGCTCGTCACACGACTCGTGTGAGCTCACACGACTCGTGTGACAAGGTCACACGACTCGTGTGAAAATCACGAAGCTAAAATCAAAATTTTTCTTCATGCCACACGACTCGTGTGACAAGGTCACACGACTCGTGTGGCTTAAAAACGATTTTTAATTTTATAATTAATATTTTTATCATATAAAAAATTAATTATATTGCTTATCTCATAAGTCTTAACAAATCAAAATCTGTTTTAAAGACGATAACCGTGGCTCTGATACCACTGTTGGGTTCGATAGTACCGTACGGGCTGTACGCAGCGGAATTTAAAATTTTTAAAGTAAGTATTTATCGTATAAATACAACACCCGTACATACTAATTGCGAATTAACTGATCGTCATCTTTAAAACATGCATCATATACAAATTTTGATTTGTTACTATAAAGTAAATACTAGTAAAAATATTTACCGAATGTCTTGAACTCCTTCACTATTGATGATGGATGAGGGAATCGGTTCCCGGTTGTAACTTCAACGACTTGAGGTTACTCGCTAGAGGAATCCAAGTGTCTTCCCTCTAAACGTATCCACCCTATGAAGCCCGGTTCCGACGACTTTCCTTCGCTAGTAGAAAAGACTCGGTTTTCTTGTATAGGAATATTTATGAATTTTATTTGGGAATTTTAAGAACTCTTTCTTGAAGTTTTATGAAGAACACTTTCTTCTCTTTCTAACACTTAGAAATTTAGGATCAAAAACTTCACTTAAATGCAAAACCATTTTGCATATATTTATACTAAACATTTTAGCATAAAATAATCAACATTTAGTAATATTAAATAAAATCAAATTTTATTTAAATAGTATTTACTAACTTTTGACTTTGAAAATAATAAGATATGTTAAGTAGTTCAAACAACCATCAACAACCATTTTATTATAATCATATTTATTATTTTAATCCTTAAATCATATTTAAAGATATAAATAATAATTGGATAATAAATCTTGAGAATCTTTCTCAAGACTTTATTATTATATCATTTTCCCAATATTATAATAATCATATTATTATTATTTTGGATTTTTGAAATTTAAAATCCTATTTTAAAATTCAACTTTATTAATTTAGTAATTACCTTAATTACTAAAGTAATATCCAAAATGTAATTAATCAATCTTATTGATTAATATATTCCTTTAATTGATATCTAATCAAATTAGATATTTATCAATTAATTCTAACCATTAGAAATACAATCTTTACCTTTGTTCATAATTAGTGTGACCTTTTAGGTTCACCTTAATACTAGTAGTGGGTTTACAACACTTTGTAATTTGAGTTAAATCTTATTAACTCTTATTCATGAATTAACCCTTTAATTTATGAACCCACATATCATGGTAACACCTAGCAAGTAGCATGAATCTAGTATTAAGTGAATAGCGAGTAAACCTATTCCGATTACAACTCCATACATGTAAAATCCTTTCGACATCTAATTTCCCGATTAAGTCTTGGGTATGATTTTGTCGAAACCCAAATTGACTTAATAACTATGATTCTATTTCATGTTTATTAACCCGGTTATGAATCACTATTCATCTCTGCCTTGGCCAAGGACTTTGGATTAATAACTATGAAACACATAGGAAATTCACTTATCTTCATAAGTGTCGAATCCTTTATTGGCCACTAACAAACTTCCATACATATTAACATAATACCCAACTTATCCCTTTAAACGATAGTGCTAGCTACCAAAAGGATAAATCAAAGTAGAATGTAATATGCACAAAGTTACCATTGTGCCTCAAGTCTTAGGATTAGTCATGTACTATTGTAACATGAAAATTCTTATTCGACTGAATAAATTCTTCATTAAGAATTTTCATACGGTCATGTTCAGTGAACTTGTTCTCTAACAAGCACCCACATAAATGTACTTACGTCTTACGCTAATGTTGATGGAATGCAACATTCTTGTCCAACAAGCATACAAACTATGTGCAAGTCTTTTATGGATTATTCGATATCCCATCTCGAAACATCCATCGACTTGGAACTGTATTTAAGATCACGGCTTTCAAGGTATGTTCCATGATCACCATCTCTATGCGCAACCATACCTTATAACCATAAGTGATCTAGGGATTTTATCTTAAGTGTATTTATAAGATAAATGCTTTCTCTTAAGATAAAGAAATGCCTTATTCATAATATAATTCCAATAGACGGTATTTACAAGTAGAATACGTCCAATTAGATTGGAACGCCGGGTATCCTACTCTAACACTTCCACCATTTGGATCTCCTCAATCTCCCCTCCTGGCTGCATCTCCATCTTCTCCTTTCCTTTATCCGGCTTCTCCTTCTCCTCCTTCGACCTCGAACCCCCAAGTCGACTCTGCGTTCCCTCTTCCATCTTCATCTGCTTCCTCGCGAGTTGTTTATTGTTGCTCACCGTGGTTTGGTAACAGCTTCTCGAAGTAAGTTGATCCCCTACGACCTCACCAATGTTTTCGTCCACTGGATATTTGATCGTCATGTGGTACGTCGACACGACCGTCTGGAACGCATTCAAACCGGTCCTCCCCATTATGATATTGTACGATGACTCCGCTCCCACGACCACGAACCTTACCATCCTCACCTTTCTTGTCGCTCAGATAGACTCACTTCTCCCATTGGCATCACTTCACCTCCATTGAATCCGTCTAAGCCTGTGGTCACCGGCTTTAGCTCGAGATTGAGCTCCTTGTTTATCTGCACAAAACATTCATAAAACCTTACATCCACCGAACTCCTGGTATCAATGAACACCCTCTTCAAATCAAAGCCTGCCACCTCCACCGTAATCACCTATGCGTCATTGTGGGGCAACACCACTCCCTCAGCATCCTCTGCCCGAAAACTTAAATCCGGCATTCGAGCAGCAATCCCCACCTTCTCCAAATGGCCTCGTCGTCGTCCACGCCTCATCGAACGACGTCTTCCTCCTTCTCGCCGGTACAACGTCGCGTACTTGCAAAGAACTCTCACACCGGGGGGTTTTTCCGGTGAAGAAGCTCCGATGCTTAAGTCAGTATATATCTCACTCAATTCTCCAAATAATGGATATATCGTAAGTAACAAGAAAGGCTCACTCCTATATATATAGGAGTGAGATACCTGCCCTAGGAGCTGCCCGGATTTGATGAGCTGTCCTCCCAGCGTTGCCCGTCCGTACACATAGTGTGCGTGTGTCAGAGGTAGTTATCGCCACTATCGCTATGCACCAATGCACTCTCGCCACGTGCCTCTCTGAGCAGAGGGTAATTATTCCTCTGAATATTCTCTTGAGATTTTCTGGCGAAGCTCACGCGCTTTCTCGCGTTCAAACCACGCCCCCGATTGCTCTCCCCTAGCCGAGTGGTCGATCAAATGAGTCCTCTTCTGGCAGGTTGATCTTCGACCAGGTCTTCTTCGATGCTCGACCACTTCCTCTCAGTTCGCTGTTGCTCGACTGATGTAGCATTTTTAATATTGGGCTTGTACGACCGGCTCGGTGAGTCGGAATATTCCTTAAGTATATAATATCCCATATTGTTGATGCTCGAAAATTGATCAACATGGGGGGTTCAGAGGAATTTATTGTGTATTTTTTGTATTTGATTTTTCGGTGATTTTCTTAAGATTTTTCTGTATTTTCCCCTTTCTCCTCTTGTTGAAGAAATCAAATAAAAAGATTAAGAAGGAAAAGGGAATAGAGGCCGTGCTGCGATGCCTCCAAACAAAATGAGAAAGAAAAAATTATAATCGCCCCCTCAGACCTCTCTCGATGATGTCCATCATCGGGGTATTTATATATATGTTTCATGGGCCCGATAATATCACAAGCGTTATTATTTAAGGCCCAAAAAATAAAATAATTAATATAAAACATATCCACGTGTAATATTTTAATAGGCGAGGCCAAAATTTGGTATCAACACATATCACGCACGTTCATCAATCAATAAAGCTTTTGATTGCTTTGATTAATTAATGTCCTTTATTACTTAATGGCATGGTTTGTATAATGGAATGCAATTTGACAAGAATGACATATGTATGGGAAATGAATGAAATAAGTTTTTTTATTAATGTGTTTGGTATGTAGAAGGAATATGACATGAGTGGACTGACATTAACATCCTATATTATCATTTATTGCTATTATTTTCTTATTTATAATAATACTAATATAATTTTATCCTACAAAAATATACTTTATTTTAATAAATACACCTTTTAAATATATTTTTGTATCATTACACTAATCTTATATAATAAATAAGTGGACTATGTATGTATATTCATATTAAATAATACAAATATATCGTTACAATAAATATGTAGAAGCATATGTGGTCGAATATAATTATTTTAATATAAGTCAATTTATGAATAAAGATATTATATATATGGTTATATAAAATAATATAATATCTTTCTATACTATGTATAAATGCATTTTTGTCAGTTTTATGTTTATATAAGCATTTAACAAATCTAAATAAAATGTGAATTAATAAAATAAAAATTTAAATATCTTGAATTACTTATTTGAAATTTATTTTTTTTTTAAATTTTATTTAATATAATTTAATGATGATATGTAGTACATATTATATATTTACGTTTGTTTTTAGTTAATTTAATTTTCCAAAAATTGCATCCTAAAGACATGGGACTGACAAAACCATGTATTAGTTATGGAATAGCTAATCCAATGGAGTTGGGTTTGCAATTCCGATTAGAATGGTTACTCCTTTATAAAAAACAAACCAATAATGGGATTAAGAATGAGTAAGCGAATAATCATTCCAACATACCAATCATGTCAAAAATTCTAGCCCCTTTCGATTTATATGATTTCTCGTGGTTATTATTTGCTTGCATTTTATTATTGCTTGCTTTGACTTCATTTTATTATTATCTGCATTTAATTATTATTATGTGCTCGGTTAGACTTTTTGTGCTTGCCCTCATTTCGTATGATCACATTGTTCCTTATATTTTATGTGCATGCTCTTATTTTAATTTTAAGTTTGGTTTATTAGTATGTGGTTAGTGTAATTTTTAGTAGAATGTATGTGCCTTGTGGTTATTTAATTTTTAGTCGCTAGTTAGTTCGTTTCAGATTTTCGGTTCAATCGCGTAGAACCTTTTTCGTTCCGTTTCGACCCATTTTTGAGGTTTTTTTTTTTTTTATTTATTTATCCAGACCTTTGAGATTTTACTTTTGACCAAGTCTTCCTCGCACTTTTCGGCCCAAGTGCGAGCATAGGCCGACCCTTTTTATTGTGAAGAACCCTACCCAAATGCTTAGAAACTGATCGGGTTTGCATTTTAGTAAGTCGTCCCTTTGTGTCAGGCTCAATTATTTGAGTTAATTTCAAATGGTTATGTTCATTTTGGTAACAACTTGTCAGCCATAGATCCTCCCCTTTGACCGGCCTTACATTTCCCTCAAATTGTGCCTAATAATACTATCAAGTATGGAAATGATTTTGTTCCAATTATGACCGATTTTCCTTGGCCTTGTAACCCCAAATTCCGGTCAACGATCAAGTGAATCAAATTACTAACTTCCGAATTAATAATGATTTATGTCCTCATTAGTAGCCCATTTCCTTGTGCTATTCTAAGTCTCCAATCACCCTCTTACTCATTTTCCTTCTCTCGGCTTTTGGCATCATAAATTCAAAGCAAAATTCTCCCAAGTCCTTATCCTCTCTCCCTCAAAATCTGATCACTTTTTTCCCTCAAAACTTTTTCGGCGAGCCGCAGCCGACGCCACCCGCCTTGCTCAACCGCGCGAGCCTCCACCTTCTCACGGTGCAGCGCCCTTCAGCCGTCGAACATCGTGAGACGAGGCCAGCCACATGCCCTCAGTTCGTAGCCAGAGCCGAGCCCTGTTCGTTGGAGTCGAACAGCAAGCAGCTCATAACCGACGTTTTTCCGTGCAGTCATGACCCTACGGCCCTTGCCATCGCAACAATGTTCACCCAGCAACTCCGTGAACACATAGCCGAGACCTCTCGTCAGCCCCTGTCCGCACATGAAACCGAGAGTAGCGAATCGCAGCCAAACACGGGGATGCAGCCGTTTCGAGCCTCCCGTCAGTCGACGACCTGAAGCTTACCGCAGCACCACCGAGCAGCCTGAATGTCCAAGCAACCGCCACCCTTCGCCTGGCCGAAAGCCGCAGCCATCGAGCCGCTGCACCAAAGATCGGGAATCTGTCATAGAACAACCGATGCACAATCTGTCCGTCATCAACCGCGAGTTGGTCACTCGACCACCATTGTCCCTCGGCCACGGATTTGAGATGTCGATCGCATGTTTACAACTGCAAGCAAGCGACGCCACCGAGAACCTCGCCAAGCTATGACCGCGAACGGCAGCGGCATGCGCTACGCCGAGGACGCCAGGACCAGCTGCGGGACCACCGTCGACTCGATTTGTTTAGAGGCGGGCCATCAGTCGTTCGTCGCACAGGGTCTGACCGTCAGTTGCCGACGCCGAGCCTAGGGCTGCCATCTCCGCCGTCGAATCGAAATTTGCCGTCAATAGTCGATTCAACGAGGGGAATGCTGAAATCGTAAGAGGGGACACGGAGAAGAAAGAGTTATCTTTTCTTTTGTTTTATTGCTCGTAAAATGAGTTTTCAGAGAACATATAGAGATTACAAGAGATAGGATAATATCAAATCAAATATTTAGATACCAAAGATAACTATAGAAAATATCTTACATCAGAAGGATGTTCACAATGCATTTCTGCACGATGGTCTTGATGAAGAGGTGTATATGCAATTGCCTTCGGGTTTCCGATCTAGGTCCTCTGATCTTGTTTGTCGTTTGAAACGGTTTCTATATGGTCTTAAGCAGGCTCCCCGATGCTGGTTTGTGAAACTCACTACAACGCTTCGATAATATGGCTTTCGTCAATCTTATGCCGATTATTTTCTTTTTACCTTGTGTCGTGATGGTGTTCAGCTGCACGTTCTTGTGTACGTCGATGATTTGATCATCTCCGGAAATAACAGTGGCGCCGTTTTTTCCTTTATGGCTTATTTAAGTCGTTGCTTTCATATGAAGGATCTTGGAATTTTGAAATATTTTCTGGATTTGGACGTAGCTCGCAATTCCTCTGGCATTCTTTTGTGCCAAAGGATGTATGCTCTTGACATACGTACGGAGCGAAGAGGACCATTCAATATAATTTTGTCCTATTAAGAGAACCGTAGAAATCACACATCTGGGATTGTCACTGGACGTGATATCATATGGTGAAATAGTTTTGTAATTTTGAAGGGGGATTGGTGCCAGATGACATGATGAAAGAAAAAAAAATCACGGTGATGGTGAAATAATATTAGGTGTGCCGTCGGCGGCGAATTTTAGCTCTCTGATACTATGCTGAAATCGTAAGAGGGGACATGGAGAAGAAAGAGTTTTCTTTTCTTTGGCTTTATTGCTCGTAAAATGAGTTTTCAGAGTACATATAGAGATTACAAGAGATAGGATAATATCAAATCAAATATTTAGATACCAAAGATAACTATAGAAAATATCTTCCCTAAATTATCTGTTACAGGGAATTTTGAGTAATCAAAATTAGAAGGAAAATGGAAGGGAAATTGTAGAAGGATTTTTGCAGAGAAGAAAACAATTGGGGATCTGTAAAGAAGAAGGAAGGAAAAGAAAATGACGGTAAGAGAGAAAAAGGAGGAAAGAAAAGAAATAGGGAAAAGAAAATTAAAGTGATAAAGGAATTGAGCCATATTTTGGGCCTTTTTGTGTGTGGACCATTCATAAATTAGTTTGGGCTAAACTAAGGTCATCCAAAAAGGAACTTCAACCCGACTACCGAACTTTTATTCGATCCGTGTCTCCTTGCTTGTAGATTCCCGAAGTGTGGTGCCTGAGGAGTCGAGCCCTCAAACCTACCGAGTTGCCTTTGCTCTTTCCTACCTTTCTGTCCAGGTGGGTGTTGATAAGCTTTACCTTGTGTGTTATTCTATATAATTGCTTGGCTTTATAATTAATGTATGTATGTGAACCATTGGCCTAATGATAGGCAATGCCTAATGAAAAGCGATCTCCATTTGCCTAATGAGAGGCGTTTGGCTCCTGTTAATGAGAGCCTAATGAATGGCGAATCCGACAGTAATTGGCTCTCGTTGATGATCACCTAATGAATTGTGAATCCGACTGTATAAGATCTGCACATTAGACATGAGACTATAGAATGATTGGAGATAATTGAGTGTGATAATTTGTGCTCATGCTGCGAAGTCATTATATTGAATAGACGACATGGTATTCTCACGGTGAGCTAGTTGGTTTGCTCACTCCCACTATTTTCCGCCCCCTTTCAGGTTGAGCTGGTGGCAGCGGCGAAAGACGAGCGAGTGGGGTCATATTTGCTTGTTATTTATGAATTATTATTGCTTCCGCTATTTGTTGTCTTTTCATTAGACTTATAAGCGTGTTGGATTATGAAACCAAATTGAGATGTTGTTTTTAATTATGAATTGTAATTGATGATATTGAAATTGATATTGATGTGAGCATGCTATACTTGTCTGGTTTAATTATGATGTTAAGTGTCATTGTGGATGGTTTATTCCCAGTGACTTGTGATGACACTTGAGTTATCAATTGAGTTTGAAATGAGTAATGCCCGTTAAATGATTTTAAATTGATAAATGATTTTGAAATATTTAACTCTGATTTTTGAGAAAATATGAATTTTTCTTGTAAAACTAACGGGGCGTTACAGTGTGATATCAGAGCAGGTCTACGTATCTGTAGACTGCTTTTGAAAATTTTTCCAAGTGTTTATGTTAATGCTCACTCGTCTTCGTCATGCCGCACTAGCTCAAGGTATGTGTTAGCTATGTTATTTGCTTAACTGTATAATTTGGGGCTTAGGAATTTATCCTTCTTTTATTGGCTTAAACTCTAGTCGTGATCGAGTTAAGTTATGACCTTAGAAGTTTTCTCGTTATAAGTTTAGGTATAGAGTCTTCGAGCGTATACCACTCGCAAGCCATCTCACTTAACGAGAAAGGTAAGTAAAAGGGATTCACCATTTCTTGTGACCGATGTCTGGATGCCCTAAAAAGGCACAGACAACCGAAGAAGTCCCAAGTGTGAGAGATTATTTGGAAGTCTGGAGTAGTTGACAAGAGGACTAGCGTAGACGTGATAGAATCCATCCATTGAGTATAAGGGTAGAAACAAGTGCCTTGTGCACGTTGTTGTTCGACACCAAGGAGGTTGCTAAAGGTCAAGTACGTTAATACTGTTGCGACTCTCGAGGTTGGCTAAGCATTGAGAAAAACGGTGGTTATCAATTCTCTTGCGTAAAATTAGAATATTAACATCGGAGAAGAGTCGAGATCAATGCCGAGAGACCATGGAGATCATCGTCGAGAATGAGACGAAGCAACCATCGCTGAAGGATGTGTCAAGTGTTCCTAAGTACTTAGGAGTTTTTTCGGAGAAGGCAGATCACGTGTATTCATACTAGCCCCGGTATGAAGCCGAACCAAACCAGGAGGGAGCAGCTGATCGAGTACTTTGAGGGAGGAGTAGTATTTCTCTGTTTCTTTAGTTTTTGTTTTTCTAAACATTTGCAAACTTGTTTTTATCTTATGTTTTAAGGTTAACTCTATTTTGAGACTTTTTTTACGAATCAGACTAAGCATTTTGGGTTTTTCCGTTTGTCTTTATTTGTTTGCAAAGGATGTAAAATTTTAAATTGTGTTTCTGCTGAGAATCAAAACATAATAATTGGAGTAAAGATGGGAGCAAGACGAAGCAACCATATCTGAAGGACGTGCCAATCATTCACGAGTACTTAGGAGCCTTTCTGGAAGAGTTTCCAGGAGGACCACCACACGAGAACGAGAGCTCGCAATCGACTTGACACCGGAAGCACCGACTCATTTCATGGAGAAGAAGGTTGTACATTGACTATCGTGAACTCAACAGGACGACGACGAGAGGAGGCTTTGTGATAAGATCTTGAAGTGCAAAATTTTGGGCAGTGAAGGTGGTTTAATTTCGTTTAAGACCGCTGGAACGATTAGCCACCTGGGAGATCTGACGTGTCGTCCGACGCTTGTACTCGGAAGGGTCAAGGTGAGCTAGTCATTCGAATGCTCCGCAAAAGATGTTGATTCGTAAGGATACTCGGTTAGAGATTGAAATAGCAGAGTAGTCGTCTGTAGCTAGTGGTGTTTGACATCACTAGTCGTTGGAATCACTCAGCGAATTAGGGTTGTACTGAGCAACTTAGTGATCATTTTCTATGCCACTGGTGGGTGTTTTTTCGAGTTGGCAAAATAGGAGTTCTGCAGTGGCATCCGACGGAGCCTTGATGTTCGAGAAGAGGCTATATGATCTAAAGGTGCCGAAACTGCAGAGAGAATTGTAGAAGAGATAGTCTGAATAGCTAAGGAGTGGCCGAGATGATGTTGGATTGTGAAAAATTATTGGTGTTATTATGTTGATTGGAAACCTTTGAAAAAACCATGAAAACCCTTTATTTTGATTGTCATGAATTTTGTTGTGGACCTTGAGGTAAAATTTCTTTGTTAGAACCTTGAGCCAGAAGCTGGCCCTGGCCGGGTGTAGCTACGCGAAGTGGTGGCCGTGCATGCACGCCCGTGCTGAGAGACGCGAGGCTAGCGCACAACCGACCGTCAACTCACACGCGAACTGCAGCCGCCATCACCGAATGCACGAACTCCCCAGGCCAGTGTGTGTGGTCGAAAATCTCGACCAGTAGCAAGTCTCCGAGGAGGTACGCACGCACGCTACCCAGTGTCCCGCGTAAGCAGTGCCAGCGAGCGTGCCGCCTCTCGGGTGACAGTGCACTAACCCCAAACCGTTGATCCCTTTTCAAACTTTCCAGCCAGTTTTACATGTCGAACTTTATTTTAGCCTCTGGAACCCTTTCTTCGGAGCCTTGAACCAAAAGCTCCAAGTTCCACTAGAACATTGTATGAACTCCTTAATCAATGTTTTTGATTAAGTGAGAATGGACGATAAGTTTTCTATACCACATGCGAGAAATTCTCGAGTTGGCAAGTTGGAAGTCTCGTACTGATATCGGTTGGAGCCTTAAGTTTCGAGCAGAGACTATGTTTGTTCATAGGGATTGAGTCTATGAGAGACCGGTTGGAGTCGTGTGTGCTTGATAGATGTGTTGTGTGAGAGGATTTTTTACCATGGGCTTGTTCGCTTGTAACGATGGTAATTAAGTGACCATTCCGATGGTACCGTACGAGATTTCTGTACGAATGGAGGTGTAGTACGCCATGGTGCTAAGAAGAGATGAAGCCGCAGCCACGCTTTATTAGTCCTTTTGAGATTCTCGACCTAGTGGACGACTTAGCCTGATGGTTGACTCCACCACCGGAGCTTGCGGGAGTGAACGACGTGTTCTGTGTCTCGTGGTAGACAGGACATGTGTGTGATCATGGGCACGTGGCGAACTTTGACGAGTCACATGTATGGCATAACCCTACCTGTGTTGAGGTGCCGGCGACTAATTGGATCAGAGGGTCCATCAGTGATAAACCGGGAGGGGTACTCGTCAAAGTCCAGCAGGGCTGCTGGGGCGAGGGCGATGCGACTTGGGAGAGCGAGGACGAGATTCGGATGAAATATCCGAGCTTCGTGGTTTAAAAATCTTGTATATTTTGTCCCTTTTGGGTTGCCTATGCTTTAGTATTTCCGATGACGAAAATCTTTTAAGGAGGATAGATTATAGCGCCCCTTTTGATATATATGATTTCTCGTGGTTATTATTTGCTTGAATTTTATTATTGCTTACTTTGACTCCATTTTAATATTACCTGCATTTAATTATTATTATGTGCTCGGTTATACTTTATGTGCTTGCCCTCATTTCGTGTAATCGCATTGTTCCTTATATTTTATGTGTCTGCTCTTATTTTAATTTTAAGCTTGGTTTATTAATATGTGCTTAGTGTAATTTTTAGTAAAACGTATGTGCCTTGTGGTTATTTAATTTTTATTAGCTAGTTAGTTCGTTTAAGATTTTTGGTTCTATCGTGTAGAACCGTTTTCGATACATATTGACCCGTTTTTTAAGTTTTTTTTATCCGGACCTTTGAGATTTTATTTTTGACCAAGTCTTCCTCACATTTTTTCGGTCTAAGTGCGATCATAGGTCGGCCCTTTTATTGCGAAGAATCCGACCCAAATTCTTAGAAACCGATCGAATTTGCATTTTAATAAGCCGTCCCTTTGTGTAAGTCTCAATTCTTTGAGTTAATTTCAATTGGGTTATGCTCAGGTAACAACTTGTCAGCCATAAATCCTCCCCTTTGACCGGCCTTACATTTCCCTCAAATTGTGCCTAATAATATTATCAAGTATGGAGATTAGATCGAAGGACTCACTTCTCTTCAAAACCCTCTTTGACATCCGACAGGAGTTGGTGGAAAAGGCGGGGAGTTCCCGGGAGGCGGAAGCCCTTGTTCAAAGATGGAAAGCTCGTGAAGGCCAAGAAGGGACTAGCAAATGCTACGACTTCCTAAGACCTAAACGACCTATGGTGCCGTGGAATGGGGTTGTTTGTGGCCCGTGTAATACCCCTAAGCATTTCTTCATCCTTTGGTTGGGGGTGCTCAACCGGCTCTGAACAAGAGATCCACTTGACTTCCTTGAGGAAGATTCGATATGCCCTCTTTGTGGAGTTGAGAATGAATCTTCGACCAACCTATTCTTTGAGTGTTCCTTTGGCTCGGAGATTTGGGTTGAGATTCGTACTTGGATTAGGCTCCGACATAGGCCGTCTACACTAAAAGGAGCCCTCAAATGGATCAAGAAGAAGGCGAGAGGTAGTGGTTGGCAAACCAAGTTGAAGAAAGCAGCGCTTGCGGCTAGCGTGTACTTTAGTTGTAATGCTAGGAATCGGTTGGTGTTCGAAAATGAATACCAAGGCACGAGTCTTGTAATTCGCAAGGTAAAAACACATGTTTATCGAACTATCTTTGCTACTTATCTGAATGTACTTGTTGAATTTGAGAGGAGAAGTCTTGGGCTTTAAGAGCAAAGAAGTCAAAAATCGGCCGAAAATGTTCAATATATGCCTGAGTTTGGAAAACGGCCCCAAGACAGCACAAATTCGCGCCCGCGAACACCTAATCCGCGACCTGAGCACTTCCACGAGCAACCAGAGCTGCCAGCTCGAGCCTGCGAATCGCCTCTCGCGCCCCGCGAGTTTCTGCCAGCACGCTAACCAGGTTTCCCGCACGCGAGTTACCTTCCGTGAGGTCTGGTGCACCAACAGAGCCTAAATTCCGCGCCCGGGACTGCCTCTCGTGCCCGCGAGTGCCAGCCTGCTCGCGAAACTGCTCTCGCGTCCGCGAGCACCCTCTCGCGAGTCTCCAGCACCTTGTGTGCGCGCCCCGCTCCTCTTGGCCCGAGACCAACGTGCATTTCCGCGACCAATTAGCCCAAGTGGATGTTTTGGGCCTGTTCGGGTCCGTACGAACTCGATTTTCAGAGCCGTTTTCTCCTACGTGTATCTAAGGAACTATTTATAAGATCTATGAACGAATTTTTTCGTTTTGTTTCCAGTACTCGTGCGTGACCAACCGACCTGTTGTTGGCCTCGTATATCTTTATCTGGCGAATGAGAAACGAACTTAGTGGTTGCCCATTACGCATTTGTATGTCGTTGAACGGTTGTCCGAAACAGTTTTGATATATATATTTACATTTAACGATAAAAAAAAAGGTATGGAAATGATTTTAGTCAAGTAGAACATCCAATTATGACCGATATTATTTGACCTTGTAACCCCAAATTTTGGTCAAAGATCAAGTGAGATTCAAATTACATAACTCCCGAATTAATCATTATTTATGGCCGCATTAGTAGCCCCTTGTTCTATTCTAAGTGTCCAATGACCATTTTACTCATTTTCCTTCTATTCAAAGAAAATTTCTCCCAAGTCTTTGTCCTCTCTCCCTCGAAAACTGATCGGTATTTCCCCTCAAAACTTTCTAGGGGAAAATCCTTTTTCCAGCGAACATCATTCTCTGCGAGCCGCAGCCAACGCCACCCGCCGTGCGAGCCTCCACCTTCTCATGCAGCATCGCCCTTCAGCCAGCGAACACCGTGAGACGAGGCCAGCCACACGCCCTCAGTCTATAGCCGCAGCCGAGCCGAGAACCTACAGCCCTTGCCGTAGCAACAACGTTCACCCAACATCCCTGTGAACACATAGCCAAGACCTATCGTCAACCCCTGTCCGCACATGAAACTGAGAGTAGCGAACAGTAGCCAAGCGCGGGGACGCAACCGCTGCGAGCCTACCGTCAGCCGACGACCTGAAGCTTACCACAGCACCACCGAGCAGCCTGAACATCCGAGCAGCCGCCACCCTTCGGCTGGCCGGAAGCTGCAGCCATCGAACCACTGCACCAAAGATCGAGAATCAACCGTAGAACAACCGATGCACGATCTGGCCATCATCAACCGCGAGTTGGTCCCTCGACAACCACTGCCATTGGACGGGCCATGAATCTGAGATGTCGTCCGCATGTTAGTCACCGCAAGAAACCGACGTTGTCGAGAACCTATCCAAGCCCTAACCGTGAACGGCAGCCACGTGCGCTACGTCGAGAACGCCACCGAGACCAGCGACATGGGACCACCATCGATCTAGATCTGTTCAGAGGCGGGCCATCAGCCGTCCTTCGTACAGGGGCCGACCGTCAGTTGCCGACGCCGAGGCTAGGTCCGCCATCTCTGTCACCGAATCGAAATTCGCCGTCAATAGCCGATGCAACCAAGGGAATTTTGAGTAGTCAGAATTAGAAGAAAATGGAAGGGAAATTGTAGAAGGATTTTTGCAGAGAAGAAAACGATTGGGGACCGTAAAGAAGAAGGAAGAAAAAAAAAAGACATGAAGAGGGAAAAAGGAGGAAAGAAAAAAAAATATAGGGAAAAGAAAAATAAAGTGATAGAATTGGGCTATATTTTGGGCTTTTTTGTTCCCCCTACCCAAAAAAAATTATTCTTCCCCAAAAGTAAACCAACGGACGTCCTAAATGTCGTACTTGTCGAAAAACTTTCGTGCAAGAATTCCCGCACAAGAAGCCATGTCGTGCTAGAAGTGCCTCCACACAACCCCGTAGTTGGATAACAGTCTGGTACAATTACAACTAATCCAGCGCTCATCCCGACCTCTCCTCTACACACCACCAACAACTAGCCGCTCACATTGCCAGTAAGCAGCCCGTGGGAGATGCCATGGCATGGGTCGGCCCGTGCTTTCACATTTCTCTGCCGTTACCAACAGTCACAGCCCGTATGCCTCGCCGTGCCTACCAGCGGCCAGCAACTGGTAAACGACCCATAGCTGCACAGACTAATCAATGGCATCCTCTATCGATCAGCCACCGTCGCGTGCACTTGCAAGAGTCGTGTGGCAACCTAGTGGAAAGAGAACGACATTTTCAACCTACTTAGGATTTTAATGCACTTAGGATTTTCAATTGAGGAAGAATGATTTTGATATGGGAAGGATAGTTTTCGTCCTAGTTAGCAAATCGTTAGGTCGCGTATTGTCCCCAGCAGGGAAAGAAGTACTAATCAAGGCAGTTTTGGATGCCCTATCGGTATTCACAATGGCCTGTTTCAAACTTCCTATATCAGTGGGGAAAGAAATCTCTAGAATGTATGCACAATTTTGGTGGAGCAAAGGAGAGAATTAAGACAAGGCATGTAATATCCCATTCAGTAATTATTCTAAGTATGAAATAATTACTTTTATTAATAATGCTCGTTCCTAGTTCTGAGCCAGTTATTAAGTTATTCAGTTAAAAATTCGACTTTAAGTCGAAAGTATTCTCGGTTCAATATTATTCAGTAATCGAGCCAGTTCAATAATTAATTAATTCCGGTCTGTTTATTTTTATAAATGGATTCATAAGACGGGATTAATTAATATAAGATGACGAATAATCGAAATTGAGTATATTTTGATTAATCGTTTAAAATAAGTAGTGAACTGAACCCAAGTATGTTCGGTCATGAGTTGAACTTAATTAAAAAATAGCCGAGCCTTAGTACTAAATACTTAGAATTTTTCTAAGTGTTCAAGTCATCAAGATAAGATCATAATATTGAGCTTTAGCATAAGTTGATACAAGTTAAGTCTCGAAGGGCGGTCAAGTATCCATGAAAATTTAAGTGATAAATGTTTAAAGCAGTGAAAAAATTTATTTAGACATTATAGTCTATTTAAATTATTTTAAGAGAAACCGAAATTTTTAGAATTTTCGGTTTTACGGTAATCGTTCGGTTTAAGTCCGAATGTGGTTCTGTAAATGTAGAATATTTCAAGATAATTATATTAGATCCTAAGAAGCAATATGTTCATTAAATTGAAGAAAAACTGTGAGTAAAGAATTTAAATTTTAGAATTTTCAGTTTTACGGTAAACGTTCGTTTTAAGTCCGAATTGAGTTCCGTAAATTGTATTATTCTCGGTTTATTAGCATGATCCAAGACCATATATGAGCATTACTTTTCAGTAAAAGAGTTTTAAAAATCAGCCATTTTGAAAGAAAATGCATAAGTAATAAAAAAGGATGATTTTTATTATTTTTATTATTTTGTTCCAAAGATTTTTATATGATGAATGGTGATATTTTTTTCAATAATATATGGAATCAATTACATCACATTAAGCACGAAATTTTGGTCATCAATTGGTGAGAATGAGATGAGAAAATCATAACAAAGTTTTGCTAAGTCTTTAAGTTAGCATTTTTTTTCAACAATTGGTGAGAATTTTATTAAACTTGGTGGAATAAGTTTTATCTACCAAAAAGCTCATTCATGTCTATAACTAGAGGCCATTTTTTATGATTAATTATGTTTGGATAAGAATACAAGTTAATCATAAAATAGTTTATGATTAATTAAGTTTATAAGTTTAAATTGTTTATTTTGTTCATTTCTTCACTCCATTATGATGTCTTGCCAAATTGTGCCTATAAATAGAGGCCTACAAATCAGAGTTCTCACACCAAAGAAAAGTACCAAAAGATATATATGAGTGTAAGAGAGATAAGTAATAGAAATTGTGAAGAAGTGAAGAATTTAGAAGTGAAGAATTAAGTTACGATTCTAGCAAGAAGGAAGTAATTTACTTATCTTAAAGTTTTATGCTTAAGTTCATGTTTTGATAATGAGTTTACATGTTTATAAGTAAGTATATCATGATTTAGAAGTTAAATTTATAATTGATTCTATGAATACAAAGAGTTAAAGTTGTTCAAGATCAATTATATGATATATGTGCTTGATTTGATGAGATGTTCATAAAGATATGAATAAGCTGGAAAGGTATAATTTAAATGAATGATTCTTATGTAAAAGAGGAGTACATGAGAATAAGAATTAAGTGATTTGGCAAAGTATAGTTTGAGTTATGAATTTTTGAAGTTGAACATGCAAGATGAATTTTATGTTCACTGATGTATATGCATGCTAAAATTTTTAAATTTTTATGACATGTCTAATTATGAGTTGAGATTATGACTGTTAAATTTCATGATTTGAATATGAGAAATGAATGAGTTATGATAATTACAAGGCATATATGTAAAGATAAGTATATATGCAAGAATATTCATGATATGATCAAGTTATTAAAGTGAGATTATTATGATCAATTCTCATATAAGTGATAAGAAATTTGGCAAAGTTTTAGTTTAATATGTTGAGTATATAATCTCATAAAGATTGTATTAAGTATGACATATTAATATCATGATTAAATGTTATGATTAAAAGTTGAAGTATGACTTGAGTTTATTTTCACTTTCAAGTTAATTAAGTGAAAATTTAATATAAGCCAATATTTAAAATTTGAGAGATATGATGTATGATGAATTAAGTATTTGATTGAGTAAAAGATTAAGATGAGTTTATAAATCATGATGATGATGTTGGAAAAAGTTAAGATGTTTGATGACTTAATATCTATTTGATACATATTAAGCTTATTGAATATTTTTAAGATTCGGATAAGTAAGAGTTAAATCTTATTGAGTATACGAGCATAGTACTTAGTATATTTGTTTATATTTTTATGTAGCTTGCAGATATAGCTACCCAAGAGCAACACTTACATTTTTCAAAAGTTTTCAAAAGAAGAAAGGTGGGGACCCAGCCTGGGTATTACATTGACTATAATATGATATCATGTCCAAGGTATGTATAAAGTTTAAGTTTTTACGCTTGGGATGAAGTCCCCAAGTTGCCTTACAAGTACATCCTAAGTTCTGATGGAGGCCCCAAGTTGCCTTAAGAAACATCCATCAGATTGTGCACAAGTATCCGATCAAATATCGGAAAGAGAAAGAGTAAAGTTTCATTTACTGGAACCGATTTCTAGTCCAGTTATGTACCGAAGATCATGATATAGTATTATTATTGCTGTTTACTTTAGTATGGGTGTTTTCGGGGTACAAGAGGATCAGTACTCACCCCCATTGTGTTTTTTAGGTAACAGGGTTGGGCCGGAGGTGTGAGCTTAAGAAGTGGTGGTGGTGGTCGTGCACTTACTTCAGTGGACATTTATTACGGATTTGATGTGTCCGTACAATTAATCACGTTTTTAAGTATTTCCGCTATGCACATTAAGTATTGAACTTGCATTTTTAATAAATTTCAGATTTCAAGTTTATACCATTTCGAGAAATATGAATATGGTACAGTTAAATGCAAGTTTAAAGGAAATCTGTTTTCTTTATGTCTAGAGAAGTATTAGACAGAAAGTTTAAAGATAAACGGATTTTCAAGAAGATGAGTTTGAGTAGCATCTCGAGTTAGTCGCAAAATATTTCGAAAGAGTTATAAGTATTTTCTGAAGTAAAAGTTGCGAAAAATTTACTCTGATGAGCGGGGTGTTACAAGGCAGCTGTAATGCCCCATTTATTTGTGGTTTATTTGAAGTATTATTATTATTATTATTATTATTATTATTATTATTATTATTATTATGGATGTTTATTATTATTGTGATATTATTAATTATTGCTTGCCAAATTGAATGCCAGTTATTATATGTCTAATTGTCAATTAATTGCTAATTGTATATTTTGATTTATAATATTAGTATTTTAAAATAATGTACGTATTTAATTTATATTGTCCGGAGTTTTGTTTATTTGCCGTGCAATCGATTTGGGGCTGTCGAAATTAATAATCGGAGAACCCGATCCCGAGAGCTGGATTTATTTTCGTGTGATTAAATCGGGCCTGAGCCGAATATATTTCGTGCGATTTTATCGGGCCCGAGAATATACGTTTGAACCGAAACCGAGCCCGTGAGCCGATTTATTGTTGCAAACCAGCCCAACCGACCGGCCCGCGAGCCAAAAACCGGCCCAATGGCCCAAACCCGCTTCTCTCATTGTGAGCGTGATATTTATTTCTTGTAAACCAGGAAAGTCTTTAACCTAGTCCATGTATCTCTTCCTCTCTCTCTCGATCGAAAACGCGCAGCAATCTCTCCAATCTCCCTCCCTCGCTTGCGTTTCGGCAGAAGGAGAAAAATCTCATCGACCCTCGCCCTCGTCTTACCCTTCTTCTGTGCGCACAGGCCGTCCATGAGCTATTCCCGGCGAGTCCCTGCCATCGGCGATTAGAACCACCGCGAGCTGCCATAACCTCCCTTCCCTCCGCGAGTTTCCCCCGTCTGCAACCTTCCTCCGCCGCGACCAGCCACTGCAACTCCGAGCCCTCCGCCGTCCCAGCGTCCTTTCCGGCGACCCTCCACCGCGAGCGACCACGGTGTGCTGCTGCTCACGCGAACGAGAAAAATGACCCACGGACGATCCCCGCCATCTCCTCCGCGAACCAGCGAGTTCCTCTGCTCGCGAACAACAACCCCTCGACGACCCCCACCCACGAAGCTGCTCCTCTTCTCTGCCGTGAGCCTCAGGCGAGCGATTTCCGGCGACCCCCTTTCCGCCGTGCTGCTCCTCGTCGGGCCCCTGCTCCTCCTCGTAGGCCCGTTTCAGCGCCTCTTCGAGCCGCTATCTCCGCCGAGCCCAGCCACCGTCGAGTCTAGCTCCGTCGGCCAATTTCGGTGAACCACAGCAGCCCTTTCCGGCGAATCCGTGCGCTGCTGCTCCTTCTCAAGCCGCCTCTTGAGCCGCTGCTTCACCGGTGAGCCGCACGTGACCCGTCGAGCCCGACGTGCGCGACTCTCGAACCCCGTCAGCCCCTCTCTTGTCCGTTTTCGAGCGCCTTTCCCGAGAATGGTATCGACGGCTTAAACCCTAAGTCTTTTCGTTGATACGAATTGATCGTGTTGTGTGATTCGTTATATGTTATTCAAGTGACATGTGATATAGATATATATGTTTCGTTGAGTTGTTCATGTTCGTGTAGTGCTCGTGTTATATATGATGTGATTTATTAAGTGAATATGTGCAAATATATGAATTGTTGTGATTTTATGTGTTCGTATGTTCGGGATCTCTTCGATTTTTCTCAAAAATCGAACGAGACCTCGAAAGTCGTGTAAGTCGGTGGATAATGGAACAATTTCGAGTCCTTGGTCTTATGAAAAGGTCTC